>JAMGZG010000016.1:1200000-1613857 GCA_024713935.1 Morchella eximia
CCTCCATGACATGAGTTAATCGTACAATTAGGAAGTAGGTTGCGTCTGACATGCATGTACATATATGTACTCCATATACATTTCAAAATTATAGTAAGCAGCTTTTAGGGGGGGAGGTTTGCTGAAAACCAGATTAGTTATTATTATCTACTCTACCGGTACCTCTTCTTGATTTTTCTTATCAGTACAGTCCGTGACCTTTCTGTATGTCTCACGCGCACGCCGTCCCACTCCCCAACGCCCAACACTCAACATCTACTCTAGAGTACCTACCTCTAAAGCCCCAGCGCAGAGATAAGCCCCACAGACCTCTACCCCAAGTCGCTCCATGTAACTAAGAGCGGGTTCCCGCAGCCGTATATGTATCGGAGATCCAGCCTTATCTGGGCACTCCGGATAACGGCAGCTAGGGCCGGGTGCACGAGCCCGGCCCGGAAAGAGATAAAGCTTGGTTTGAACTTAGGGGGGGGTGGAGCGAGAATTAAACAAAAAAAAAACGCGCACAAGATCCACCATGACTACATGCAGTACTGTCGTACCGTAGTTATACCTGATTTCAAAGCCCATCTGGTGGTAGTACCTGCACAACCCGCAAGCCATGTAGTGCCCTGTTTGTTGCGACCTTGATCTGGTAATCAAAATCCCACTGTAATGTACACAGCGCCTGGCGCGTAAGTAAGTAGGTTAAAGGTAGGGTATGAAATGGCCATCTGCCTGCCTCTGCTGACCTGAGACATGCATATGGTATATATTCTAGATAATTCATGGGGCGAACCTAGTGACAAAGTGGTGAAAATCCTGGCTTTAATTGCATGTAGGCTACTTCTCCTGGCCATGGAGGCTAGCTGAGAAACATATACCACAACATGAACATGATACTAATTTCTGTGGTATCTCACTAGAGGTCTATGAAGAATATCAGTATATGCAAGTAGTTTCAATGTGTGGTGCGAATGTAACACCCGTATTTTCCAATATAGACCATTTGCTCCACACAACCAAACTGCGCATTACTCTGAACACGGATCATTACACATCACTCGTAGTCAGGATAAACCTAACCCTACTCCAGATGACATAAAAGATACATACCAAAGCTTTTTTTATTCACACAAAATACTAGAACACAAAACATGTCAAAAGACTCGATGATTATAATAAGCAGTAGTCAGGCAAGTACAAACAAAACCATCCAAACCAAAACCGGATGGGGAAAGAAAAAAAATCACAACCATGATACCTAAACATGCATGGATGAGGGTAGCAAAGAACATAAGCAGATACGTATAAATAATGCCCCTGTGCTCTCTCGCCAGCTTCCCCTCTAGAAATTTCAAAAAGAACACAAAACGTGGATGCAGGCCCCACAATGGCTGTTATGCAATAAAACAAAAATCAATCCGTAGCACCGATTCTTTCCAACCTTTCAACTTCGCCAAGTTGAAAAGAAACCCGCAATGCACCAATGAAAAAGAAAATGGAAATCAATGGGAAAAAAAGAAGAGAGAAAAAGAAGAAAAACCTCGAACACCTTCATTGAAACCCGCCCTCATAATCATACTCATGTAGATACCTCCCCTAGATCTTCCATCATATCCCAACCTGAGCTTATTTCGTCTCGCTGGTGTCCTCCGCCATGCCCCTCCTCTCCTCTTTCAACCCATTCTTCACCTCTTGCATCCCTCCAAATACTTTGGATATATCTCTGCAAAGTCCTCAGCCCTCGGAGATAGCCTCTGTCGATACCGGTACGATCTTTTGGTGGGCAGGTCGCAAAAGGTGGTAAAGGATCTTCCGCTGTCACACAATTTGCAAAATCCACAATTTTCAGGTCGATCTGTCGATCATGATCCATCCCATCATACAGCATGAGTAAGCTACTTGCGTAGAATCTGTACCCAGGCAAGCGTTTGATCATAACCTCCAAAGCGTGGAGCTTTTCTAAAATTGTTGGGATATGTCTCAGGACGGATTGCTCAGCCTTCCCGTCATGCAAAAATCGGGTAAGTGCACTTTGAAATTCACGTCCAGCCTTGAGATCTCGCCCAAAGTACTTATCTTCGAAGGTATAAGTACTACTTTTGGCATTCCAGACTTGCATCCCACAAAGCCTCACTCCAAGATCTCTGGAGGTGGTGAGCGCACATTTATTGGCCTGAGATTGGCGCTTCTTTTCATTGGCTTCGATCCCATATTGACGAGTTCCCATCTTAAGATCAAGAACACACGGCCGTTTCATACCTGCCGTGAGATCTTCGAGGAGAAGAAAGTGCTCAACGCGTTCTGTCGGGTGATCTGCCGGTCGCTCTGTCGGCTGCTCTGTAGGCGGTGGCGGTGGTGGCGACGTTAGTGATGGCGGTGACGGGCTATCTGGTGTGTGACTTAGAGAGATTGCAGGGGGAGGAAGGGAGGTTGTTGGCAGTTCTTGGGCTGAAGCAGCTTGGACCTCAGTAGTTGGAGAAGATCTTCGTGACATGCATTTCTCTGCCCATGATTTTTTCCCTGGAATGATATCGTCCTCGTCCATTTTGAAAACCTCATCTTCCCGATCGCCTCCGTAACCATCGTCCTCCGCGCCAAAGTTATGCGGACTCAAAGATGGCCTTTTCTTTGTCCGTCTGCGCATACTTCCGCTTGACTGCCTTCTAGCCAGCTTAGTTTTCAGTCCGCGATCAACGCCAAAAGCAGAAATATCTGGAGAGGCAGTTGCTGGTCGCTCCAGTAAGCCACTATTCTCGGTAGCCCCACTTGTCGAAATTTCTTTAGCATTGGCGCTAGAAGAGTACTTTCTGTCACCATCATCGCGAAGAAATTTGATGCGTCGATCTTCAGGTGTATTGCCGTAAGAGTGAGAGAGGTCGGTGCTGCTTCTTCTGAAGCCTCTGCTACAGCTCGAAGATTCGCCTGCAGCACATTTTTCATCATGCTGGTGTCGATGGTGATGATTAGTGTGATGGGATCGGGAACGTGACCGGGAATGTGGACGATGCTGGTGTACTGGCGGGGGTCCAAACACCTCTCTTAACACTTGCTCCTGTAATTTGCGATTTACAGAAGTGGCTCCCCAACTAGGGCTTTTGGGAGTGATTTTTGGACTAGCATCTTCTCCTGTATGTGTCCCATTGATCTCCGTCTTACCAGTCTCAGAGCCGACGCTACCATGCTCTACCCCATTCCCAATACCAGAATATTTCTCGCTATTTACAGATGGTTTGGAAGAGTGGGAGGAAGCACTGGTAGAAAGTCTGAACAAGTTCTCAGGAATGATATGCCTGTTATTCTCAAAAACTACTTGTGGTAAAGGAAACAAGGGATTTCCTTGCCCGCTTTCTGATGCTGACACAAAGTTGGGCTCTTTAGAAAACTCGGAATCCGCCGGTGCAGTTTTCGTATCAGTAGTGTCACTAGAAACGGGGGGGACGGCGGCTGCCTCGGCTCCAGTGGACGCTTCTCCAGAGATATTTTCAATCTCCTTCTTCTTTTTCTTCTTAGGTGCTTTCCGGAAGGTGACATTCAATACCCCAATATACCTTAGATTCCCCAATAAATCAGTACGTAGGAAAATGAGACAAATTGAATTTTTTTAGATAGAAATGGTAGCTTACTTTGGCAAAAATCCCAATAACTCCGGATGTCTCTTCTCCACAGCCTCATAAAACTCATTTTCTTTGTTGCTCAGGCTCTTACAAACAGCCCTCCGAGAAAACCTGAATAGTGCAGTATGACCTCCGACCTGATGATTGTAAGGCTTGAGTTCCACAGCACCGAGCGGTACCTGGGGGGTTGTCTGGGCTAACGCGTTGGAATGTGATTTATTCGCAGACTGACCGTGGGAACGATCCGGCTTCAGGTCCCGGGCGATGGGGGTAGCAGTTGGAGTTGTATCGATTTCGGATCCATCTTGACCATTTTCGTTTCCCGACGAATCATCGTTGCTATCTGAAAGCTCCGAAAACCCGGATGCTGCGGATGAATAACCCTCATTGTTGGAGTGATAACTACTGTAATCATCGTCAGGATTTACACGATTTCGTCGCTCCGCGTGATAGTGAAACTCGTCGTCTCCAGACTGAATAGACAAATCAAATTCTGGCCCTGTTTTACCAGGAGGCGGAAGGATGTCATCTCGTGTAATATCGGTAGTAGACGGGTCTTTCCGCATCGGTTGACTATGCAGGCCTATTGCCGAGGCTGATTTATTTTGGGTTGTGGTAGGATCTGGAAGAACTGACGGCGTCGGATGTGGAAAGTAAAGTGCTGAGGATATCTCATCTTTATCGGACTCTTCATCCTCATCTTCTTCATCCTCCACCTGATCAACCCGATCATTTACTGTTTGTTTTCTGGAAACATCAACCGACAGCTCGTGACAGTCTAATTGACCTTCAACCAAGCCCGAGGTTGGAAATTCGGAAGCGCTAACGCCGAGATTTGTTGGGTTATGAAGATTGGGAATGATCCTTTGGTTTGGTTGGGTCGGCGGTTCAAGCTCCGATCTATTGATATAGATGGAAGCCACTGAGGTAACATCTTCTGGGGCGCGAGACACAAAATGAGATGCCGAAGAAGGCGTATCACTAGGGACAGCTTTAAGAACGGAGAGATCATCAAAAGATGATGGAAAATATCTATCGTCTTTCGTATGTGTAACTGAGAGAGAATTAGAGAGAGAATCTTGCGGTAATTTGCTTTCATTTTCTTCAGTTTCTGAAACCAAAGCAACACAAGGATTTTGCTCATTTCCCTCGGCTGCCGCCGCCGCCGCTTTCTTTCTTTCCTCTCTTTCGACCTCTTTGGCTCGCTGTTTCTCCTGTCGTTCCTTTTCCTTCTCTCGCTCCTTTTCCTCTCGACGCTGTTTTTCTCTCCCTCGTTCTTCAATAGCCTGCTCGTTTTCTCTGAATAATCCAAGTCTTTGTGTTGCTTTCCTACTACGAGAATTGCTTTCAGTGGCCATGACGGCAGAAATAGAGGAGGTTCGTTCGATAGGTCCTTTTGCGGCGTCATCTTCACAATTGATATGTAGTTCGGAATCTATAGAGACCTGGCCTTCCTTGATAGGAGATGTGGCTCTCAAATAGTTTTCAGGGCTCGAAGTTCTGAGTTTCTCATCCCAATTAATTGTATTATCGACGGTTGAGTTAGCTCTCAGAACAGCTCTCAGGCCACTGGCACCAGGGAGAGGGGTAGATGGACGGTCTGGACTGTCTGCGGGACTTATATATGGTGGAAGTATTGTTTTTGGCTCATCGTTATTTGAGTCGTTTGTGTAGCCGCCCCCGTTGGGGTGGTGGCTGGGAATGCTAGAATGCAGGATACCGGCAAGTGTAAATTTATGTACCGGAGGGAACGAAGATGTAGAATGAGGCCTCCAATGACGGAATTGTGGTCGGGGGGTATCATCGTCAACAAGGGGTTCACCGGCTCGTGAACCATTGTTGTTGTTGTTGTTGTTGTTGTTGGGTAGAATATTTGGGGTAACTGAGTTCGAAAGTGTTTGAAAGGATACTGTAGATGCGGGAGGATGTAATGATGATGTATGTTGGTGTGGTTGTGGTTGTGGTTGCGGTTGCGGTGTAGATGGAGACGGTGATGTAGGGAGTGTTCCGTTAAACCCTCCTAGATCTTTAACGCCACCTTCACTGTTTGTCGACGATGGTCCAAAGATCGGTAGAGTCTTTGAGCGAACAGGAGGATGGAACGGAGGGCGGGAATCCTTCAAAGGTAATGGGTCATGGAACGGGACTGGCATGGGGAGTCATTGAAGCCTGCTGGAAGCCAGGTGTCCGATGGGAGAAGTATGGGGGTGATGACGTTATCGCTTGATGAGATAACCGGAGCTGGTGAAGCAGTACCAAAACAGGAGTACGAAAGAAGAGAAGGAGAAGGAAGAGGAAAGAGGAAGAGGGGGGGGGTGATGAAGGGGGAAGAGGAGGTCTTTGAAGGAAGGGGAGCTGTGGGATCCTGGCTAGCCGTGAAGACTGGAAGAGCGGCTGGGGGCGACTATTAGCAGGTGTAGGCAGGAACAGGAGGGACCTTGTGATGTGATCTCGGGGTAGAGCAGCAGAAAGAGACGCAGTGTCTACCAAGTAGGAACATACATGTATGTACTCTTCTTATCCAGTAGTGTGTGCAAGGTGTGTGTTGAAGCGGACAAAGCAACGCAGATGATGCCAACTGCGCTCAACCAGGATCGAGAAGAAAGAAGGGGAAAATATCCACTCCCTCCCCAGCTCCCCCCTACTTACATCGCTATTGGCCCTCATACATAAGACCAGCTAACCAGCCAAGTTACACCAACACGTCCTCGAGTACCTACCCAAGCTAAGCAACCCCAGTGCCTGTGGGTACATAGGCTACCGTTCCAAGATACAGCAGATAGTGAGCACTCGATCTAGCGTGGCCACATTTCAACATGTACAACTCAACCTCCTACACATAATACCTAACGTGGGATCCCAAAACCGATCAACCAAGGGTTTGATAGGATTATGGATAAAAACAAAACATCCTTATCAAAAGAAAAGATGGCGCCAAGACCTATCTTGTTTGACAGAGGAATACTTCTATCATGGCCATCTTCATCTCCGTCATCTTGAGTAATTCCTTTTGATTCAAGATTTCTGTCTTGATGTCACACATTGAGTGGTTTGAAACAATCTGACTTCTACATTAAAAATATTCGCAGCATCATTGGGGAAACTACATCAGTTGCGTACATGGCTACTCTAAACATCCTGTATATGTATGTACTCTATATCGTGAGATTTCCGAAGAAGAAAAAAGTTCTTCAAGTCCAAGCAGGTCGTTTGTTCTAAGCGGGACATACTGCCGAATTAAGGGATCCTGTTGGACCCTTCAGAGTACATGTATTCAAATTGAATTTGGGGGTGAAATACCATTTATATTAAATCTCGGTTTACTGCACCCGCCGCTTCCCCATTTATCATTCGGCTCAGTAGTGGGGAACTATCTGTCCACCAGAAATCCTTCCCATACTTTAACTAGGGCGGTATCCGACTATTTAGCCATGGAAGGTGAACCAGAAACATGAAACATTCTTTGCAGTTTCTCCGTAATGTCTACCTGGTAGACGTTGATCAGTAGATCTCCTAGATCCTTGAACCAGGGGTTAAGGATAATCGGCCGGAAGTTTACAGTGCAGAGCCTATTATTATTCTGTTTAGTTATATCACATTTAACTTTCATATCATTGGATATAGATATGTAGTCGTAGTATCTACATGTGGAGGCCTGGCTTGAGGTTTATCCGGATGGTGAAAGCACGATGTCTAGCCCGCTTGTTGAACGTAGCGGGTAAACTGGGTGAGTTTGCCGGTGGGTATGGGGACTGTGATGAACTGATCCTGATGTGCCGAGTGGATAACACAATTGTCTGAGAATTATTGGGAGACTTGAGAAGATAAGGGTAATCGTAGCTACCAAAGCTCCGAGAGCTAAGATACCCGAAAGAACCCTGGGGAATTTACACATGATGTGATAAAGCCTAGAGCACACCAACGGCAGAGGAGCGGCTCTTGACATGATGCAGCCAGATCGTTGCCAAGAAAACTTTATCTTACCGGAACATCCCGGCGGAGAGTTGCTACTCTTAGGAATATTGCTTTGTACTGATGGCGCCAGGGTTAGGGCCTATCAACCACTGCTGGCAAACCTCGACCACACTGAACATCCCCAGAGAGCATGAGTTATGAGTTCTCTAATGCTCCTCGGGGATTCATGAGATTTTTTTCGGACGGAGTTGAGCGTTGAGCTAGTGATCAACCACACTCCCTCTACAAACGAATATTGTGACTGGTTGTGATACCAGTAATACCAAGTCCAACGGGGACTAAAGCCGACCACTTATAATTATTATAATTACACAATATTACACAAATACTCAATGATCAGGTATGTAGGCAAGATGCCCCTTTCCTGTGTAAACTGCTCATGCGGTTATCCGCTACCGACACTCTTTAAGTTTTTGTCATTTCATTGGCCCTCGATTCCACCCCGATCATCGACATTATCCCTGGCCTGCAATGGGTTGAAATTCTTCTAACTCGCGTAATACCCCGGTAGTTCAAGAAATCCATAGCCGCTTGGATGCAAAATAAAAAGGTTTGAAAAGGTTATATGTGGACACGGACACGAGGAATAGTCTTTTGCTAACGTACTAACTTTCACAGGATGCAGCTACTCCAACGAGCCAATCATCAAAGGCGTGCCAGCGTAATTGGAAGACGTTCGGTGCCGGCTCCGCGGGCCACGGATTAAGGTCGCCAGCCAGCTATGCAAAGAAATCCAATTCATCAATTTCAGCTCGATTGTTGGGTAAATCATACCTGTAATGTGGTCAACTCCGGAATGCGGGATTTGTGAACTTGTCTTGGGTGTCTAGAGTAAACGTTCACATCGAGGGCTCTACCTTTTTAAAAATACATATGAACCTCGAAGACCTCCGGCAGGTGATAAGTGTACCAGGCATCATCACTACCCTCGCAGCGATCCTAGTCTCGTATACAGACTCCAAGTTGGGAAATTCAGCTATCCCATGCCCCTGGCGTTGGCGCGATGCTTCTCAAGTGCCGGCCAGTCTCAAGTGCGATTTTGCGGGGAAATAATATCGTTCACTCCCCAAAACAAAACTGCAAATCCGGGGGTGTCAGATTCTGGAGGGGGGAATCGATTTAGGACCGAAAAAATGTGGCAGCAAGAAAATTCTACCGACTTGTCGATGCCGTAGATGCGATAAATTGCAGAAAAACAAAATGGAGGCTCATGTGATTTGAGTGAGGTATGTGCCTATCCATGTACGTTCGTAGTCGCTCTACATGTCGTACGTACAGTCGCGAAAGCTCACTTGCATGGCCATCGGTCACGGGCCGTGGGCATCGGAGGTTTCACTTTGTATGCAGCTTAACGGGGGATAGTGGCTACAGACTTTCTTTTGCACCCCCAGAAGATTGAAGTGTTTTTCTTTTTACGGGCGCATCGTAGCTCACCAATTTACGCCCAAGTACCTACCCTTACTATGAAACTCTATAGCTGTCCTTACAGATACGTGTATCTTGAGATCTCTACCCTCCATTGCGATCGTAACGCGATGCGGTACAATGCGGTGCCTCGGCTTGACTACTTTAGTATTCGGGTATGAGTGATCGTTCATGATTGAATCTCAATCAGCCTGGGTAAAACGTGGTATTTGTAGTGCTCTGGAGTGGGTCAAATCATGGAAAGACAAGGATTATGGGCCTTTTGAGATATGCATCGAATAGAGTACAAGGGATGATGCACGTGCTTTTAGACTTCAGCTGGAAATCATCAACTTTTGCATAATGCTTGGTATGTTCTGTGATTACTTAGCTTCTGATCTCCATCCAACCTACCCGATCGAAAATCTCCAACTATCTAATTAGTTAATGTAGTATAAAATGGCTATGGTAAGGTATAGTCTATGTAGTGTCTTAGCTGCAGAGATCGGATGATCACTGTCTCAACCTACGACAAATGTAAAGGCTAAGAACCTTATTCACTGTGTTCAGATCGAAACACTAAACAGATAACCAATTGGCCTCGCTGTCAATGACAATGTTCAGGCAATGTGGTCGATCCGTGGACCAAGTCAGCTCGAGGTTTAGGCTCGACTCGCGAGCGCGCGAGCTCAATTCTGGCTCATTAAGAGTATGCCTTATCACACTGTGAGTCGAACTAGACTATGCCTTTTATTTTAGGTTATTCGCGAGTTTAGGCCCTTCACTGATCTGTTAT
The DNA here is from genome assembly GCA_024713935.1 of Morchella eximia. Taxonomy (NCBI): domain Eukaryota; kingdom Fungi; phylum Ascomycota; class Pezizomycetes; order Pezizales; family Morchellaceae; genus Morchella; species Morchella eximia. The sequence continues at coordinate 1,209,772 of JAMGZG010000016.1, forward strand.
CTGTTGTGGAAGCGCCTCCACTTAATTCGGGTTACCTTTACAATCAGCACACTAAATTTTACTATCGTGAGCTCATGTATACATCGAGCTCTACGAGTCCCAGGCCTCAATGGGGCTGCCTTATCGATCTAGACCATACCGTCCGGGCCGGGCCCCGTCACTATCACCTCCACACTAACTCTAACCACGACTCTGAAATATTATTGCACTTAATATATACCATATTAAAGTATCTGGGCATGAGATCGTTTGTATTCGTTTTAACTAAAAGGAAAAAAATACATAAATAAAAAACAACTTCAAATGCACCAATCATGCTTGATCACTCGCAACCAAAGATTAGCGAGGCCCAGGCTACCGCGCAACGGCAACTTAGCACAATCTGTCCCTAGTACTCATGGGAACTCTTTATCAATCTTGGCCTTCCACGACTCGAGACCTTCATTCACCTCTTTGATTGCAAGAGGGTCAGAGTTAACCCAATCCTTGTCGACATAGACATTGTCAGTGAGGGTCATTTTTGTCGAAATTAACTCTAAATCAGTATTGACTACTGATAATCCCGGACCCGTAGATTCGGCCTCATGCGTGTCTTTATAAATAGTCAAATTGAAGCTTGCCCCCTGGCAGAAGAAGAATTTGGACTCCCTCAACTCAGCAGCACTCGGAAGCATATCAAATGGTTGCATGGAGACCTCAGATATCTCATTCACATATAAGATCGCGCCTTTTTCAAGTTCCTCCTTCAAACCAGCGAGCGGGGGGGTCAAAGGTGACCTTATCAGCCGAGAGTTGGATATTGGGCGTACAGAGGAGCATATGGTCGATATGGGTTTCCTCGGGTGTACCATAGACGTAAAATGGCATATAGTTCTGAGGGTAACCAGGGTCGCGGAACTTGGCACGGAGATCACGCCGCTTCAAAATGCGGGCTTTGGTGACTTGGACATCCTTGAGAAGTTTCGTTCTGGGTCGGAGAAAGTCAGTAACATTTCTAGAGGACTAAAAACAATGCCCTATTTAGAATACATAGGTACCCATCACTAAAAGTTGATATCCGCTTTGAATGTCCCCGCTGCCAAAATATCTGGAAGTTTGACTGCTGGAGTTCTCAAAACAAATGGAGCTTTTGGATTGGATTCTCTTGCTTCAACATATGCACTCATCGCATCATCTGGAATCTCAGCCTCAAGGACAATCTGTGTGCGATTATCCGCCTCATAGAATAAGGGCTTATAGGCAAGGTATAGCTTTGTCGTGCCCTGCATGGTAAAACTGTGGTTTGCGGCATCGATTGAAACGCGCAACCGGCAAGCCTACATGTAATTAAAAATAGGCCAAGTTAGTGGCAAAATCTTTTGGGGGGTATTCAAGACTGGCTATAGGCATATATCGACCTGCTCTGAGGCAACTTTTCAAAGATTGAAGCTAGCTTCGCAATGAAGTTCCTCTCTGTCGGGAACGGTGAGATCGTTACGTTTCTAAGAACAAATAGGTTTGTTTCGCCCTTAAGACCGAGTCGTTTCTTGAAGTGGTCCGCACAGGCACCATATTCGTGCTGTAAGAACTCCGTAGATGTAAGGAAAAAGGGAACTTCGGCAGGTAGTTTGTCAGGTGATGTGACTGACAGCCTATTGACGATACGCCGGTTGAGATTATTTGCTTCTTCCACATCGTCATTCAAAGTCCCGTCTTTAAGACGGAAATTGCATGTAAATGCATTGACGATCAAATCGGATCCCAGAGATCCAAGCAGTTCCATTGCTCAGGATCTTGAGATACCTCCCAGTTAGTCTTTTTGAGGATACGGTCCCGGATTTCTTGCTTCTTCTTGTCAACAGCATCAACTCTAGCCGGCCCTTCGGTCTCCTCTGATGGAAGAATATTTAAAGGGACTACAATGAATTTCCTATTTTCCATCGTAGCCCAATGTGCGGACAGCTTTGAATAGAAAAGATGATGTAGTGTTATGAGTGATAGTTTTGAAGTTTGCATACATACCCTGCTACAAGTAAAAACGGTTTCGCCGAGTAACCCACCATATCCATGTTGGTTCAAGCCGATTACCTTATGTGATAGAAAGGTTGCACCTGCGGCAGCACCAGGCTTACTGTTTGTTCCATGTAGACCTCAGTTTACAAAGTCAATCCAACAAAAGAATAAACTAGATTTACTAACCTTCCCTCAACACCGTAGACACCAATGCTCTCAGCAGAAGGGTCCCTAGAAATATATGGTGTTGTCCATGTTACCAAATACTTCATCCTGTTGTCACGGTAGCATAATGCACCCGCTGGATATGGAACATATCCGGTCTTGTGCGGATCGATGGTTATTGAATCTGCTAGGTGCAAATGAAGCAGCTGTTTTGTTGTCTCTTTTCGTAGAGGAGTTATGGCTACATAGTCACCCTCATCTGGAGAATCATCGGGCTGACCCTTTGCCCGTTTTGGCGGAAGAGTAGATGCAAAGTAACCTCCCCAGGCAGCATCAGCATGAACAATGAATGACATGCCGAGGCGTTGGTATTTTTTGCGGAGCTTGAGAACCTTGGCGAGTGGATCAACGGCACCCTCCTCCGTCGTGCCAATGATCGCTACCACTGCAAAAACAGCTTGTTTTCTTTCGAGACGTTCTTTCAAAAATGCATCTAGTTTATCCGCATTAAGACGCGCACCTTTGTCTACGGGGACATTGATGACGTTTTCGGAGCCAATGCCCGTGATGGCTAATGTGATGAAGATGTAGGTTAGCATTCTTGTTAAATACCTAAGGTGTAAGGGTCAGATATTTAAACCCACCAGCAGCCTTTGGCCACGAATAATGCTTAATGGCAGATACCATATATTGTATCGGTTTATTGATTTCAAACTCCTTTTCGAGGGCGTCTTTTCCAATTGTTTGAATGCTATATTTCCGAACGAGTCCTGTAAAAACTTCGACGAGATACCATACTCCTTTTGTAGTCTATCAGGGATATCTAAAATGGTTGAGACTTTAAGGTTAAGTAATTCCCAAGTGGAAAGTTGACTGAATGACTTTGGGTCGTCGCCTTCACAGGTCTCAACTTTGAAAGTTTTGCTGATGATTGAAAGTTCTTTCTGCATGGCTTTCTTGAGAGAAAGGGATAGAATTTGATGTTTCGAGCTGGAAGAATTTATACATAGTTTAGTGATCATTTATATATACCAGGCTCATAGATAAAGTTTCATCTTACCAACCCTATGCGAAGTCATCCCGTATTGTTAGTATCAGTTCAATAGCCCTTCTTAGATGTCCATGTAAATGCACGGGGGAGAAATGATAGACATGGACTCACCACATAGACTCCAGATTAGCCACAGTACCGTCACAGGTGATATGTCCCCATGCTATTGGGAGGTTATCTGCGCTATTTGGGTTACCGGTACTATTTGGGCTCAGATTATATCTAAGCATTGAACATAGCTGTTCACCGACCATCATTTCGAGTAAAGTAGTGATTGGGCTTGCCTCGAGAGCAACGTTGTTTGGATTAAAGAGCATTGTCATCAAATAACCTAGAATAGCTGGCATGCTAGTGTCGCATGTCATATGAGCGCTGTAGCGAGCTGACCAGAAAGGAATCGAATGCTTATTGAGAAGCCCAGAAAGCTTATAGGCATAGTTTTCGAGCTTTGCTACTTGACCCAAGTATGTCGCTGAGTCTTTCATGGCAGAAGTAATGAATTTCTGGAAACGGCCAACGTAATTAATATTGTTTCATCTAAGGAAGCGAGGTGGAACAAAGTGGGGGACGTACCCCATCTATAGGATAATATGATGTTCTAGCACGTCTCTATTCATCGATGACCGAATTGATACATGACTTGAACCAATCAAAGTTCTCAGCCTGAGGGCCGAGAAACCATGCACCCACAGCTTGGTTTTGCGCATTCTCTTCATCAGAGGAGGCTTTCGGATAGACACTTTCGATAACAAAAGACATTTTAGGTAGCTTTTATTGAGAAAATTGAGGATGTTGAAATTTTACATTAGAAGGTGGTAATGGTGGCCTTTATATAGTAAAATTCTTGAACTCTATATGGTCCATCACTCGCACACCATGGGTGGTACTAAGGGTTTAGTGTAAAGTCACTATACGACGTCATGTCTCAGAGATGATCATCTCAATCCAACCATCACTATACGTAATTATAAAAGAAGAAAAGAGAAGAAAGAGGTTTGTGGAAATCAGAGGATTCTCTGTCGCATCTGAAACATACCCAGACATGCGTAGTGGTTTTAACTACATCTCATGACGTTCTTGGTAGCTAGAGTAGGAAAACTGCTCCCCCGAATGTTCAAAATGACCCATTCATATATGTACATAATTATATAATCTAAGATAAAACCTTACAGCAAGTTTCATAATACTAGTCTCAGTAAGCGTTCTCAATTCATAGTACACTTGTCGAAAGATAGCCTATAGACATGTACTATATAGGCTATCTGGGCAGTTGAAATTACCTTTTAATCTTCGGGAGAATATCGGGCTCGGACTTCCTAAGTAGGCTATTATTTAAAGAATCACACTCTGTGTGAAAGTAATTTGAGCCTAGTATTACGGAACTTGCTGTAATATAATGTATGTATTTGGGGCACTAGCACTTACATGAGATCAATTGTACGTACGTGTTGACAGCAACAATGTATATGGGAATCTCGCATCATTGCCTTCAAGTCCTTATTAACTGCTAATCAGCAAGTCCTTGTAGCTTGTCGTACTATTCATTTAAATTAATTCCAAATATACTTCTTAAGCTTTCTATCACTATTCTGAGGTTTCTTTTGGATAACTTCATGCCAAGATCCTCGAACGTGTCTCTGAAATTTGCAATTGGTCATCTATAGACTATCATATTAATGGTATAAGTGTTTAAATGATTTACTTTTAACAGAATTCTGCAATGGCTTTAGGTAAATGTATTAATGTAGCCTACCAAACATTTGCTATTAAATGGGGGTATCTTGGTAGTATTTCATTATGATGCAGTACTTCTTGAATTACATGCGTAAATGTATATAGATCTGTGCAATTAAACAAGTTTTCCAGTCTTAGGGATCTAGCAGAGTCGTCATTTGAATTGGGTTAAATCTCTATACATAACAAGTATATTGTAGGTACATACATGTACGTACTACTTGATATACGTAACACTTGTACTTCGATGTGCTTTGTAGTTATCACACGATCTTAGTATTGCGGGTTTCCACAAGTAAGCGAACATTGAGGTGGTAACCATACAAACCACCTAACAACATCAAAATTTCAAATTCGCCCTCTCGAACTGACATTTTAGCTGTAGATACTATCACTACCGGAGAATTTATATCTAAGATTCCTTTGCTCCATCTCCTTGTGGTTGTGGAGAAATACGCTTTTGAAGTTGCATTCCCATACAAATTTTGGTTGCAACGTGAATGTACGCTTACTTGTGGAAACCCACAATACCACCATTGGCCGGAATTGCGGAGAAATATAGACTCAAAACTCAATCGATATCCTGATGTTTAAACTTTCCTTTATCTTGTTTCAGTTTGCGGCATTTTGAGGTATATACATTATGTATAGTGATTGGCCTTACATGTAGTGTCACTTGTCTAGATGTAAATTCAGAGTAAGTGATCACCCTTCAATTCGGATGTGGGCCATCTCCGGCTCGGAAGGATGGTTTCGATTATTAGCCGTCCTCAAAAGAGTATAGAGATTTAGAATGCGAGATAATCTTCCAAAATCTTTTAGCCATCTTTATCGACCTCGTGGACATTATTTCAACTTTAGTTATCCTAAAAATGAAGTATCTACATGGAAGATGCTGCTCAGGTACTCGTATTTACAATCCCTATTAGCATATCTAGACAATGCTTCGAGTTGTCGCCGTGCCGATGTGGTGAACCTCGAGGGCCGTGTAACCGTACCCTAACTGTGCCAGAATTGACACAAATCTTTGTGTGATCAATACTCTAGTACACAAGTAGTATTTCCTAAAGAATAAGTGAGCTACAGACTTCTGAAAACTACATAAGAATACATGTATATATACCACAATTACATGTAATTAGGACCTAAAGCGTATCTGTTCGATCCCAGGCCCATTTGATGATAGAAAACCATGCCAAATTGGGGGACTGACCTTAGACCATACCCTAGTGGAACCGTATACATGCATGGCTTAAATAGTAGGTCCGGTACAGATAACGAATTAACAACTCGCTGATTATTATAAGCCTGAAGACTCAAGAATATATGGTTCAACATCGATGTCGCTGTACTCACGACCTATGATCACTATTGTTAAACGCCCATATAAAGATTGTTTCTCAAAGCACCTATGGGTAGATCCGCTATATATTATAGGGTTGATTGTCGTTTTTGTCGCCCTCGGTATCCTGGTGAGGTGTAAGGGATGGAGATCGACACGGGACGTACATGGGAAATAAACAACTACCTACATGTAGTTAGAGTGTCGAATCCTGATCTGGAAGGTGGACTGCCTGCATGTGAAATACATGCTGATCGATCTGCCTACGTAAATTTAAATACCACATTTATGTACGCACCTGGGCCGCAGCGACCCCCCCAAGTTCTTGGGCCTAGATTGATTTTCATATCCGGTGGTGGTGTTGATATGAGTGCGGCATTTTATTTCGTCAGCATTGGTGTACTCAAAAAATGAATGGATTGACACTACATGTATCGAGGCAGAAACCACCCGCGGCAGAACAAACCATCACTTAATCGTAACCTTCATGGAACCTTTATCCACCACTGCTAAATTTCTGAGTGTTTTATGGAAAGTCAATTTGCATCTGAATTTTATAACAAAGCAATCTGTATAAAAAAGGACCTTCATTTGGTTATTCAGCAGTGGTTAGAAGAAGTGGAGGTCAAATTTCATGATTAGACCCTCAGCTGGGAGTACAGCTGGACCTATAATTACTTGGCTAATTAATGCCAAGTCTGTCAAAAAAGACTCCGGACCTCCCAGCGCAAAGTGTCTATTGTGCATGGAGCGCAGTTCTCTGTCACTGTTGCGTCACCTAGGTTGGATCTACATCAGGGAAAACAAATGCTTATACTTACGTGGATCTGCAACGTTAACTCGAGCTTCCCAGCCGATACTGAAACAACATTTTTAGGCATCCAGTACTCTGCATTTCAGAAGAGACCTCACTCATCAACAGCCTAGATAATGCTATAGCGCTATTATATTGCTTGGAATTAAACCCTCAGAAAAATTATAAGGTTCCTCTATATTAGCGTTTTGTGCTGCTGACAACTAACATACTTGGGGGGAGTTAATATTGCATAAAATCTTATTTGTCACATAGATATGCGGCGGATCTAATACTAAGATCAACCGCTGATTGAATCGCCGGAATAGCACTGGGGGCTAGTCGATCTAGTTATACCTACCCACCTCTAAAACAAACCAGCCATAGGGTGTTCTTCTTTCGTGGCCATGGGTCTATTCCTCTTAAATATCTAGGCCATTATCCATGAGATGGTAGGATTTTACTAACTTATTCTACAGTTAGTATATAACTACATTTACGAGCCGGTGGAATTAATTCGACTAAATCAAAATTCTTGTTATGGACCTAGCATTCAATCTAAAGGGGACACCGACGAGATATCTTCTGGAAGCTAGGTGAACGATCTCTAAATCATCTACCGGCTTATCATCGATCTTGCCTAGCTTCCTGTTTTTGAACTTGGTAATGTAGTTGATACTTAGCACGGAAGAAGTTATGGCTCGTCTATTAGAATTGCCAGCTAAGACACAATGTTAGGTAGATAAAACATTCTGAGGGATATATGAATCCAATGTATATTTGGCGTCTCTTGCTAAGTTTTTGGAAGATTGGGATATAAAGGGAATGTCAACTTTGGATTTATTCTCTTCCATAGATCCTTTTGCATCAATTCTCGATATATCAGCAGTGCATTACACTAGCCTTTATTTTTCTCCGGGTTGGCGTAGCTGGTGGAAACGGCCTTGGTCGGCCTAGGGCAAGACACACTTATTGGGTTCATTTTATCGGAGAATGGCCCTCTTTATGAAGACTTCTAGTCGAAGTCTTGAATACCGAACCAAGGGAGCACCGCTTATAATGATGTTATTGAGGCCGCCCAGATTTCATTCAAGGAATGAGCAAAAGCCCATATTTTGGTGGCATTGAGGGGTAGGATCATTATTCGCTTTCGTGTAGGGGATTGCCTTCGTTTCTGTCGCGTCCTGGAGGTTCGCCGGGAACAGTGTCCTGACGCTGCATCGTTTGACTATATGTAAGTCCAGCGAGCAACGCCATTGAAAATTAAACGGCGGTGATTAAAGATATTAAGCTCCTCACTAGCCCCATGCCTTTCGACTGAATTGAGGCGCTGAGTTTGTAAGGTCACGTCAGGCCTCTCGTGCTCCTCGCTGCAGTAATTCCTGTGCTATCTTAGAGTGATTATTCAACGATATACACACACATTCGGCGAGGATCCAATGGACATAGGATCAATGGGCATAGGATCGAAGTATGTCCTCAGTGGAGATATAGCCACCATGGCGCCACATATGACCGGAACGTTTTCGAACCCTTCTTATCAGGAGCAAACGCTTGTAAAATTCCCCAAAGGAGTTCATAAACTTCCCTCTTGGGGTTAGACATTTGGATATTTTAAAACGGCCTATACTAGCTGATGTAGAGGTGCTCAAAAACCAAAAGGCAGACACAACTCGCAAAAACTTGCAAATTATAATACGTACTTCGATACATGTAGGTATCCATAGATATGTTTTATGTAGAACTTCGACATAGGATATATTTTGGGGGCGTATGTCCCTATTGGTTTAGAGCCAGCTGTATGAAGACTCTTGTTAATAAGATCCGAAGGAAGAATAGGTGGTTATTGGTGTTGGCCAAAGCCTTCATAGTCCGGATTCCCCAAGCTAGTGGGGGAGAAGACCGCTTGTCTGAATTGCAAATAAAGGGTGAATGCTGGAGCAATGGCAATTTGTAAGGGATATATAGGGTGGTTAAGATGTACATGTACTTACTGTTTAGCGACAAGATGGAAGACATGCTGGAAGCATCATAAAGTTCGATGGCCACGGGCGAGAACGTAAAAATTTGGAGAATACGAAGTTCAGTGCTTTAGCTGGGTGGTCGCTACAAGGTTACATGTAAACATTCTGGAGTTTGACTTTCCACTCTGAGTTTCGTCAACAGCCGCTAGAGGAAAACTATATCAAGTATTCATCTATCGATCCTCGAAGACGTAATTAACTACGTGTAATGTATGAACACGTGATTGAGACGCGTAAATTACAATCAGATAACCAGGTTACGGTAATCAGATAAGCTCCCGTCTTCCCACGCGTACAGTCCCGTCTCCATAGTAACGACGCAATCAATCATCCATCAATCATCACAGTACATCATGTCATCCGGACGTCCCCCGCCTCCCCTATTTCCGCCACTCCCTCTCGATCCTATTTCTGATAATCTTCCCTCGGACATCATCTCACGAGACTCATCCTCCTCAGACTCAGATACCGAAACCACCGCGAAACGGGGCCGCATGTTGAAACACGCCGAGAGCTACTTGCGGGGAGAGCCGCTTTATCTACACTCTGCAGGACTACGAGGTCCAGTAGTTAAGAATCCATGGGCAAAGGGGAAGAAAAAAACCAAAAGAAAAGCAATAGAACTAGAGGAAGGGACTTGGGAGGAGGACATGAGTAAGAGATTAAAGTGCAGACAGGATGCGAGGGAGATGGAATCAGGTCCCTCGCAAGTTGGGAGAAACGCGATGCATACGTGGAGTAGAGGGACAAATACTACTTGGGACAGATCAGGTACCTCAACTCCGACCCCATTGCGTACAAGGCCGCCTGAAGCAACAAATGTACCGGATCGATCGCAATCTCGATCTCATTCACCGTCCGATAAAGATTCACTAGAATTTAGGACACCAGTCAAAAAGAAGCCAAAGGCTCCTATTGAAGTAGCACCAGTATTCTCCCCGGGAACCTTCTATAGATCTAAAAATAAACCTCAACAGATTTCAATTGAAGATTCTTCCAATCATCGAAGGTCTTCGAGCGCAAAGAAATCATCCCCGCCTTTGGAGTCAGCTTGCTCAGCTTCGAAGTCTATTTCTGTGCGGAAGACAAGAAAAGGGTCTTTAGAAGTCCGAGACTCAACGCCGCGACTTAGGCCTAGGGAAAACTCTCTGGAAGAAATTACACCAGATACGCCAACGCAGGTCGGAGACACAGCCCCGAGGCTCAGGCCTGGACGAAAACCTGCTACAGAACCTATACTAGAAGTGCCGATACGAACCCAAGATTTAGCTTCGAGATCCAGGTCTACGCGCAGCTTAACTAGAGCCTCTGAGCCTGAATTAGAACCGCCCCGGGAACCCCGAACCGCCCCCAAACCAACAAACACCCGGTCTAGAACTAAATCAATTGAATCATCTCAAGAGACTCGCTCAATTGCAAAACATAGATCCACACGAAATAGCTCCAAAACACTGGAGGCTCAGTCATTAGATCAAGAGCAAGAGCAGATTTTAGATACTATAGAAGTGGTGCCCCCACCTGAGGTACAGTCGGGTGATATAGATATGAAAAAGACAAGACCCAAGAATGATTTTGGAGCGGTACCACCGTTCGGCATGGCGCCTGAACGGCCGAAAGCGAAAAGGAGGCAAAGGGGTGGGGGTTCTAAGAAGAAAGGGAAAAGACCAGCGGATACCCATACGGAAGAGCAGGAAGTTTCAGGGAGCATGGATATAAAGAAGTTCACAGAACCAGGAGTGCTTCAACAGGTGGAGGATACAGATGCTATTACTTATGTACCGGGACCCGAAGACGGACCGGAAATGGTTGAGATCATGAACAAAAAAATAGATCCAGGACTGGCGGATACGAGAGTTGCAGCTGTAACAGAACCAAATAATCCTTGTGGGAATGTAGAGGTCACAAGTGAAGAGCCTTCTATCATTTTGGCTATACCAGAGCCGGGGCAGGAACAAGTCGCAGAAGCGAAATCAACTTCAAGCAAAGACCCTACAAGAGAGGAGGTTTTTCAAAACTGGGTTAATCGCCATGTAGCTGCTTCGCAAAAGTTTAGCGCGGATCATAAGAGAATTTCCATTGCGAACCTTCTATCGCCGGCGGCAGAAAGCCCAGTTGTGTGCAGGTATGTTGGGATTTGTGCTTCGACAGGTTTCACGATACTGATTTATGTAGGAATACAGATAGAAGAGTCGAGAACATTGCCCCCGACAGCTCGATGAATAGTGATAAAATGCCAGTAGTGTCACGCTATGACCCTCTTACTGCGAGGCCAGTTGAACTTCCAGCAAAAGCCCCCGCATCACTTACACCAATCTCACGACTTGAAAAGGCACAATCACCTATCATATCCCATACCGCCACGATTGATGTACCGTGCTCTCCTGAGCCAATGCCAAAACTTGCATCAAAGGACACGTATAAAGAATGCCCAACGGAATTTTGCACCACCCACCCTGCGCTGGGAACACAGCTAGTGAATCAACACAAGTCCTGGCAAAACACACAAGACGCTATTCTCGCCCCCCAGAGTGGCTTCGTTGAGGCCATCCAAGAGCCGCCTACTCCACTAGGAGACTACCCATCAAACTCTATCACTCCTGGGAAAGACTTGTTGAGGCCAATTCGTTTTTTCGACGACGAAACTCTATCTGAGACACTGATGAACACGAATCACTTCGTAGACTCTTACAAAATCGGAGTGAAAAGTCCATTCAAGACTCCAGGAATGGAGAATGTTCAATGGACTGTTGAGCCCGATGAGTTATTAAAGACTCCAGAACCCGAAGGCTTGGTTAAATCGCGCGACGAAGAGAATAAAGGAGAAACCCTACCGAAGACTTCCAAACTTCAATGGGCAGATCAGTCGTACGAAGTAGAAGGCGTGATTATCAACAAAACACCAGAGTTAGAAGCTATTCAATGGTCAGTCGAGCCAGGACCAAGGGAGAGGGAAGAGTCGCCGCCAAAGACACCACCGAGCCGCCAGTTATCACCATTTAAGATCTCATTCGGCAGTGAAGAGTCTGGAACAACGTTTACTCCGTTCCACGCCTTTGCTACACCCGAATCATCTCCAAAAGCTAATCGGCAGAGTGAATCCTCGCCGCATGGCCTCTCCACACTTGATATCCCCTCTCCATCTAAGAAATCCGTCAAGTTTGCGCGAAGTCTTTTCGCGACCGACGACAATGATGAGAGTAGAGAAAACGATAATATAATGGGATTTAGCAACAACTTCTCGCCTGTGCTTGGAGTGGAGCCGCAAGATCCTGAGAGTCTATTGGAACAGGTGAAAGATTTTATGGGAGAAGGTGTATGGGATGCGGTGACAGAGGCACAGAAGATTGCGGGTAGTGATTCGACCTCGACGGCCCCAATTGAGAAAGCTGAGAAAAAGGAGTACATTAGTGCTAGAAAAAGGAGGGCGTTATTAAAGAAAAAGACTTAAATTCGTGGGGTTCTCCCCTCGTTCGTTTTCCTCCTCCATTTTCTTTTCTCCCTTAAACTACTGAAACACCTGAAAGGATAGATATAGACGTTGGGTTGGAGTTTGGTAATTTTTTTTTTGGCGGAAATAAAGGATGGTGATGAGAGGTGAGAGAAGGCCTCCGAAGACAATGATTATGATAAACTTTGAAATGTTGTTCGTAGTACATTACATGTATGTTCTGTGGTTTTGACGAACACTTTCCTGGGACGATATTGGGATCATGATTTTAGGTATTGATCATGTAATATCACTCGGTCCATCTAAATCTCATGAATTTGAGTTAGGCTTTCATATTAGCAACAGTTATTCGGTTACATACAAATTTCACCACAAAGCTCCGTTTCGACGCGCGCACGGCCAATTAATGGAGACTTAATTTTAGTAGGCAATTCATGCACTAACGTTATAACATTGCAGGCGTCCATGGCTTGGTACATGCAGTTCTCCATCTATTGGGTTGTTCGTACGATGTCGTGAGCAGACTACCGCAGTAATTCGTCTCAGCGGACACTCACATTGACGTTGCAATTACTTGTTCTGGTTATTTGTCTTGCAAACGCCGTCCTAATCTTCCCTCATCCGCGCTGTAAAAGGCAACTTTGACGCCTGTGTAACCGTCCACCGAGAAGAATTACTGCGGTACATGCATTTAGAGGCACAAATAGACTTTGACTCGAATATACATACAAGTATGTTTGTATTACCGCCGAATGAAGATTACGAAGAGCGGGGTAGGTAGGATAGAAATGTTTTTTGTTTCTATCGACCTAATTTCAGCTGCCTCATCATGAAGGTTGCGTAAATTAGTAGGCTCCTGCAGAACAGATCTGTGTCACTCAAGCCCGTTAATGCCCTCTGCTCGATTAGACCCCAATATGCAATCGGCTAGCCTATCAATTGCAACTTATAATTAGTACATATAGATATTATCCTAGCTAGACTTCCTGCGGACTGTTTATTGAGCTTACCTACCATGCGGAGAGGAAAAGTGAGATATAGATACAGGTATGTACGTACCTAGTGCAGCCTCAGTTGCTGCCTAAACCCGGTGAGAAATTATCGCCGCCATACCACAATTGGAGATATTATGTAGCAGAAAATTACAGAATCCTTCGGGAGGTAATTTTACTAGCTATCGCTGTCGCGCGTAAAAGAATCAAGACAAATGATCTACCAATATGAGTTAGTGTAGATAGTCGGAGTCACCTCGTTTATCTACTAGGTTACATTGGACGAGCCTACGGCTATCCATTTCCAATTAGTCTCGAGCTGCATAAGCACAAAACAGCCGCCAAACAGATATCAATTGTGGAATACCATATAAACTTACTAAATTCCCAGTAGTGTTTTTGAATCTTATTTTAGCGCGAAAATTAAACTTTATTAGCCCCGGCCGAAAGATAGCACACCTCTCTCTAGAGAGTTCATACCCATGGCGAATCCACCTACCCCAGTACCAGCTCCCCAATTCACAACGTCAGCGCTTCTTCAGTTCACATTAGAAGCGACACCTTTATGCTACTTCTACCTCGGCCATCTCTGCACAGCCTCATCTTCATTATCTAAAATAATACAAATAACAACAGAAGAGTTCCGCGTCTGCCATGGCGCCGTAATAGCGATTGAGGGCTTCGCTGGTGCTAACCCAGAGTTTAAGAAAGACCTCAGAAGGTTGGCTGTTCAAGTGGATAAATGCATGGTCGATCTACAGGCGCTTGTTAGTAAGCTCTAGAAGAGAACACGAAGAGTGGACTGGAGAAATGTGAGGAAGTGTGTTGAGGGGTGGAAGGAACTACTGTTGGGCGTTCATTCGTGAGTACAAGTCGTATACATTTAATTACTTTGATTTTTCAGCTGGAGTTTCTGACTTTTCTCAATCCCAGGGTGTTGGAGAAGTCTGCCAAAGAGGCCTCGCAGCAGCCCAAAGTAAAATCCAGAGATTATCGCAGCGAAGTAATAGAATCGTATTGTCAGAGAAGAGCTGAGATACAGGAACTTGGGATGAAAATTGAGGCCTCTAGTTCCCAGCCGGAGTTAGCTTCACAGGAATCCCCAGCCTTAGATTTGGAGAATTATCCTGCCAAAATTGGTAGGAGCAATATATACATACACATTAAACTTGAAGAGCCTTTTAGCTGATGCGTCCTATCCTATCCCAGAAAATAGGCGGCAACAGATACTAGACTGGATATACCCGGGGATATACAGCGAGAAACATATCGCGATCAGGGGGAAAAGGCACGACGACATTGGTGCATGGATCCTGAGGTCACCGGATTTCCTGAATTGGGTGAAGGCGAAGAATGATAGAAATTCTCAACTACTTTGGGGTTACGGAATTGGTACGTGTACTGTTTTATGAATTTGAGTTGGTGTTAGTACTGATAATAGTTATTATAGCTGGTTCTGGAAAAACATTTCTAAGGTATTTACTCGGAATTTTAACCATAAATAAAACAACACTTAACATGATTCCCTCGACCTCAAAGCTCAATAATAGTAGACCACCTCCTAGATGTAGCTCAATATCCAACTACGGAGTAGCATATATTTACTTCGATCATGAAGAGCAGTCCACTCATGATACAACCAGCGTTCTTGCCAGTATTGTGAGACAGCTACTTTCTCAGATGCCAGTTCTCCCAGATAGAGCCGGTAAATTACATGAGACATACAACCCTCTTAAATACGATAGTCTTTACAATCTTTTCCTTTCGGCTTCTTCCTCCTTTACCAACACGTTTATAATTTGCGATGCGCTGGGTGAGTGTGGAAAGGGAGATCGAGAGCAGAGAAAACCACTTTTAACGTTATTGTGTAGGATGGCTGGAGCAGCCAATGTGTTTTTAACAAGTAGGGGAAACACATTAGGAGATATACAGAATATTGTAGACTTCGGGGCTAAAATCGAATGGAGGGCGAGAGAAGAGGACATCAAGATCTATGCCGAACATAGGGTTAGTAATAGTTTATTGGTCAACCGCTTATATGGCAAAGAATTATATAGAGAAAGAATTGTCTCTGGTATGGGAGAATGTGCAAAGGGAACGCAAGTACCTCGGTCATGATGTCATTATTACTCCCCAAGCTTTCGCTAATATTTTCAAGGTTCTTGCTGGTTGACTTTCACATACAGCATTTGTGTCAACAGCCCAGTATAAACAAAATCCTCCACGAGCTCAAAGCTTTCAAGAGCGCATCTTCAGATCGATCCCCGCTCATCCTTGCATATGACAGGATTGTGGTAAATCTTCGCATGCAGCCACCTGAGCAAAGAATGCTGGTATTAAGGATTTTCACATGGCTCGCGGGGGTAAACCGAACACTTAGATTCGAAGAACTCTAGCATGCAATAATTATTAAGCAGGGGGTATATGAGTTGGAACACGGTAATCTCACCTCTGAGAAGCTTCAAGATACTGTGGGTGTTCAACTCGGCTTTGAACTCAATGTGCTGGACCTACCGGATTGAGAAACAATACTCAACCTTTGCTCTGGTCTGGTGACTATAGACGAGAAAACCTCGAAAGTCCAGTTTGTGCATTCCACTGCTCAAGAATACCTCGTAAAAATATCAATAGTACACCCTGCTACAGATTCGGCGTTGACCATAGCTTGTGCCTCCTATCTCTTATCCAAAGCTTTCTCGAGAGGAGCTTTGATTCGCCAATCCGAATTCGAAGCACGGATTGCAGCATACACTTTCCTAAGATTCGCTGCTGAGAATTTTATGTTTCATTTGGTAGAATGTGACAATTCCCTGACGAAAAATCTACTTTTAAGGTTGTTGAAAAGAACAGGCACACTCTCTTCTTACGTGCAGGCACTTGATTCTTCATCAGATCAGCCTACATACCCTAGAAATTATCTTTCTCTGCACTTTGCCTGTTCAATAGGCCATCTTAAAGTTGTCCAGGTGCTTCTGGAAACTAGAGTTGATATCATGACAAAGGATAGCTATGGAGAGACAGCTTTCACTCTAGCGATTGCCAATGGGCACAAAGAGATAGTTCAGCTTCTACTCGGCAAATTTGCTGGTTGCAAAAGATCTCATCATTTTGATCAAAGAAAACAAATGGAGGACACTCAGAGTTCTCTCAAGAATGGATTTCCTTTCTCTGTTCAAAATGATTTCAATATAGCGCCACCACTTTCTACTCTAAAGGAAGATAACAAACCGAAAATAGTGAGGCATACACCCTATATTTCGCCGCATCTAGTGGTCATGTAGAAATATTAGAGTGGCTGTTCAATTGGTTGGGCGATCTCTGTCCCGAAGGATCAGAAGATTGGCCGATGGATATGGCGCTAGCGAATGCGGCAGCTGCGGGGCACGAGAGGGTAGTAGAGATACTACTCAAGAAAGGTGTCCCACCATCCGGTAAATCAGAAGTTGGCCAACTATCCCCGTTACATGGAGCTGCATCTAAGGGTCACCTTTCCACTGTCAAATTACTGCTACAGCATGGCGCTACTCCTGCAGTATCGTGTCCTCGCTGTCTTAGATTCTTGTCTGACGACCTAAGAAATGAGGACTCTGAGAAGGCCCTCAAGAAGGTTACGGGCGGCTCCTGTAAATGTCCGTCAGATATGAGTGAAGCAGCGTCAGAAGGGGATTTTGAGAATTTCAGACAAATGCTTGACCAAGGTGTAGACGTTTTATCTAAAGATGAAGGAGGGTGTACTGCGCTTCATTGGGCTGCGCGGAATGGCCATGAGAGTATAATCTGTTTACTGCTCGAAATGCATCCCGAGATCGATCTTTCTGCACAGAACTATAGGAAACAGACTGTGCTGCACCTCGCCGCTGTATGTGGGCATGAAAAAATTGTCAGCTTGCTTCTTGAGAGTGTTCCGGGTATTGGATTGGCTCAGGACATGGAGAACTTCACGGCATTGCACCTTGCTGCGCTAAAGGGTCATGATTCTGTGGTCCGTGTATTACTTTCGAAGGATCCAAACACTGACCATTCGAAAGTTAACTCCCACCGACAAATAGCTCTCCATTTAACAGCCTCCGAAAGCCACGCCACCACTGTTAAGCTTCTTCTTGATAACGGTTATGGCATTAACCCCTTAGAAAAGGATATAAACGAATACACTGTGCTAGGCTGGGCTGTACAGGGAGGCCATGAAGAAGTTGTCCGTTTTCTACTTCATAAGACGGAGGCTGAATCCATGAACTGGCAAGGCGGGAATTTATTACATCTCGCAGCGAGGAATGGCCACACCGGGATCACTAGTTTGTTAATACAACAGACTCCTGGTTTATTCGTGCAAAATGCCAATGGAATGACACCTTTACATATCGCAGCAATGAAGAGTCATGGAGAAATGGTCTGTCTGCTGCTGGAGAGTGTAACGGAAAGTGAGTTCTCCATGAAGGATGGAAACGGATACACCGCGCTACACTGGGCTGTGCAGGAAGGCCACGACCAAACAGTTCATTTACTGCTACAACGCGAGCGTAAAATCGACTTTTCAGCCATGATTACCGCCGGATGGCAGACCGCGCTACACATTCCAGTGCTTAAGGGCCATGAGCAGATCACTCGGTTACTGCTTGAAAAAATCCCGAGTAGTGACCTCGCCATCCGCAACATGAGAGGATATACAGCATTGTATCTGGCTGCATCGTGGGGCCATGAAACCATCGTTCGCTTGCTAGTCGAGAGATGTCTAGGGGCATACCTTTTAGCGGAGGAAGGTCATAGATACACAGCACTGCACCTTGCAGCAATCAAAGGTCATGAAGGAATGGTCAAATTGCTGCTCCAGAAGAGCCCAAAAGTCGATATTTCAGTATTGACAACAAGTGAATCTGGGGAGGTGATAGACGACACTGAGCCAAGTAAAGGACACGAAGTGGTGGCTGGTTTGTTGATCGATAGCGAGTCGGTAAATAACAGCTGCAGGTCAACGGCACAAAAACTGGCGACTTTGAAACGAAGGTTTGCTGCCGATAATGAAAAAAGACGGGGGCGGAAAGTGTCAGCACCTCAATCTGTTTCTGATGCATATGCATGATATTCTTCACAGCATTTCTGTGCTACAACCAACGCCAAACATATCAAAAACCATGAATTGATATCTGTCAACAATCTTATTCCCCATATCTAATTACTTTGGCATAAATGTATATTAAATATTTAAGTACTATTGGTGGTGGAGCGTCTACTAGGGTACCCTGAATAATACCGCAGCTACAGGTTTATGAGGGTGTGAAATTAGGGCGGGGAGTTTTAAAAATATATTTTGGCTACGGGCTTGGAGCTTTTGGTTACTTACTCGGACAAATTCATGTATGTAGCTGTGCCATTCGTCTGATTAAATGCGAGTATTCAATTCCCGGAGCACAATCACTACTAGAGCGTGGATATGTGGTTTTACTAATCGCATAAAAACCCTTGTAATATCTCATATGGCTCTCCTTGCAGTACAAGTAGGTACAAGTAGCTGCATCACCAATAATCGTCTCAAAACGAAGCGAGTGATATCCCATGCGCCAAGACACGGGCTCAGCAACTAGACTTTGCCCAACCTCCGCCAGGGAAAAATAATACGGAAAGGATGTAAAATGATACAGCTTTCGCGATTAATGTGCTTTAAAATAGCACTTGATGTAGATGACAGTTCAATGTGGTCAAAATGAATACTTCTTTGTGAGAGAATTGGAATCGAAGGGTTAGGGTTCTTCCTTATCTCAGCACGCTGCCAAGCCCAATTGATCAAATATCATTTCCATTGCAGCATCCCCATGGGCGAGTGGTCTAGTGGTAGACTGCTCGTCGGGTTAGACACCGAGTGTTTACCTAGGATACACATACAAGGTCCTGGGTTCAAACCAGGGGTGGGGGTAGTAGCGCACACTCGCTGCAGTACCTTTTGTAGTTCTGTAGAACCTTTCATTCTTTTCTTTCTTTTTTCTTGCAGTCGTAGTGAAATGAATTACAAAAGTTATTTTGATGTTTGGTTTCTCTAGAGGAGGAGGAAGGAGCGAGTGGTTGGGCTGGGAATCGACCCTTATTACTGGCTTTGCCCGATTGTCTGTGCGTGAGGTTGAGTAGATACAAGTAGCTCTTGCGAACCGTGTCATCTTGCATCATGTGTTATTTTAGAGTACGTATACCGAAATCGTCATTTTAGACCCCCTTCGATATAATAATAAAACCTCTCAATTAGTTGAATTATATCAACAGTCTACTAAGCTAACATACAGTGTGCGAAGATGACCATCATCTTACGCCTCCTTTGCATCTAATACTAGTCTTCCAATTCCAAAGATAAAAGTCGGTTTTTAGTCTCGGGATATTTCTCTAAAAGAGCCTCTTTCTAAGCCAAAGTGTGTAGATTGGTATCTATCGGTGTTGTTTCTTAGTTCCACCAGGAGTTGTGCTCGCTGCTACCATCTTGTGGTTCTGACACCTCACGCGCCCCATGCATTCTATACACTGGGAGTTCCCCTTCTTGTGCCTCAGGTGTCTGAGTAGTTTCTCTCGACGCCTCCGACTCCTGGCTATCCTCCCTACGTGGTTCGGGGTGTAATTCTTGAATACCAGGTAATTGCGACTCTTCCCGTGCTTCAGACACCCACAACGCTTTCTCTCGTGCTTCAAGTACCTGGCGTGCTTTCTCTAGCGCCTTAGCAGCTCGACGCACTTCCTCTCGCGCTTCCGACACCTTACGTTCTTCGGACATCCTACGCGCTTCCGCCTCTATTGGAGGGTACCACTCTTCAATCCCGGGTATGTTGGTCTCTGGCGTCTCTTGCTCTTCGGACATCCTGTGCTCCGCCTCTATTGGAGGGTACCACTCTTCAATCCCAGGTATGTTGGTCTCTGGCGTCTCTTTCTCTTCGGACATCCTATGCTCCGCCTCTATCGGAGTGTACCACTCTTGTATCCCAGGTATATTAGTCTCTGGTTCTTCTTGCTCTTCAGATATCCTGTATGCTGGACCCTCTGCCGGACCCTCTGGTTGGCGGTGCCGGTCTCGAATCCAGGGTGACTGCGACCCTTCCTCTCGTGCTTCGGATATCTGGCGATCTTGCTCTTGTTCTTCAAGAACCGGGGATATTACCCTTGATGTTTGCAGCCACTGAGTTTCGTCCCTATATATTTTATAATTTAATTATTTGGAGACTTTCATCTTGCGCTTTAGACAACAGGAACTCATACCTTTGTACTTCAGGATCGCCAAGTTGAGCTCCAGGCAGCTGGTGTTTTTGCTCTTGTCCTTGAGGAGCCCGAGATCGTGATGTTTCCCTCGACGTTTGCGCCTGCTGGCTATCAGACCTTTGTGATTGATGATCCCAAAGTTGAAGTGGCTCTTGGCTAAGCCTCGGTCTGTCCGGAAACCAATTCGGAATCCCAAGAAATGGCGAAGGATGTCCCTCTTGTGTTTCGGGCGTTTGAGACCTTTCCGATGACTGCGGATCATGGCTCTCGTACATCTGTATTTCAGTGTGCCAAACTTGGACTATTTCGGGCCCCGGAGATGTGATGCTACCCTCCCCCTGTAAGCAGTGCCTCTTAACTACTGGATGCCATTCTTTATTTTCAGGTAGTTGGGGCTTTTTTCGTGCTCCAAGCACTGGGCTCATCTGCTCTTGAGTTTCAAGCGCCTGGGACATTTCCCTTGGCATATGTGGCTTCTGATTCTCATACCTATATGTTCTCCGCTTTAAGCACTCGTCCTTTCCTCTTGCACTTTGAAGATTTGTTAATCATACCTTTGTACATCCTGGCTCTCAGATTCAATAACGGATATTAGATGCTCTTCCTCTTCTGCCTCTGACGCTTGGGAATGTGGCCCCTGGCTCTCATATCTCGGTGCTTCCAAGTCGCAAGCTTGGGTTTGAGGTATTTGATACATTGTACTGTGCCTCTCCGGCTTCTGACACTCATATGTCTCCTGTACTTCCGAATCGTCATATTGAAGATCAGGCGTTGGGGACCTCAACCCTTCATCTAGTACTTCAGGTCCCTCAGACATCTCTTCCAACGCTTGATCTAGTGCTTCGGGTATCTCTTTCAATCCTTCATCTAGTGCTTCGAGCCCCTCAGACATCTCTTCCAACGCTTGTTGCGGCTCCTGGCTCTCATTAGACACCTCCCCTTCTAGATTCCCTCCAGGCACTGAAAGTGTTTCCTCTCCTAATCCAAGTACTTGAGAGCTTTCTTCTCGCTCTTCGGAAATCTGGAACGTCTCCTCTTGCGCCAGTACCGGCTCCTCGCTCCCAAACCTTATCAGTACTTCAGGGTCCCAGTCTGGAAAGTCCTCACTTTCTGCTCGCTCTTCGGGAATCTGGGACTTCTCCTCTTGCGCCAGTACCGGCTCCTCGCTCCCAAATCTTATCAGTACTTCAGGGCCCCAATCCGGAAATCCCTCGCTTTCGTGCCTCTGCACTTCCGGATTGATAAGTGGAACCGCAGCTCTACAATCTACTTCAAGAGCTTGAGATACTTCCCCTAGTGCTTCAGGTACTTCGGGCAGTTCCCTTAGCGCCTGTGAGAACTGGAGCTCATACCTGTTTACTTCTAGGCCCCTAAATTCTGCCTCAAGTCCTGGAGACCCTTCTACGTTTCCTTGAGGCAATTGAAAATCCTCTTCTTGTCTTTCAAATATTTGGGGAATATTCATATGCACCTGCAGCTCGGGACTCTCATAACTCTGTGTCTCTGGGTTACAAACCTGAACCTCGGCAACCTGGAGTGGTTGATCCTCCTGTACTGTAGACACCTGAGAAGGGCCCTCCTGCATCAGCTCCTCCTGGCTGCCACATATCCCCATATCGGAGCCCCCAAAATGATACATTGACGCCTCCCCTCCCTCTTGCGCCTCAGGAACCCCTGAAATCCCCATTTGCGTCTCCACACTTCCTCCCACTTCCGGGTCCCAGATAGCTTGTGCGTCAGGTACTCGAGATCCTTCCTGTGCTTTAGGTACTTGGGCCATTTTTTCCTGTACCTCCGGTACCTGGAATATCTCATATTGTTCCTGCGGTTCTATATTCTCAAATAGTCCTATCCCGGGGTCTGGGAGTTCAAAAATTTGCAATTGGTGATCTTCAACTCCCACGTCAAGTGGTTGAGGTGTTTCCTCTCCAAGCGGCGGTGGCTCCTCACCCTCAGCCTTAGATTTTCCAAGCATGATCATGAGCTGTATTGCATCAGTCATTCGGCGCCTTTGGTTTTCGATCTCAGATGTTGCTAGTAACCTTCTTTGGCCCGATACTTTTACCACCCCATCAGTCTCCCTCAGATCACTAGTGCCGTCGTCAACCCTCAATCTCCTCCCGCTCGGCTCATCACGATCCACATACTCGTTGATCAGGATTAACGGTGCCTTTCCATCTATATCCTCAGGATTTATTGGTGCCTGATTCACACACTCGATGTTTAACGGTACCTGATCCACATACCAAGGCTCTACCTCCAATGGACCCGAGCACGGTACCTGGTGCACATAGTTGGGTATTTGATACACACACTCGATGTCTGGCAGTACATCAGGCTCGAGCACATCGTCGGGAACCTGATACACACACTCGATGTTTGGCAGTTCATCAGGCTCGAGCACATCGTCGGGCACCTGATACTCACACTCGATGTTTGGCAGTACATCAGGATCAGGCTCGAGCCGTGCCATGGCCGTATTATGCGTCAGCTCGTCGACCCCACGCATAATTCTGTTCTGTGGGCGCACGACAGTCGCAATCACGTTTCTAACAAACCGGTATCTGTAACCCTCTTCTCGTGGCACTTCTCGCGGGTAGTGGACCTCACCGGCTCGAGCTCTCGCGGTAGCTACCATAATCTCATCGAGGTGGGGGTAGTGGTCCATGGTAGGGCTGTGGATGGGGATGGGCACTGCCTCTGTGGGTTGCTCGTCAGCAGGCATGAGGTCGTCCGGCTGGTGTTCGGTGGGCGTGTAGGCGGTGATTTCTTGACTGCAGGCGGCTATGAGTTCGGTGAGCTTATGGCAAAGAGCAATATATTTGATGTATTTACTGACGAAACCAACGGGTTTACCGTCAGCGGACATGGGTTGGGTGGGCTCACCGTCAGCAGGGGTAAGGGGGCCAATATGCCCTTCGTCTTTGGTGGTTGAGGGGTTGACAGGCTCTTCATCAGCGAAGAGTCGGGACCTAATGACTTGGTCTCGGGAGGCCAGGGCAGCGATGTACTCCCTGTGCGGGTCGACAGCCCTGAAGTAACTTCTAGCGGACTTGTAGTCAGTGGAGGAGGAGGGTTGTTGATGGCTCTCAATGCATCCAGTATCAGAGGGTAATAATGCCTCCTCTGAGGGTACCTCTTCCGTGGGGATGGATATACCTACGTATTGATTTTCAGGGGACATATTTATTAAGTCTATGGGCTCATCACGGGTGAGGGCCAGAGCATCAATGGATCCAGAATTAGAAGACAAGAGATTCATAGACATATCGTCTGAGGAGGATGGTTGTTGATGACTCTCAATGCATCCGGTATTAGAGGGTAATAATGCCTCCTCCAAGGGTCCCTCGTCCGCGGGGATGGATATACCCGCATATTGATTTTCAGAGGACATACTTATTAAGTCTATGGGCTCGTCGCGGGCGAGGGCCAGAGCACCAATGGATTCGGAATTAGGAGCCAAGAAGAGATTCATAGACATATCGTCTGAGGAGGGTTGTTGATGACTCTTAATGCATCTAGTATCAGAGGGTAATAATGCCTCCTCCAAGGGTCCCTCGTCCGCGGGGATGGATATAGCCATATATTGATTTTCAGGGAGCATACTTATTAAGTCCATGGGCTCGTCGTGGACGAGGGCGGGAGCATCAAATATGGATTCGGAATTAGGAAACAAGAAGAGATTCGTTGACATATCGTATGGGGAAGTTTGGACGCCGATAGACTGGTCCTCATACTCGAGGGACATAGTGGGGTCTTTATGGTGCTCATCGGCGGGTATTGCGAGGCCGGTTACTTCATTAATGGCGGGTGTATGGATGCCATATTCGACTTGCTCATCGAGGGGGCGTACGAGAATATGATCGAGTGGGCTATTGGCGGGCATTAGGATCTCACTAGGCGTGTCAGCGGGCATTAGGATCTCGCTGGGTGGGTCAGCGGGTATTAGGGTCCCGCCGGGTGTGTCGGCAGGGGTAGGTGTGTCGACAGGTACAAGGAGGGCAAAATCGCAGGGAGTAAGTTGATTCTCATCGTTGTATATGACTTGCATCGTGAGCAGTTAGTGAGTGATCGTAGTGAGGGAGATAGACGTAGTGCAGTGGCGAGGGCGTTAATCATATCCATCATCTATTAAGGACAGCGAAATAAACATAGGTGTTGATTTCTTTGCGTTATATAAATGGGAATCGTGGTCTATCAATCATTCAATCGACCTCGGATTCGTGGTCGGAGAGTCAGGTCTTGGCGGTTTTCGAGGAGGTTAAGGCGAGGTGGTGTGAGTCATGGTGTCTCACTCGTTTGACTTGGCGCATCTACATGTACTCTAGTGTGGATGTTTAGCCTGTCGAACCATAATGGGTGATCTGTTCGGACTTGGAAAAAAAAAAAGAATTGAATTAGCTCCGTTTGGGATTCGGACCCAAGGTCTCCCTGCTATCTATGGAGCGGTAAACGCGCTAAAAGTAATTTTACCAACGGTAGTAAATTATTTACCGCCGGTGTAAGCACTGAATTTCAGTCATCGTGTCACGCTATCCTACATTAGTACATTTCCCACCGGTATAAACACTGGCTTTCAGTCTTCATGCTGCTATACTAAATTGGTAAATGTTCAATCATTAATGCCAACACCACCAACCTATGAAGGTGGATGCTACATATATGAACCCAGGAGTTGCCTCCTGCCCATCTTAAACTATATAGTCTTCCTCATCGTCACCAGGAACGTTCTCTATTGGTTGCTTACTATTTCTAATATTGATTGCATATCATTACACAAGTAGACAAAGAACTACTCCCGAGATGAAAAGGAACTGGCATTAAAAGGCGTGTAGCTATTGCAATGGATAGGTATAAAAGAACAAACACTGACAGAACTACAGCTATATTTTTATATATCAAGGTCGAATTTCCCTGATAGCATTTTATCATGAACTACACGTACATACTGAAGCTACTCATTGAATGACTTGGAGTGCATACTAGAGCTAATAAATCAGAGATTACCTATAAGGAGAGATGGAAATGAGGTTTAGTGCGTACCTATACGTTTGGATGACCCAATAATCCAGAATGACAGCAATAATCTAAGAAATTACTATCGCAGTACCGCCCGCACCTTCATTTCCTCACTACATTTGGGCGGCCGGAGGCCGCACACCGCTTGTACACATATATAGCAGTCCTGGTAGGAGGAGATCAACCAATGATAATGTTTCCTAACCACAATGATGAAGATTGTACTGTTTATAGATGTATCGGTACCTCCGGCACGATACATGTTACTGTGATTATTAAATCAATGCTCAATTTACCAAATTTGAAGGTTTGATATTTGATACCCTAGCTTTACCCTAAGTCAATTGCCATACCCTCAGGGCTAAAAGCAATCAATCAAACTACTAGCGAAATACAATAGACTTTTAGTTTTTTGGACTCGGTGTGAGGTTCCATGGTTTCTAAAGACACTCCAAATCAAAACTCTGTATCCATAGTACTAGTAGCAGAGGTATATTGATTGATTGATTGGTTGATAATTTACTCATGTATATGGCCCGGAGGCTATGACACTTGCTGGTCTTCGCCCCAGTCTAAACTAATACAAAATTGTTCCCCCAGAACGCCTCTCCATCCACCGCCATCTCAACAAAAGAAAAGAAACAAAAAAAATAACTCCGCTACAATTTTGATTGTCTCTCTCGTTCCATATCCTCAAATCTCTTACCATTTAACGTTCTCCTCATTCTGATATGTATCCCTGTGAGCAGATGTCTGTCCATCTTGAGCACCCCTGTTTTCTGCTTAATGGTCCCAAATTCGATTGTCCCCCGCGGGTCTTTAACAAATATATATCTGCATTTTCAAAAAAAAGAAAAGAAAAAAAACATAGAACTCCTAAATGACCTGTAACCCCCCTCCCCCCCGGGGTATAAATCTCTGTATTGAATAGATTATGTACCCTAAAAAAAGGTTAGTGGGAAGACTGAATATCACCCATTAAGCTGGTTGTCAGCTTGAGTAAAGGGTCTGAATATATGTAAGCCTATCTAGGGGCTTTGGCGGCGGTATGTGTACGTATGGAAGAATAAAATGAATAGTTTTAAGCTCACTCGTCTTTTATCCAATTCCCGATAATACTTTCGCCTCCCCATCCCGAGCTCATCCACACAGAGCCTCGCATCGACAGTTTCTTCTTGTTGCCCCCGAGAAAGTTGTTTGGATGAAATGAATCTGGCTTAGGGCTAAGTGGCAATCTATCCTTGTGACGTTTCTCTATATGTTCATCTATGAATTTTGTCAAAGGTTTCTCTATAGACCCTGGGGGATTAAATTAGATCTCTGACCAATCCAGAAAGAGAATATATATATTTTAGAGATAATAACCGCCCCCCACCGCCTCCACTTACATTTAAGCATAAAAGACGGATGATCCAACGGATTCGATATATATATTCGGATCTCACAATGATTAAATGCGTCCAACGTAATAGATGCCTGTCCCTGGCCGTACCGTCGATACTCATACATCGAGAACCTGCCTGCATCCCGCAGTATTTCCAAGTATTGGTAAATTTGGAATAGGTCATCGTCTTTGAACCCTGAACGACAGGGTGGAATAGACTCAGGACCGATGTTACTTTTTCGCGCCTGGTGGAACACTTTCGGTTCCGCGCCGTTCCACCCAAATTTGATAGTAGTGTTTAGGCCTGAGAGTCTTTTTAAAAACCCATATGGTGCATGAAAAACTGCTGAGAATGACATGTCACGGTAACCTGAAATAGTACGTGTGATTTCAATGCCCACTTTTGCACGATTGTCTATGCTCATAGGACTGGAGATTGAGCTCATTTCGATAAATCTGATCCCCTGATGATCGAATGTATGAGGTTCTGGATCGGAAAATTTCTCTCTTGCAGCTACAGCTACCTCGTTGAGGTCTAGAATGTCACGTTCAGCTGAGACAGCATCCATCGTAGTATCGCTCTGTGAGTCTGGGGTAGAGTAGCTTATGTGAGGTGGAGTAACTGAGTATCATGTATTAGAACGAGTGCTTGTAATCCCTGCAGCTGTGGGAAGATAAAAAAGTTACCTGAGGACTCCGGGCTAGTTACAACGGGCTGGAGTAATCCGAGACGTTTACGCGAGCGTTCCAATTTATCTTCCGAGACGGGTACACTATCGACCTTGAAGGCTGTCTTCTTCCCAATAGCTGTTCTCGTCTATCCTGTATACTTTACACCAAAGGCTACTCTTACTTTGCGTGAAACTGATGCTCCTCAGCCATGATCTTGCAGATCTCAAAGAGAGTAAGATCGATATTCAGGTAATATCTTGTGAAAATCTCCTTAACTTCCTCCCATTGTGCTGGTGTTGGTACGTTAGGCTTATCCCACTTGGGACGTGTCGGGGCTAGGATTGGTAGGGCCATTTTTTTGTTCGTCTGGAGTTAGACGATGTTGCCGGAAAACTTTCAATAAAGGGATAAAGCTGGTTCGAATCAATTGTACTTTATGCTAGTACGAAATATTGTAATGACGGGTTGCTCCATGGGATCTATCCCATCTTATAAAGAATGCTTATCACGGGTTTCTTGAACGCCTCACTTGAGCCTTGTCGTGTGTAAGATCTGGTTTCATGAATCCTATTGGCGTGTCAAAAGAGTTGTGCAGGTATTGACGCACACAGTGCGGGCTACGTTGACCGCAGCAGGGTTGTGTGGATCACAGGGGTGTTCTATTGGCGCAACAGAAGTGTTGTGCAGCTCAGTAGAGTCAAAGGCAAAACTAACTAAGGCCCCATTGGTTGTAACAAAAGTGTTGTGCAGGAAATCAATGTCTAAGTTGGTAATACCTGTCAATAGGGGTGGGCCGAAGAGAATAATTGGAGACTTTTTGAGGTTGAGACGGATGATGATATTTGATTTCCCCTACTCTCACGCTCTCTATATAGTTTTGTAAGCACAAAGGAGATAGTTAAAAAGAGCGTTCCACAAAGATATTCTTCAGTAGAAATACCCGAATAAAGAAAGACTAATCCGAATAAAGAAAGACAAAGAAGATAAAGAGACAGATTAATCATCTTTCTCGATGACAAAGACCTTGTTCTTGCAATACCTAGCGCTATTTGCGACTCGCAGGAAGGCAAGACGGCGCCTATTTTACAACTGGATGTGCATACAGTCGCACCTCGCTATGCCGGATGCCAAGAACCAGACAATCGTCATACGGGGTAGTAAATACATGTATTCACGAGAAATCCGGGATCGCAAATTGATTTTGCAGTAAGAGAATTAAAATCTCAGAGGATTTCGTACGGGATAGCAAGGGGATCCGGGATACTGAGATCCGGCATAGTGAGGTGCGAACCCACAAGATCCTGCATATGGCTCCAAATTTTGGTGGCATCATGTACTCTAGAGTATGCAGATCACCCAGCTCTGCTCAAAAACACGACTATGGAGGGCGTACCCAGTAGAGTAGGACACCTAGAATACATACACTAGATAATCCTGGTAAGAGATCTCGTGTAAGCAAAGCTGCTCGTAGGGATGGGCAAAACAAGAGCTAGAATAGTCTCGTGCCTATATGTATGGTTGGGGACGCCTTGAACCAGAGTGTCACAACATTGCTTTCTGACGATCAATTTCCTAATTGGGGCAATTATTTAACTATTTTCACGCCAGTAATTTGCCAAGATTAGCTTCTTGGCGCTCCTAACCATATGAGTACTGCATTAGTTACATAACCCCCCACCAAAAACCTAGCTTTTAGGACCCGTTTGGCAATGGGGTCGACTTGTCGGATTTTGGCGGGGAGCGACTTATTCGCGTATTCTAGTAGATTTGTCACCCAAAGTCAACAAATCGACTGAAGCTCCGAGCCTGCTTTTTGTTCCCGTTGCAACGATATCACCTCCAACCCAACCACATTCGGTCAACTTAATTTAAACCACCAAACAGCAGGTAACCAACTTTTCTGGAGAGCGACTTATTCTCTCCACACAAGTCACCCTTTGGAGAAGTCCGTTGCAACGACTTGAACTGCCAAACGGGCCCTTAGAAACTGAATAGCTCCACCACAACAACAAAAAAAAAAAAAAAAAATTAATCCAGGTCTATCACGTTGTAGAGGAGAAGCAGAACTATTGAATAATAGAGAGAGAAAAAATAAATTAGGGTGTGGTTGGGGAAAGCCATTAGCGGTTGGAAGTTGACCCCCGAAACCACGTGTTCTATTGATCCCACGAAATGTAGGTACGAAATTAACGAGACTACACCTAATTAGCTAATATTCTCCAATTACTTGAGATTCCTGATATCCTCTTGCTACACACCAGCGAACTGACCTAGCCCAATCGCCTCCAAGTACATGTATGTACATAACAGTAATCTGTTCAAACTTGTCATATCGACACCTGTTCAACTCTACTTACGTATGTACATTACCGCATGGTTAGATTCCAGTAGATTAGCAAACCATATCGTCCAGCCTAAAAAAAAAAAAAAAAAAAAAAAAAAAAAGGTTCATCTTTGATTCACACACCGTGCCCGCTCTCCCCATACATGACCCTATTCTCTCGCAAGCTTGATTCCTCTACTCGGACCCCAACTACTACTGTACCAAAAAAAAAAAAAAAAAAAAAAAAAAAAAGGCGAGTGGGAATCGCCTGCTGCCGAACCCAATGACAGATAACCTCGGGAGGTTATGCCAACACTGAAAAAAAAACACTGAACCTGTAACGTTCTGCTTGGGGATGAATATTCCCGAGCACTTCGCTCTACGGATAACAACCACAAAACAAAATACTTGACCCTTATTCAGTACCAACTTACCCCCCCGTATTTAGTGAGAGGTGCTGCAGAGTCTGTGATAACATGGCTAATGTAGAACACAGCCCACGAAAAGATAGAGCGCCACAAAGCAGACCCAGAACGACTCTTAAGTTAACCACCGTCTCTGTATATTATATACGGCCCACCTTTAACCCCCAGCACTCACCAGCACTCACCAGCCCTAACCAAACCACAAATGCCAGGAAAAAAAAAAAAGAAGTCAATTCAAGCTAAAAAAAAAAAAAAAAAAGATGCATTACCCCCCACAAACCCACCCCGGCCCCCACCCCCTTACCGCCTCCTGCCCCCCCTCTGCGTCATGGGCACAAACTCATCCTCATCATCCTCAATGTCCTCATCATCACTACTCGGGATGCGCACAATCGCACGATGGAACAGGGCATTACTCGCCATGCTGTCCTGCGTCGACGCCGCCACCCCCGACGCCGATGCCGACGCCGACTGCGAGAAGTTGAGCCGTGTCTGCCGCGCGGCGGCGGGGCGGCGTGTCATTATTCTCGGCGCTGGTGCTGGCGCTGGTGTGGCGGCTTTCTTGGGTGCGGTATTGCGGGGAGCGCGCCTGTGCGGAGGGTTAGTATTATATAGAAGGAGTGGGGTGGATGGGGTGGATGGGGTAGATGGGGTTTCTTACGTAGGTTTTGGGGGGGGAACTTCTTCTTCCTCCTCCTCGTCGTCGTCGAGGATCATGACATCCTCATCATCTTCGTCTTCTTCCTCACTCACCACCTTCTTCGGACGACCCCTCCCCTTCACGACTGTTGTCCTCGCAGGTGCCTTAGCAGCCGGCGCCTTCCTCTTACTCGCCGCTGCAGTGCTACGTCCCCTGGCGCCCCTCCCTCTCGCCGCCCCCCTCTTCGGCGGCTGCGGCAGCGCCGGAACATCATCATCGTCATCGACATCCTCATCGTCGCTCCTCTCCCCCTGCTGTATCCTCGCCGCCGGCTGATCCTCCCACGGCCCGTCGGTGTTCTCGTCCCACCCGGGCGGCATCGGCTTGAACGTCCCCGGCCGCCGCCTTGGCTTCACAAGCCCCTTCGCAAACACTTCCTCGAGATAGCTGCGCTGCGCATCCACAACCTCCTGTATCTTCTCCTCGTTGAGGTCGTCGTACTCGCGCAGCTTCACCAGATAGCTCTTGAGCGAGTCTTCGACGAACGTCTCAACCGCATGCTTATCGTCCTTATCGATGAACAGCCCAATAGCATCGCCAAGGCCATTGCTGGGCAAGATCTCGAGCGTAGCCGCGCCCAGGAACTCCGAGACCAGGTTCTCGACCTTGATGTTATCGATGCTGCCGCCGTAGTCCTCGAGCAGCGTAGAGCTGTTGAGCGGCGTGTCCAGCACCGCGCCCTTTACGCCCGCGCGGCGCGTGGCCGTCTTGCGGCGGTAGAACTGGACCACGTCGCTGACGTTCGCCACCTTGCCCACAAAGCGGTTTGAGAAGCGCTGCGGGTTCTCGGTCTCGAAGCGCCCGCCGTCGGGCGCAGAGTACTCGACGCGCAGGCGCACGAGCGGCAGCGGCGCGTCGGCGGCGGTGAGGGTGTCGTCTTCTTGCGCGTCGAGCCACTCCTGGATGGCCGAGGCGATGAGCGTCTCGACGAGGTCGCACAGGTATGCGGTCACGGCGGTGCGGTTGGTGTTTTTCTTGGCGAGGTGCTTGAGTGCGGGTTCGTCGGCGAGGACGAGCTCGCGCATGACGAAGGGACGAACGGTCTTGAGGCGGATGGGCTCGAGGTGGAAGTCGCGGCCGGTGACGGAGAGGATGCCGATGTGCTTGGTGACGGCTTCGCCGGGGCAGAGGGAGGTGGCAATGGAGGAGCCGGGCTGGATCACGTGAAAGTTCATCTCCGGGTTCAGGCGGGGGTTGATGAGGCATTCGTGCTCGTGGCCCCAGATGACAAGGTCGAGGAAGTCTTGGAGGAAGTTTTCGGGGAGGTAGTTGGTTTCTGTGTGGCCGTGGCTGGGATGTTGTGTTAGTAGCTAGGTAGATGGCTGTAGATGATTTGTAAGAGAGAGGAGGGAGAGCGTACTGGTTCTGATGAACACACATCAGGTTGAACCACTCCTTCTGCTGCACATCGGGACGTAGAAACTTTACCTTTCCGTCGCGGAAGGTGCGGAATAGGCGTTCGTCACGGACGTTTGAAAGGCCGTAGAGCGCAAGCTTTGTGGCGCCCTTCTGCAGAAGGACGGGCGTGACGGTGATGTTGTCGTTCTCTGGCGTGCGGCCAAAGTAGTTTATCAGCCCCGCCACCGATAATATATCCAGCGCACACAACCGTCCCTCCTACCACACACACACACACACCCCATTAGCACCCCTCCACCCGCAAGACCAAAAAAAAGCCATCAGATCAGACAACCACAAACCCCGCTCGGATCATCATGGTTCCCATGGATCGAAAACACCGGAATGGCGACATTGATGTCGGGGTCCTCATAGTTTACGTGTCCGCCGGCGCTCTGGAACTCTGAGCTCGTGTCGCTGAGAATCTCGAGCTCGCACGGCTTCTCGCCGTAGCAGTTCTCGCGCAGGCTCTTCATCACGTGGTACATTGCCTTTCGCGAGGGTTTGTTTTCGTGGAAGAGGTCGCCGCTGAGCAGGACCATGTCCACGTCGCGTGTCTTGGCGACTGTCATGATCTCTGAGAAGGTCTTCCAGCTGTCGTCGCCGCGGATGGGGTCGCGCTCGTTGTAGCCGACGTGGGTGTCGGTGGCGAGGAGGATGCGGAGCGTGTCTGGGTCATGGAGTTAGGGGTTTCTATATATATGTAGTTGGGGGTGTTTGGGGGGTGGTGGTGGTGGTGGTGGTTTTACCTGCGGACGACATTTTCGGTGGTGGTTGTTTGTGGGGGGGTGGAGGTGGTTGTTTGTGGGGGAGGGGAGGGGAGGGGAAGTGTGGTGGGTGAAGGCGGTAGTGGTGGGTGCGGGTATGCTTGTTAACGGACTGTGCTGGGGGCAGGTGGTGGTCTGTGCGCTGTGTCACGGCTGCGTCATGGGGTGTCACTCGGCGTGGTTGTTGGTGGGAGTGAGAATGTGTGATTGGGAGTGACAGAGGCGGGGGAGGAGGAGGAGGAGGAGGAGGAGCGGTGGAAGGTGGAAGGTGGAAGGGGTTGTGTCACGGGGGACGGAGAGGAGTGTGTGCTCAGGGTTACGCTGAGGTGAAGTGGTTGAGGTAGCACAGGCCGGGTAACGAGACATGACGTCTTTGTGTGACGGGAGAGATGACATGACGTCTGCGGAGGATAAGACTCTTGTCTGTCTCACCTCCAGACAACCACACACTCACACCACCAGGGCCATCCATCTCCAGACAACCACACACACAACCACACACACACCCACACACACCCACAATGCCCCTCGACACAGCCGACACCTTCCCAGACACCCCTCCCGACTCCGACCCCGACACCCCCACCAAATCCTACCCGCCCCCCCCGCCCCTCGCCCCACTCTCCTTCCTCCTCGGCTACACCCCCGCCGACCGCTCCCGCTACATCACCCTTCAAGCCAACGCCACCTCG
Organism: Morchella eximia; assembly: GCA_024713935.1. NCBI lineage: Eukaryota > Fungi > Ascomycota > Pezizomycetes > Pezizales > Morchellaceae > Morchella > Morchella eximia. Next base: position 1,243,920 of record JAMGZG010000016.1, read on the forward strand.
CGCCTCCTCTCCATCCCGCTGTCCCCGACCGAGCTCGCCGCGCTCACCTACTACGACAGCATCTTCTACGCATACGAGTCGTACGGCGACGTTCTCGGCACCTCTCTCGGCGCCCTCCTCGGCTTCGCCCTCCGCGCCCGAAAGCCCGGCCGCATCCCAACCGCAATCGCCCGCCTCTTCAATGTCAACCCGCGCTACGTCGCCGTCACGCTGCGTGTGGGCGTGTTTGGGTCCTTGGGCAGGCTCTATGGAATGACCACCGCCGGCGTGCAGGCACTGAATCGGATGAGGAAGGAGCAGAAGGACGATCCGGTGATGGGCCGTGTGGTGGCCGCGAGGCAGCGGAAGCTGAGTGCGATTGAGCGGGAGGTGCGGGCGCGCGCGTTTGGTGCGCAGCAGGAGGGGGCGCAGGGGGGGCAGCGGGGGGGGCAGGAGAGCGAGAGGGAGAGGGATGAGCAGAGTCTCGGCGGGATGGAGGTGGCCGATTATAAAAGGAGGAGCGATGAGGATGTTGTGAATGCGGAGCGGACGGCGTTCCCGTTTGGCAGGCCGAGTGAGGCTGTTGCTGCCGCGCAGCAGCAGGAGAGGCAGGGGGAGCGCCAAGGGGAGAGGGGCGATGACCCGTTCTTGTTTGCGGATGAGAAGGAGGAGGGGAGGACAGAGGCGCCGGTGAGGGGCGGGTGGAGGAATACCCATTCCAACACTGGCGAGAGCACGTGGGAGCGGCTGCGGAAGGGGCAGCGGCCGCAGCCGCAGCAGCAGCAGGCGGAAGAGACGCAACCGCAGCAGTCGCAGTCGCCGTGGCCGCAGAGGGCGCCGATGAAGGGGTTTGGAGAGGCGGCGGGGGCGGGGAGCGAGCCAAAGACGGACTCGTTCTCGTTTAGTAGCACGGCGGAGGACCGGGAGCTGGCAAAGGCGCAGGCGCAGAAGGAGTTTGATGAGAGTGTGGAGAGGGAGCGGAGGAGTGGCAGTGAGGGGGAGCAGGGAAGGGCGGGGAGGTGGTGAGTGTGGTGAGTGGGGGTGGGAAGGGGGGGGTTATTGTAGATATATTTGATAGTAGTGGCTGTAGTTAGCACGCGGATGCGAATGGAGCTGGCTGGCTTTTGTGCATTGTGATGGTCTTTGCGGGTGTGATAGTCGTAGATAAATAATGTGAATAAAAAGCTGAGCATCATCACTGTCACGGCTAGTTGGATATTTATGAGTGTATTTCCATAGATAGATCTTCGTCCCAGAGGGATGATAGTATTTTACGCTGTGTGGATATGGGATATTGTCCGTTCGCCATATAGAGAACTTTGTATCAAAACACCCAAAGCACCATCCGTAGCCCCCCCCCCCCCCCGGGGGGAGAGCTCCCACCGTCCAACAAAAACTGCCAACCCCCCCCTAAAGCCCAATCACCTTATATGATATGATACCATACAAGAATAACCTCCTCATATACCGATAGACAGGAGACCTAACGATATGGGGTTTGCCAAGAGTTAATTCCCCCCCCCTTTTCTTTTTTCAAGGATCGAGACCTCCGAGTGATGTCAGATGATCCAAAGCAATTCTTGCTTCCTAATGTTCAAGTTTCCTCACGCATATTCAGGCTTCTGAAAGCCGAGTGTTCACTTCGTCCCCAACTTCTCTCCACCAAAGATTTCTGCCCCCCCACCCCCCCATTTCACTTTTTGAACGTTACCAACGCATAAAGATGCAACCTCTTGGTTGATTTTTTAGCTCATATCGGTAAGGTAAGGGTGAAAGTGACAATCCTATTGCACATTCCGCCGCCGGCCTTTGTACCTTCTGTAAACTACACGTGAACAATATATATTCAAAGCAATCTTGTTAGTGATGGGGGGATATGGTCTAGTCTTGCTACTGACCTTTTTTGCTAGATGAGCGTCCATGCCTTGTAGAAATGCTTTGTAGAATCTTGCCCCCCCCTGGGAAGACCTGGAGCAGGCAGTTGACTTGGGGTAAAAAATTAGGGCACGTACACCAAATACCTGTCAAACCTTTCATATTTGGTGGCGCACGCCAGAGTTTCTAGTAGAAACGTGGCCATAAGGTGGTCGGGAGACAGGTGTCTAGAAATGGCAGCCTTCAAACTTGGAATTTTTGTCACGTCTACCTACTCTCTCATCAACATTGTAATACATGTGCAGATAGCTCATCGTTTAGAATAAGTATTCACAGGTTTGGGCGGTTCGTCAAGAAGGATAGAGGCGTGGATTTAATGGGCCTGATTTGATAACCATGGTAACTATGACCTGGCGCATGTACCTACCGTTGAGATGTCTGCATCAACTTTGATTTCTTCAAGTGGAGTAGGGGCCGGATTTAGGGCGCCCAATCATTCGATCTTCTTTACTTTGTTTACATCGAGATAACGCGCGTCAAAATAATTAAAGATTTAGTATATAAATACAAGTATAACGCACTTGCCCGCAAATGAATTTTAGTATGCGCGAAATACAAGTTTTTGACTCTTGAAACATTATTTACTATTTCATAATTACTTGATTCTCGAAGCAAAATATGTATATTTTTTCTTTAATTGCCGACGTACCCCGTAATTTAGATATCGTAACATAAAGCTTCTGCGCCCTCGCGCCACCGGTTAATTGGTACTTCTTGTATCTAGTCGACTGATATGATCCAAGGTATAACAACACCTATGTGCAATCTAGTTAGATACCGGGCTAGCCTTAATTTTCAGGTTACAGAGTACATGTAGTGATAGGTGGCAATTAAACATACATGTATTTTATTGATTAAGCTCAATGAATCCAGTGCTACCCTATACGTCTCCTCACCATGAACTATTGTGTGATCTTTATGTTTGGTCTATGACCCTTTTAGTAGCCAAAGTCTCGAGAATAATGTTGCTTTTATTTATTTTCTCACTTAGTCGTAAAATTACACGCTGTATATAGTGCACTTGGATATATGGCCGTCCATTCACCACGACGTGCCATTCAAGGGTTTCTATTTATAAAACAGACTTTTTCTGCCATTTTCCACCTGATTACCCAACTAAAACAACTTCTCAAGCATTGATATTAGTGAAAAAAAACGTGCTAAACCTTCAGCCTACCATCTTGTACTGAGAGACTTTTGATCTCATCTCATATTTCGAGACAACCTTTTCCCCAAAGGTTTAGAAAATCAAACAGTATGAACCGAGGTTTTTAAAAGCAGAACTAACCATGGGGATTGACAAGAAAGGCTGAGTTTATTAACTAGCGGCATTAATGACCATCGACCATGCACCCCATCAACATACTGCATACAATCAACTCAATCAATTAATCCCATCAAGATAGAAGTCGTCTAGTGGTTTAAAACGGTCAGGCTCGACGAAGTCATCGATACTAGCACCCAGAGGTTCCTTGGTCTGTGGGGCTGATCGACTGGCAGACATGACGGGCCTGGCCAGCATGTACTATAGAATATAGCTACGTGTCAGTTAATTGGACTTGTATTCAAGAGGTGGGTTGGCGAGCATTCACATCAATCCAAGCACGTTGCTCGTCACCGCTGGATCTCTCACTGTTTACTCGTGTTAGTGAAATCTCATTAGATAGGTTTGAGAGGGATATACTTCATGAGGTTCCTTGGAGTAGGAAGAAAAGTTCCACTGGAAAGATTGGTCTTAGGCTTGACGATCTGGCTTGCCGCTACTGTTGTCATCGATACAGTTCTGGTATTCTCCCACCTGTTCTCCGCAGGCAATTTCTTGGTGGAGAAGCCAGGATTCGGCGCTCTTAGGGGGGGTTCTGCATTGGAGTTCGCCCTTTGTAGTCCAAGTCCATCAGCAAGACTAAGAGTGTTCATTCTGTGATCAAGGGTGCTTCCTCCCATCTCCCAGTTCTTCAGGTCACCCGCGTTAAGGGCAGTCATAGGAGGAGTCTTGAGTGTCCCGCCGGGAACAAATGCGTGCATGCTGGTCGTCAGCCCAACATTATTTGCCTGTCCCTTTTCAATCTCAATCTTCTTTCCATAACCACCCGAGAGCCTATAATCCAAGGGGGCTAGCTGCATTGGAGCCCCGGTAGCTATGGTTGACTTTGGCGTCGGGACCTCGGGGATTGTAGCAAGTGCCTGTTGTTTCGCAATTGTTCCACGCAGGGAGGCTTTTCTTTTGGAGACAAGGCGTTCGGCAGCTTCTTGCTCCTGGCGGCGGTTAATGAGGTTACTGGGACGATGGGTACCAAGCTTGGTAGCGATCATCCTGGCCTTGATTTTTTCATTAGGATTGCTGGTTGGGACCTGAAAAGAAAACCGAGACAAATCAGTTAGGCTTATAACATGAATGGACGTTGGAAAGTAGATATGATGGATTCTAGCGAGAATAACGGGGCTTCGTACCACAGTGATGAGAATATTCTCTGTCCAGGCCACTGATTTGAAATTGGCCACGGGACAACAAACAAATGGTAATGTTTTGCCCATCACCAAAAGCTCGGCAACAGTATACCTTCTACACTGGTAGTGCAGCTTTTCATTGTGGCTCCCAGATGCCATTGCTTCTCGTGGGTGTGGATAAAAGTGCGAAATGGATAAGGGACCGGCTGCTCAGACGATGTCGTGGTGAGGATGATGGATTCTGTGTAGTGTTGATAACCTGGACACCACACTGGATCACCAGAAAGCACTCGGTTAGTTACATACCTGCTAGTACGCATGCCATATGTAAGCATTGAGTCACACATTTCTACATAGGGAAGTACATGTAAGGTACATGTATGAATTCCCACTAGCGTGCTACATTGAAACTCACTACATGTACATGCCCCCCCCCCCCCCGGGGGGCACGATGGAGCCTTATGTAGCTGTTAACTGCACACGACAAATCAAAATGACAACCCCCACTGATGCCTATGACAACTCAAAACAGCATATTTCTAGCAGTACAGTCTCTTCGGCATATTCCACCAGTAATCAGAACAATTCCTCCTAAAAATTATGGCCATTTGGAAATATCACAGCACAGACCAGGATTCGATCTGTCATGTGTAAAACCTCGATTCTACTCCACACGCCGAACAGTCGACTTTACGGCACTCGTTGTATAACTATTCCCACACAGCGCTCAGCTTTCTCACCGTCACTATCACCTTGTTGTACCGGGTAAAATTATGGGTTGAGTGTTCAAAATGTTATTTTGTGGGATTCTTAGTAGCCCAGGGTTTTGATATGCGGACAGTAGGCTACAGTTCATTCTCCTGCAACTACCCAAGCTCCCAACGCGTGGGGAGTTATGCAGCCCTCCCAATGAAACTGTGCTTGGGTGAAGGCAATTACAATGTCCCATTGCCAAAATCTTCCGGCGTAATTTTTACCAGTTGAACAGATCAAAACTGATACCATTCAAATGCACCTTGGTTCTCGTTTCCATACAGACACAAATCCTAATTCGAGTTAGCAAAAGATATTATTCAGAAACAGGATTGCTTGCTCCTACAATCTTGAAATTTAAAGGCTAGTAATCTAGTTTTTCTTAGTGGATTGGATTAATCTGGTTAGTCCAGGGCAAATGGATATAGGTGCCTACTGCTTTAACGATAACGGTATCCTTTATCGGCAATTGCTATTGATAACAGCTTATCTATCGAAGATCAAATAGATGGCAAGGGTTAGACGGAGCGTTTCTTCTCCGCTCAGTTTATTCCCGAGGAGAAACCTAGCACCTGAACCATCGATCATCTCAGCAGTAATTAAGCTTTTTCTATTTTGACACAGCAGAAAACGTGCCACATACAGACCGTGCTTTAAGCTCATTTTGGGAAACTGAATAGAGCATTTGAGATAAAATCAATTTCCCTACAGAATATCAAATCCCAGCTAAGTTCTGAAATAATAACCCCCATATCTCAGACAATAATTTCTACATAGAATGAAAGTTCCAAAAGAAAGAAAAAACGACCCCTGTTGAAACCAAAATTGGAAGGTGGGGCCCGTGGGGCACATCATTTATCCTTATCACTACTACCTAGTAGTGAAGTAAAGTCTAAACCTTGTTCGGAAAGACCGCCTTCACGCTGCGTTCCGAATCGAAATCGTCTACCGCAGATTTCGGAACCCCGCCAGACACCACTGCATCTGCGTTGTTCTTTCTCGATACGAACCTCAGCCCGCATCCGATCATTGCAACTGCAAGGATAAGCCCCACAGCGGTCAATGCGACTAATGCACCAATAACACCGGCAACAGCCTTTGAAATTCCACCAGATTTGGTGTCCGCAGCATCCACTGTATCGACAGGCTTATCGGAGTCAATGGAGCAGATTGACTCGTCTGAGCTGCACAGCGTGCACCATTCTGATACCGAATCGACGGCGATTCTTGCCATTTTCTCGTTAAAATCGTTCCATGAGATCACCACATCGGTGTTTCCAAAGAGAGGATATTCTTTGATATCGCTGTTGGTGCCGTTGCGGAACAGGAAGCGTACGTAGAGATCTTCAGTCTTTGTCGGGAAGGCGGCGTTGTCTTGGTAGGAGAGAAGCTCAAATGCAAGTGTCGAAGCGTAGTCTGGGAGGCCAGTGAAGTTCTCATAGGCAGTGGACAAGCCTGAGAGTGCAAAGAAAGAGAGAAATGTGTCGTAAGACCCAAGGAGTAAGGAGAGCTTATAATCCTCGCCCTTGGAATCAACAACTGTGGATAGCTGTGTTATAATCTTGTTTACGAGGGTGCGCCCGGAGATAAGTGCGACGGTAGAGGTGCTTGAGGTGTTTCCGTTCAGCCCTAGCTCGTGGGAGTCGGCTAGAGTACGCAATTGGAACAGCTGCTCTGAGGACACGGCATCTGCAATTGTGGTATTATGGATTGAGCCGACGTTGATGTAATCATAAATGGCATATGCGTTGTGGTAGCTCAATTGGCTTGACGAGAAAACGCCTTCAAGGATATCCGAGAAAGATTCATAAAAGCTTTTTGTGGTGTCTTGAAGATGAAGATACTGTTCGGAAAGATAGAACTCCTCGCTTTTTGCTGTGAAGTCAGGGCATCCGTCATCACCCTTGAGCCAGATAGTGGATGGATCGCTTTCAGAGACAGTATGGATAGTTGTGTACTGGTAACCGGCAAGTGGTAGAGAGATAACGGAGCCGTTTGCCAGAGTTTCGGTGGTGACAGCTGCGAATGAGCCGGTGATGGGAGGGTAGAGGCCCTGGAGGAATGCCTGGCCAGAAGTTACCAGGAGGTTCTGGCCACCAATGTCTTGTTAGCACAGTACACCCATGTGGAAATGGCTCGAGTGCGAGCTCATGATTGCCGGTTGACCCACCTGATCCGGCGCCTCCGCGTAGAGCTGTGCACTGTTGAATTCTCGGTAGCTGATACCTGGTATCACAGTCGAGGAATTGCCAATGTATCGCGAACGATAGAACTCCCCAGAGTCATATAGCTGGTTCTTGCCGAGTGTTGTAAGTTTTGTTGGTGGAAAGACTTTTGCTGAACGGTCGCCATGACGAGAGAAAATGACGGCACCATGGACGGTCTCTGTTGCTGCCTGCACACCCAATGGGAGCAGCAAGAGCGGCAATGAAAGAGTAAGTGAGTATAGCATTGTTAGCTTCTTGATAAATCTCACAACCCGGGACTTTTGAAGAGGTATTTTTCTGTGTGCAGAGTCGAATGGATTCGGGGGAAAGATTACATTTTATGTTCATCCAAGTGGTGGGGTGTTTTCAACCACATCTCAATGTGGGGTATATACATGTATCTACAGACCTAGGTTGTTACGTAAATACTTAGAGTATAGTTACCTACATGTATGTATGTAGATGCCCCGAACCCCACTTAAGTTAATGTGATAAGTTACAACTCCCGCCCTCGATCAAATACCGTAGGCTAAAGAACTACGGAAGCCACCTACGGAAAGGGTCTATAAACCTGGCTCCTATTGGTGCGTAGTTCGAGTGCCGGTGTCGCCTAGACAAAAGGCAATTTGTTAAGGATAGGTATGTAGAATATCCGCCCCCTAAGAAGTTTACTTTACTGCCCTGGCACGTAGCCAATCACGCCTGGCTCAGGCTAGGGTTATGTGCCAGCCTCACCACCTGTTACTTCCCTGGTGGTTACCCTGCCCCACCGGACAGGTATCCCCGCCCGACTGAGGGACGTCCCCGGCACACAGCCCCAACTTCTATCGCTCGATACTAGGGGTAATCAAAGTTGAGTTGGACGAGTTGGATGGGTTGAGTTGAACTTTTTAGTACGAGTTTTTTGTCCAATCGATAGGCTCATCTGAGTTGGAACTTTAAGTACCCCTCTAAGTTCAACCGTTGAATATTATTAAACGGGTTAGATTTTTCTGAGAGGATATCGGAATTTTTCTCTGGTCTCATATTCCCTGCCCGCCATCATGCACTATTCCTTATCTAGTACATACTTTACCTTTTCTAGCGATTCCAACTCGGCTTTCAACATCTCAACCGACCTCAGGACGAGATGAACTTTTTAGCTTGAAAGTTGGAGTTTTTAGTTCGAGTTGGAGTTTTCTTCAACACACTTTACCGAAATAGAGACACTAAAAAGTTCAACTCAACTTTGATTACCCCCAATGAAGAGAAATATGGCTACTCAAGAACAGCCTAACTTCGTTGAGATAGAAGTATCAACGAACAACATTGTTCGATCAACATTGTTCGATCATCCATGGAGCTGGCTACGAACCTGGGCAGGATGAGGAATATCTCCGCTTTGGACGGCGGTGCCCAGATTTTGGCAGAGTTGAGGGCCATTGAACAACGCCTCGACTGCATAGAGAGCAGACTTGATGCAGCGTAAGTATTTGAAGACCGACCTTCTCTCTTCAGTTAAGAAGAAAAAAAACACAGAGACTATAACGCCGTCGCACGGTTCATGAACAACTCTGCGGCCGCCAGGACTGACAGCGAGTTGATTCCTCTCAAGATTCAACGCAACGAGGGCATCCAAAACTTCCCAATGACGCTGGTCGACATTGATAGAACTAACTCTGTTGAACTGAACCGTCTACTCGAGAACTATGGTCTACCTACTGTAGGGACGATGGCCGCTCGGAAAAGACAGCCAAAGAACTACCTGGGTGTTACAATAGCGGGTGTATAAAGACTCGCAATATTGACTCGCTTCGAGAGTCCTGAAGAGTGCCTAGACGAGAAGTGTCCGTTGAATGATAATGGTGAGTATCTTTACCAACCGAGAAAGATACTCGTAGCTAATTATAACATAGGAATTGCTGATAGAGGCCGAGGAAGACCGGGGCCCCTTTGCGTGTGGCTACATTTTCTTAGCTGTGCATTGGCTATATGCTAAGTGATTAGATGTGATGGATAGCATCACCGGTGTACGCTTATATTTAACATCACCGTAGATTGGACAGATTAGGTTTAATCCATCAATGATGGTGTTTGTGAACCCAGGGTTAGGGTTAATAATCAATTCTTAATTCTTCTATTATTCTTTTTGATAAAAAAAACCGGGGACCCACCAGAGGGAGGTACGGCGACCGTGTGGGGTTCATAGACGAATATTTTCAATTGAGTTATCGATGTGCGGTCTTCTAGAGATGCGCCAGCATCTAGCACAGCTTGCTGGCCAAACCACCCGATTAGGCAACGGCACTGAGGGTTACCCGGCTACAGCACGCAGGCATCTAGGCGAGGCCCTGGGATGGGATCCACAGTTCCATCCCACCTACACATACTACTACTAGTATTTGCATCACCCTAGACGATATCGTGAGTCTCCCTCTATTCCCTACGGGCAGGCGAAAGTAATTGGACTAATCAATGATGACAGGAAGCGTACAGCGACAGTCACAACCTCCGACGTGGAATATGATGGGTGACGATAACAACAACCTGAAGAAACGAAAGTCGAAGTGGACTACTTCGTATTCGAACATGACCATTGCGCAAGCAGAGGAAAGACTAGGTTTCCGAATCCGATCGCTCAAAGGGATACCGGTCCAGAGAATGCTCGCAAACGCAAATGAAGGTGAGAGCCCGGATGCCATCTTGACGACCAAGGAAAAGGTGTACGATCACATATTGGAATATCTTCAAATCGAAGGATATCCTACGGAAGGGGATCCGGACTTTAAAGAATCGAACATTAATCATCTGGTATATGCGACCATCAGTCCAATACTCAGGGATTTTATATGCAGGACCGGACGCGTGACTGTGCAGTTACGGAGCGAGAAAGAGATTGTCTCTACCGACGGTGAGACAGGAGGTACGGAGGAATTTGCTGTATTGGATCTGATTTCGGTGAAACAAGAAAGGTTCATCCTCATAGTAGAGGCAAAGAGATCTTCTTTGGGACAGGCAATGAAGCAGTGTCTGCTGGCGATGAAAGACATGAGAGACAGCAATGGTGAAGGCAAGGTTTATGGCTTCGTTACGACGGGGGAGCAATGGCAAATGCTCGAATATAATGGTACATCGTTTCGGAAGACGAACATCATGATTGTGGTATTTGATTCAATGGATGAGGAGAAAGAGAAATGGTTTAAGGAGAATTCCATCTTGGTGGATTGCATCAAATTCGCATTGAGCAATGGAGGATTGAAGGTGAGTACCTGGTGGAGTTTTTTCCCGGGTGCGGTAACTAATTTATTATTGGTAGGCAGACTTGGGGTCAAGGATTACGTAAGCGAAGTGATTATGTAAGCGTGTATCATAGTTGATATTAATTCATGTTTGTTTAAATAATTTTAATTCTTATTCTTTGATAAAACATGGAGAGGGGCCCCACGCAGTGGAGATACCCAGTACTTGTGAGCGAAGCGAGCCCAATGTTATCGATGTGCGGTCTTGAGCGAAGCGAGATCTAATATACGGCCAGTGGATGGTGAGCGCAGCGAACAATGGGTTTCTTAGGAGACCGGGACGGTCTATGCTTTTGTCTAGAGATTATAGAAAAGCTTATCGACGCGGTTCGGACTGTGGTTTACCTATTGGATAAACCGAACTCACTAGGGTAATTTCGGCACTTTTGTAGTTTTGGCAGGTACCAACCACGGTTGTTGTATCCGAACAGGCCTTGTTATGTGCGCATACGCGCGCCCGCGAGGACAAGAAACCAAGAATCTCAAGAATATAAACAAATCACGCCGCGCAATCAAACGTACTGTTAAGGTACGGCTTAAATTATGTCATTAATGGTAGATACATGTACTGTAGTATGGGGACGTTCGAGGAAGACAAGCGTGCACTGATCGTTGCAAGATTCCCTCCGTCTAGATCAACGCAATTATTTCGGGTGTTCGATCCTACATAATTAAATGTAGTCAGTAGCCTATTCTACTATACCTACCGGAAAAAGGTACTGTGATCTCATGGAAAGCCTCGAAAACCGAGTCGCATCGAGAAAGGCGAGGTAGTCCCGCAGAGCAACACTCATCAACCGGATTCATATAGGAAAAACTTTATTCTATTTGAAATGAGATTTTATGGTAGTTATCAACGCAAAGCTGTACTGGGCGAAACCGTTGCTGTTTGGAAAACGCCATATTTCTCGGCAAGTAGAGAGGGGCCGTTGCTACTCTGGACCGGGCCGACGTTAACTAGTTTAAATTTATTGTTTACAACTCGAGTGATGAGTCGTGAAGATAAACATTGTGACGTTACAAAAAAAGCTTCTTGTCCATGTTTAGAATATTAAATTATTACAAAGGGAGGAGTAATGAATGACCCAATATATATAGACGCTAAGAAACATAAGGAACCGGTAATGGTGGTAGTGAAAACACAGAACGAGAAAGTAAAACAGGCCGATGCATGCACACGTAAAGAAAGCCACAAGCCCAAATAGAAGGTGGGGTGGTTAATCGCTCTCAACCTGTTCCCTACGCCGTCCACGTCTTGCCTCCTTCTCCTGCCGAATCCTCACCATTGCTTCCGATATATCGCCCTCCTCTTTAAAATGTACGTTAAGATGTTTCAATTGGATGTTTGTCACATTATCAGTCGTATATAAACACTCTGAGCATCTAAAATGATTCACGTTTGGATGAGACACCTGCCAATGTTTATCCAAAGCCTCCTTAGTTGGAAAACTGCTGTACGTGTGCAGCCATGGACATTCCGGGCAACTGCAGAAAAAGTGGGTTTTGTGGACCTTTCGAGCGTGTACTAGGCGTGATTTCAGGCTCGTGAAGCCCGAACGGTTTCGGCAGCCGCGAATATTGCAACGGTGCTTGAGGCTGAGATGAGAATTGTTGGATAGAGCCGGGTCTGGTGGAGGGGGTGAGGAGCCGGGTGTAGAATTCTCAAGCCTAGGGGGCGAGTCTTGGATAGAGGTACGGGGCGAGTCCTGAATAGAGGTAAGGGCAGAGTCCTGAATCGAGGTATAAGTTGAGTTTTTAATAGAGGTATAGAGTGAGTCCTGGATAGAAGCATGGGGTGGGTTCTGGATAGAGGCATGGGGTAATTCTTGGATAGAAGTATGGGGCGAGTTCGGAAGTGAATGTGTACTGATCTCTTGGAGTAGAGCTGATGAGGAACGAGATGAGTAGTCAAAGGGTCGATAATCGATTGATTGTATCGGTGTATAGTGTAACAGAATATCGACTTCATCTATTCCATGGAATGTATTGGGGATGAATTCATCGATAGGCGCTTTGTTGCTATCGTTGCTAAGGAAATCGGTCCATGAGTTCGGCAAAAGTTCTGACATCTGCGTTGTTATTATGTTAGTTAAGATCGATTGATCATGAGTGGTATAGAGACATATTCAAAGACTCCATGTAGGTGGATATCTCTCACCTCTGCTATACTTTCGGCCGTTAATTGCAGTCTCTGGATAATAAAGGCCTGAATCTGATAAAATACTGCCGATTTCTTTTTGACAGTTCTAGGCAAATAAATATTTAGAGATAATGAGGTTCTCAAGGATAACGACTTTATAAATGATAGGAGGTGGTGGTAGTTTGTATTGAGAATAGAGGAAGAGGAGTCAAGGTGCCGATATATAGATTATACGAAGGGATTTCTTTTAAACCTCCCGGAGTGAGGCAAAATTTGAAACGTCAAGTTGGATGTAAGTTGGATTGATAGAGTTGAGACCGGCTCATGAAGAGAAATGAACGAGATATATATAGCATATCTTCAGTATGTCGAGCGAGGAGTAGGTGAGTGAGTGAGGAGGCAAGATTCAACCTGCAGCTGGCACGGTATACCGGCGGCAATCATTTGCTTGGACGAAAGTTATGTGCATGAGATGCACTGTATGGTAATATATGCAAAGCACTTTCGTCCGTCCAGTATTATTAACACGAGAATCACCTTCTAGTAAAGTCACTTTCCCGCCTCCTTGGTTTGGAAGGTTTCGAATGTTCTAAGCTGTGGTTTCGTGGAGTACCTTTATGAGTTCCTGGTAGCGAGCTGCTGATGATTTATGCAAGCGACTTTTGTCTGGCCAATAACAACGAGACATTTTAGCCTCTCACGCGGGAAACTCTTGTCTTTTCCGGGATCACCCCCACCTCCTCGATGCACGAAACTATTGTCTAGCCAATGGATTAGAGGTTTGTACACTTCAGTTTCGTTTTAGCTACGTAGAGTACCGAGTGTGATCAGAATCTAATAAGTGAACGTTGCGGTGAATACGTGTATTTGTCCTATCAGATTCTGATCACTTTTCGCTACACCCTAGTACATGTAAGTATGCTCTGTAGAGTAACATACATGTATTTTGGATTGGGACGCCAAGAATATATATGCGAGATACTTTCGTCTGGCCAATAGCTGTTGAGCCAGCTAGCTGCTCGGACCGCCTTGATGATTGAATTAGCTTGGCGTGCGGTTCCCAAAACTCAATAGCCCGGCCGCATGAGTACCACTGTAATTCCGTGTCAGGTGTAGATGGAGCCGTACTCTACACCTAAGTCAAAAATAAAATCGCGAGTCGTAGGTCTTGGTAAACTACCGTATGTTTGGAGTAGGTACTTCCCATAGTGTAGGCGCAGTCATGGAAGATTTGAAAGATATATAGATGCATGCTCCATACGTACGAATCGATCTTGTATTCTTCGATTTTCGTTGAGCGCCGTACTTCTCCATGTGTCGATTAGTTATACCATAGCTCCCGTCGTTAGAGAGGTATCTAGTTTTACTTGCACACCCGCAGGAAAAAAGTGAGGAAACAGCGGGTGCAACCGATCCGAACCCCAATGCAAAATTGAAAATAAAAATGAAACTTCCGTCCGGGTCACGTCACACATGCCTTCTGTGTGACGCCATACCAATATTATGCACGAAACTTCCGTCCAGCCAATGATCCTTGGCAACATGAAATCGACGTATTCAGCCTCGTCCAGCCGGTGGTACTCAGGTGTCAAACTAAAGCTATTTAATAGAGCATTTCGCGCACTTTATTTCCGTCAGCATCACAACAGAAATATTCAAAGTCGAAACCACAGACTAAAAGTTCATATCTTCAGTCAAATCGCTAGTACTATATTATCCTACTACATACACACTATCAAATTAGAACGGACCCGTCCAATGTACCAATACCCAATGCTTGCGGCTACCCCTCCGAGACCCCGCGTCTATACAAAGGAAGAGTGGGAGGAAAAGCGCCCAGTATTTGTGGAATTATACTCGCAAGATTATACCCTAGCGACAGTAAGGGAATTGATGGCAACAGATCATGGCTTTTATGCGACGTAAGTGGAATATCTCGACCTTGTTTTTTTTAAAATGCGAAGATAAATCATAAGTGCAATGCAAAGAGGAAAGACAATTGGCTGATATATGAGCGAAATTATAGTGAAGCGCAATACAAAAAAAAGATCAAAGCCTGGGGTCTAGAAAAAAATATCGACAAAACTACTGCTTTGGGGATTCTACGGAAAGAGAGCAAGCGAAAATACGTGGAGGATAAGGAAACAACATTCATATACAAAGATAAAGAGATAAGCGGAGAGAGAATTACTTTTTTGCGCAAAAGACACAAAGGAGTACTAGATCCTGAGGGTCTAGGCTTAGATTCAGATCAATATTGTGGAAGGGAGCAAGTTGGTAAGCACCCCTAGAATATGGGATGCCTAGATATAAGTATCTGACATATATACGCTCACAGATACACCCCCTTTTGTTTCCTACTTTACACCTCGTCCAGTTGATGAGCCCCCCGCAGTCGATTATGAGACGACTACCAATTCATCTCAGGATCTACAGATTGTGAACGATGGGGGGGTTGACAATGGAGGGCTTCACATGGATGGCATTTTTCTTATTACCCATGAGATCAACAAAGCCGGGCTGGAAAATAAAATCCTCGGTCAAGAAGCAAATGAAAGTGGAGCTTTGAATTGCGGAAAGACACTTGACAATAAGACGCAACACGACTATTCAGTTAAACAAACCTCCTCTGGTCGGCAAAGCCAAATTCAGAGATCTTTCAACACATCGTCGTCTGCATCGCTGATCCCGGCTCTAGAAGAGCAACCAATCCAAATCCATAACAGTTCTAATGAGGGAAATAATACTATTGAGCTTGATGCCGACTTGGAAGATGATGAGTAAGTTTCTCATCCATTCATCTATCTTAATTATTTAATAGGAGTTCAGTCTCTAAATTTCAATTCTCTTTGACTTCAGATCATCGCTCTCTCGGCCTTCGAAAGGTCGCCTAGGAGATAGATGGGGGAATAATAACGAATCCCTTAGCCTGCACGAAGCTGCATATCTGGGCCGTGAAGAGAGAGTTATTTTTCTTCTTGGGCAAGGTCACGACGTTTCGGAAAAGAACGATAAAGAACGCACGGCTCTACATCTAGCAGCGTCTTATGGCCATGAAAAGGTAGCCCAGCTGCTGCTCCAGCGCGGCATTGAAGTCTCAGCAAAGGACGAAAGTGGAGAGACGGCCCTACATATGGCGGCGTCTGGTGGCCATGAAAAGGTAGCCCAGCTGCTGCTCCAGCGCGGCATTGAAGTCTCAGCAAAGGACGAAAGTGGAGAGACGGCCCTACATATGGCGGCGTCTGGTGGCCATGAGAAGGTAGTACAGCTGCTGCTACTCCAGAGCGGTATCGATGCCTCAGAAAAGACCGATGATGAAGAGACGGCCCTACATCTAGCAGCGTCTTATGGCCATGAAAAGGTAGCCCAGCTGCTGCTCCAGAGCGGCATTGATGTCTCAGCAAAGGACGAAAGTGGAGAGACGGCCCTACATATGGCGGCATCTGGTGGCCATGAAAAGGTGGTTCAGTTGCTGCTCCAGAGCGGTATCGATGCCTCAGAAAAGACCGATGATGAAGAGACGGCCCTACATCTGGCGGCGTCTGGTGGCCATGAAAAGGTGGTTCAGTTGCTGCTCCAGAGCGGTATCGATGCCTCAGCAAGGTCCGATTATGAAGAGACGGCCCTACATATGGCGGCGTCTGGTGGCCATGAAAAGGTAGTACAGCTGCTGCTACTCCAGAGCGGTATCGATGCCTCAGAAAAGACCGATGATGAAGAGACGGCCCTACATCTGGCGGCGTCTGGTGGCCATGAAAAGGTGGTTCAGTTGCTGCTCCAGAGCGGTATCGATGCATCAGCAGGGGACTATTTTAAACGGACGGCCCTACATCTGGCGGCGGAAGGTGGCCATGAAAAGGTGGTTCAGTTGCTGCTCCAGAACGGTATCGATGCATCAGCAGGGGGCTATGTTGAACGGACGGCCCTACATATGGCGGCGTCTGGTGGCCATGAAAAGGTGGTTCAGTTGCTGCTCCAGAACGGTATCGATGCATCAGCAGGGGACTATGTTGAACGGACGGCCCTATATATCGCGGCGTCTGGTGGCCATGAAAAGGTGGTTCAGTTGCTGCTCCAGAACGGTATCGATGCCTCAGCAAAGAATGAATATGGAAAGACGGCCCTACATATGGCGGCGTCTGGTGGCCATGAAAAGGTGGTTCAGTTGCTGCTCCAGAGCGGTATCGATGCCTCAGCAAGGTCCGATTATGAAGAGACGGCCCTACATATGGCGGCGTCTGGTGGCCATGAAAAGGTGGTTCAGTTGCTGCTCCAGAGCGGTATCGATGCCTCAGCAAAGTCCTATGAGGGGGAGACGGCCCTACATATGGCGGCGTCTGGTGGCCATGAAAAGGTAGTACAGCTGCTGCTACTCCAGAGCGGTATCGATGCCTCAGCAAAGGGTAAATATGGAAAGACGGCCCTACATATGGCGGCGTCTGGTGGCCATGAAAAGGTAGTACAGCTGCTGCTACTCCAGAGCGGTATCGATGCCTCAGCAAAGTCCAAGTTTGAAGGGACGGCCCTACATATGGCGGCATCTGGTGGCCATGAAAAGGTGGTTCAGTTGCTGCTCCAGAGCGGTATCGATGCCTCAGCAAAGTCCAAGTTTGAAGGGACGGCCCTACATATCGCGGCGTCTGGTGGCCATGAAAAGGTGGTTCAGTTGCTGCTCCAGAACGGTATCGATGCCTCAGCAAAGGGTGAATATGGAAAGACGGCCCTACGTATGGCGGCGTATGGTGGCCATGAAAAGGTGGTTCAGTTGCTGCTCCAGAGCGGTATCGATGCCTCAGCAGGGGACTATGTTGAACGGACGGCCCTACATATAGCGGCGTCTGGTGGCCATGAAAAGGTAGTACAGCTGCTGCTCCAGAGCGGTATCGATGCCTCAGCAGGGGACCATCTTGAACGGACGGCCCTACATAAGGCGGCATCTGGTGGCCATGAAAAGGTGGTTCAGTTGCTGCTCCAGAGCGGTATCGATGCCTCAGCAAAGTCCAAGTTTGAAGGGACGGCCCTACATATCGCGGCGTCTGGTGGCCATGAAAAGGTGGTTCAGTTGCTGCTCCAGAACGGTATCGATGCCTCAGCAAAGTCCAATGTGGGGGAGACGGCCCTACATATGGCGGCATCTGGTGGCCATGAAAAGGTAGTACAGCTGCTGCTTCATACCGGTATCGATATTTCAGCAGAGGACGAATCTGGACATACGGCACTACACTATGCAGAAGTTTATAATCGTACTCAAGTATTCCAAATATTATCCAAGGCTACCTATCGATCGAACATACACTATTCTCCCAGGAGTTCAAACCTCACGACGCAACATGCGGATACGAATCATCAACGTCGAAGGCATCCGAACCGAATCTGGAGTTGAAGCGAGAGCCAGATATTCGCAACAATGATTTCTCTTTTCATACCTCCAAGTTTAGTTTGGTAGTAACGGGGCGTGGAGCATGCTTTATTTTCGGGGGGTATCGATTATACATATCTATTTTCCTATTTTCCTATTTTCTATTTTCTATTTTTCCATCATGTATCAACTACAACAACAGAGGGAACAAGTAAAAAAGCGCGAAAAAAATAGATAATTTTTTGATATCGCCACAGGCTCATGAGTATTACATACCACACACTCTCTCTCTCTCTCTCTCTCTCTCTCTCTCTCTATACCATCTCCCTCCCTACCACTACCGCGTGCAGAACAAACCAACTAAGCTAGACTATAGATAAAGCTAAAGATGACGATAAAAAAAATAAAGCCCAAGACCAAGACCAAGACAAAAACCAAGATTGAGTAACGCATCATCGTCATTCGTGTATTTCTAAACAAAAGACATTGAAAAAGAAAAAAAAGAAACACAAAAACAAGAAAGACCCATCCCTTTACACCCCCCCTTCCCCCTTCCCCCATCCTCCTCCCATTACCCAGCCATCTATCCGCCAGACAGCGCCACCAGACTCGCCAGAAGCCCCAGCAGAGAAAACCCTCGCGCCCCCAAACTACGGACGGTGGATAGTAAACCTCATCTGCCTCACCCACCCATCCGCATCCGGGACCTCCGCCTGCTGCCCCTGCCCCTGCCCACCACTACCACTACCACTCCCCCCAGCACCAGCACTCCCTCCAGCACGCACCTCCCCCCTCGGCCTCGCCTTCCTAATCAACACCACGCCCAACAACGCCTCCGCCTCCCTATCAATCAGCCCCTCCATATCATCCCCCTCCATGCCCGCGCCCAACTTCCTCGCCCGCACCAAATGCCGATTCGCCACCTGCGGTGGCGGCAAAAACACATACCCCTCCGGCGCGGGGCGCGCAATCGGCGTAACCTGCCGTCCGTGGCTGTCGGACAGATAATCCACATCGCTGGCCACGGCCGCTTCACGATCTATCTCTCTCTCTCTCTACCGTCAGCACACACCCACTAGCAGGAGGAAGAAGCCGACCCACCAAACAGCCCCACCGCCGGCCCCACGCCCAGCTCGCTCCTCACAGCGTCCAAGTGCGCAGAATCCATATGCCCCATCCACTGCTCCAGCGTATCAAAATCCCACGGATACCTCCCCGGACCCCCCGCTGGCCCCTCCCCCCCCGGTCCCCCACGGCGCTTCGCCGCAGCAGGCGCAGGCCTCGAGCACCCCGCCCATCGGCACGGGAACCCGCCATGCGTGCCCTTGAGCCCATGGTTACGCACGACATGCGCATGCAGCGTCTCAAAGTTGTGCAGCTCCGCAAAGCAGTGCTCCCAGCGGCACTTGAACACCTTGAAGCCCGAGGGCGGCGGGTCGTCGCGCGCCTTGGTGCGCCGCATGCGTGCGGGCTTTTTGGGCGCTGGCGAGTGGGAGGTGGATTTGCGTTTGAGGGCTTTTGTGGTGGTGGCTGTTGTGGTGGCGGGAGGGCGCGATGGGCCGCTGGCGGAGGTGGGTGCGCGTGGGGATTGGATGACGACGGAGAAGGTGCGGGAGGGGGAGGAGGCGGCGGCCGCTGCGTCGGGTGTCATGACGGTGCGGAGGGTGCTGGCTGTGCGGGCGGTTGAGCCTCCGTTGTTATTACCCCCGGCAGGAGTCTGAGTCTGAGTCCGCGGTGTCCCGGCCGGGGCGGAGGGGGCGGTAGTATTATTGCCCGAGCCCGCACCATTTCCATTCGACGCAGTCGTGAAGCCGCCATGGGCACCAAAGCTAGCCACAGAAGCGCCAAGCACACCCATACTCCCCCTCTTCTTCTGCTTCACCTTTCCTGCAGCTGCAGCCACGGGGGCCACCTGCTGCACAGCACCTTTAGCTTTGCCCACCGCCCTCACCGCCACTCTCGCCGCAACACCAACACCACCGCCTCCACCACCGCCTCCACCTCCTTCATCCTCATCATCCGCCATATCCCCCACCTCCATCGCCATATCGCCCCCAAACCCCCCAAACCCCGGCCCCGGCCCAGGATCCAGCAGGTCCCAGCGCACCGTCGCCAGATCCACCTCGCTCCCCGCGACCGACCGCAGCGCGTCCAGGTGCGCGTTCAGCGCCCGCATCTCCGGGTGCCGCCCCATGACGATCAGGATGTCGCGCGCGATGGTGGTGGAGTCGTATGTGAGCTTGACGAGCGCCTTCTCGCGCTTCAGCGGCTGGATCACGATTTCGCGCTTGGGGGCTGGGGGTGGGGGTGGGACGGGGGCTGGGGATGCGTGTGGGAGTGGGAGTGGGATGGGGATGGGGATGAGGACGGGGCGCTTTTCGGGGCTGGCCGTGTGCGAGTGCTGGCCCCATTCTAGGTCTGCTTCGCGCAGCTCGCCGAACGCGGGCATGTGATTGTGGTTGTGGCTGTGTGTAGGGGGCTCAGGCGTAGTAGCCGTCAGATCAATCATCGCGCTAGCCGGGATCGGCACCGGAGCGTGTGCGGGAGCGGGAGCAGGTGGCTTTTTAACCTTTAGCTTGATGATGAGCTTTCCTTTTCCCTTTTCCTGTGCCTGGGCAGGGGCTGGTGGTGCAGATGCAGGTGCAGGTGCAGGTGCAGGTGCAGGTGCAGCGTCGATCATCTCAACATCCTGCTTGAGATCAACGACCATCCTCGGCAGCGTCGGCGGGCGGTAGATCTGCGACGGCGCGACAAACTGGCGTCCGGACATGACAGGCGCTGCTGCCGCGTGGGCCTTGACGCTCTGTGGCGTGGGGCGGCGGGGCACGTATTGCTTTGCGAGTTGGTCGGCGGTGGGGGACATGTCTTGTTCGGGGGAGGGGGAGGAGTGGTGGGATGGGGTGTTGGGGGGCATCGAGTTGTTGTCGTTGTTGGTGATGTTGGTGTTGGTGTGAAAGAGAGATGATGATGGCTGCTGCTGTGGAGCAGCAGTAGAAGCAGAAGCAGAAGCAGAAGCAGAAGCAAACCCCCCCGCACCAACACTCGTCGGTGTCAGAAGCGAGCTGCCATTCGCATTCGCCGCCTCCTCCTCCGCAGACGGCGTCTTTGGTGCCTCTTGCTCCATCATCGTGCTCTGTGTCTGTGTCTGTGTTTGTTGTTGATGTTGTTGATGTTTCGTCGACTTCCTCGGGCTGCCTCTCCCCCGCTTCGTTTTTATACCCGCCTCTTCAGCCGCACCTGTGCCCGCCCCAGCCGCCCCCACCGCAGCCACACCCACATCCACATCCACAACAACAGGCGACAACCGGCGCGCTTCATTAAGCTCTCTAAGAATCTGTTCCTGGTCGTCCTCTACCTCACCCAGCACCCTACTCTCCCCCATATCAATCTCAGCCACCTCCACCTCTGCCCCAGCTTGTTCTTGTTCTTGTTCCTCTTCTTCGTCTTCCTCACCACCATCAACCTCGACTAACAGATACCTCGAGAAGTTCCCGCGGTGGAACTTGTACCCCATGACCTCCAGCCTGTCGCACAGCGCAATGAAGCTCGTAACGCTGAGGATGAGCTCGAGGATGGCGGGCTCCGCCGGGCTGCGGCCAGAGTGCTGGTGCAGGTATTTGCTGATTGCACGCGCGGTCTTGATGTCTACGGGGCCGGGCTTCCTCAGTGGTGCTTGGGCTTGGGCTTGGGCTTGGGCTGGCGGCGGTGCTACTACGTGTACTGGTGCTGTTTGTGCTGGCGCTGGTTGTTGGGCGGGCGCCACTACCGCTGCTGCTGCGGGGGGTGGGGCGGGTGCAGGCGGCGGGGCTGGAACTGCTGGGACACTGGCACTGGTACTGGCATTCTGGGCTGGCTGCTGCTGCTGCTGGAACGTATCTACATTACTGTTATTCTGTCTCCTGTCCTCACCACCACTACCACTACTGCTACTCGCGCTTCCGTCTCTAGCCATGATCGCGCCGTTCGCGCTACCGTTAGTAATTGCGCCTGCATTGTTTCCGCCGCCAGTCTTGCGCACATTCTCCCACACCTGCTGGAACGTGATTGGGTCCGCCGACTGGTAGTACCGCATCCGCTCTACCATGATCTTCATCTGTGCCTCCATCAGCTCCTTGTTGAGCGCCGGCGCTGGGCGCGCTTCTGGCGCCGGGGCTTGGTAGGTCTGGGTTTCGGTGTAGGTCTGGTTTACTTGCTGCTGCGGGGGTGCTTGGGCCTGCTGCTGCTGGGCTTGGGCTTGTATGTCGGCCTGGCGCTGTGCCTCCATTCGTGCCTGCATCTGATGCGCCTCCTGCTCCGCCTGCTGCTGCTGCTCACGGTGTCGCTGGCGGGCCGCCTGTATCGCGCGCATATGCTCCTGCTCCTGCCGCAGCCGCACATCCTCCTGCTCCTGCAGCTGTAGCTGTACCCCCTGGTCCACCTTCAGCTGTTGAGCCCGTAGTTCCTCCTGCTGCTGCTGCTGCTGCTGGCGGGCTTGCTGTTCTTGTTGCGCCCGCTGCTGTGCTTCCTGGTAGGCTCGCTGCTGCGCTTCTACTTGCTGCCGCTCATACTGCGCCCTCTGTTCCGCCTGCTTCCGTGCCTGCAGATCCGCCTGCATGCCCGCCTCTAGCAGCTTCGCCTGGGCCTCAATCAGCTGGCGCTGCTCCTGCTCCCGCTGCGGATCAATCGTAGGAGTCTTTGCACCACCACCGCCACCGCCGCCACCGCCGCTGCCGCTACCACCGGGGAGCGCCTGTGCCGGCCGCTCGGGGGAGGGCATGTAGTTGTGCGCCGGGTGCATCGCCTGCCGGTAGAGCATGGGCATTGTCGGCTCCCAGACCTTGACGCGGAGGCTCGGGTCTAGCGGCTTCTTAGCGCGGGGCTTTGTCTTGGCTTTTTGCTGAGCGGGGGGTTCGGAGGGAGGTGGTGGGGGGGCTTGGTATTGTTGCTGGGGTTGGGCGGGGGTCTGGCGCGGGGACTGTGTTTGCATTTGTGGCGAGTGGAGCTGCGGGGATTGTAACTGTGGGGAGTGTAGCTGCGATGGCGTGACGTGCGTGTGTTGGATCTGGGGGGAGTGCACGGGCGCTGGCTGGTGGTATGGCGCTGCGACTGAGGATGGTGTGGGTGTGTGCTGGATCGCTGGTTGCTCCTGCTGTTGCTGTTGCTGCTGGGACTGGGAAAAGGCATTGCTGTACTGCGTCATTGCGGCGGGCGCGGGCTGTTGTTGGTATTGCGGTGATTTCGCGGCCTGGAATTGGGAGTTGCGTGACTGCTGCTGTTGCTGGTTCACGGGTTGGAATTGGGGAGCGCGAGGCTGCTGTTTCTGTTTTGCGGGTTGCTGCGCGGGGGCGGCAGACTGGGCCTGGGGTTGTCGTGGACGGTGCTGCTGCTGCTGCTGCTGCCGTTGCGGTTGCGGGTCCACGGATGTGTATGTGCCCTCATAGGATGATGGGGCGGTAGTGGTGGCTGCAGCGGCGGCAGCGGCGGCGTTCTGGTACACGGGCGTGGGCATGTACAAGGACGTTGCCTGCTGCGTGCGGATCGAGTCTGCAGTCTGGTACACGGGCGTGTAGTTCTGCGACGCGGTTGTTGCAGGGGCGTGGGTGCGCGTGTGCGTGTGGGCAGAGGGGGCAGCAGCAGCGCCGGCATTGTTGTAGTCGAGATACTCTGGCGCCGCAGCCACTCGCTGCTGCGGTACCGTGCGCAGGTGCTGCTGCTGCTGCTGCTGCTGCTGCTGCATCTCGGCGATGGTTGTGGGCGGCTGCTGTTGTGACTGCGTGTAGTGGGTGTGGGTCCCGTAGTTGCTGTAGCCGCCAAAACTAGCGCCTGCAGTCACGGTCCGCGTGCTCCCCTGGGTTGCGGTAGCGGTGGTGGCGGATGGTTGCGGTTGGTAGTGCGCGGCGCCAGTGTATTGGTCGTAGCCTCCCCCTCCTCCTCCTCCTACCACTCCTACTCCGCCACCTCCACTACTACTGCTTCCGCCACTGAAGGTGCCCACTGCGCGGCCCGGTACTGGGCTAGCGGTGGATGTCCTGGAGTTGATGGACGAAGGTGCTACATCCGCTGTACGAGAATTCGGGCGTGGCACTGCACCCCCCAGCGACGCCATACCCTGGACGTGCTGGAGCCCTGGCGAGTACTGTCCATGGTGCTGCTGCTGCTGCTGCTGCGGAGCCCCGTAATCGGCCCATCTCTCTGCCGCATATTCAGTCCTTCCCGAAGCTGCTCCTCCTCCTCCTCCTCCTCCTCCTCCGCCACTGCCGACATCGCCGCCACCTCTGCTTACGCCGTAGTTGCCCTGCTGCGAGAAGCTCTGCTGGATGTGGGTGTGGGTGTGGGTCTGGAGCGAGGGGTGCTGTTGGGGCTGCTGCTGGTGCTGCTGTTGGTGCGGGCGCGGGTAGGTGTAGCTGGAATTATTGGACGCCATTCGAAGGGACGGACAGACGGACGGGGTTGGGAAAGACAACGAGTCGGTCAGTCAAAACCGCCTGTAGATGAAGAAACGGACGCGTCAGTACGCGTGCGACATGAGAGAACAATGAATGACCTTGAAGAAGGAACAAACCCGGTGGGAGTTTTGGGACGAGCTTTTGAACGATGATGAAGATGATTATATTGATGGGGATGTGTGTGTGTGTGGGGGGGGGTAGTGAGTGAGTGAGTGAGTCGTTGTGTGGGATGGGAAAACAAACACGGTCTCACGGGAGAGGTCAGATTAAGGTAATATTATGATTATGCAGTAGTTTGTGGAGTAGGTTACAGGCAGGCAGGCAGGCAGGCAGACAGTGTGCTCTGTCTCTCTCTGGCTCGTTTGTCTGACTGGGAAGAGCCTCAGGGACAGTGCACACACACTCTCTCTCACACTCTCACACACACTCGCACACACTCCCACACACTCACACGGGTGTGAGCATCATACTTTAGGCCAGCAACGGGAGCCCTGGCCCTTAGCGTGTCTCTGCGCTATCAGATCCGCTTTCGAGGATCTTGGCCGTTATCTGATGGTTGTTACCCTGTCTCGCTTGGGCTAGGGTTGAACGAATAGTTGCGGTTTCATAACAGTTGTCACAATTTCGGAACTGTCACAGCTCGGAACTGCCACTGTGGGTGTTCTTACCTGTATAAATGAAAAAAAAATATTTTGCGATCCGAGGCATGCTGATCCTTCTTGGCACAATTGAGGACAAGTTTCCATGCCACCTATTCCTCACCATTCAGGCCAGTTGTTGTATAAGATACAAATTGTTTAAAACCTTCTAAGGTCTATAAGAATAGAGTCTTCGGTCCAAGTCGTATCCTTAAGCAAGAGATTGCTGTACCCTCCACAGTTGTCTCGAACAAGAACGGTTTCTTTGTGGTCTGCCGATTTATTAAAACTACGCTAAGCCGAATTGAGTCTGGTTCAGACAACCTCCACAGTGCCAAAGTCGGCCAATAGTACTTATTTAATCGTTTATGCAGTTTAATTTCATTGCTTCGGTTCCAAATTTGTTGGAACATGTATAGACTCTAAGCATACGAATAAAAATTAGCACTATGGGTCTGTCTCAGACCATGAACTTTGTGTTACCCCAGCTCCTGTATGTTGTTGGTGGTTGTTGACGTTGGTGCAGCAAAGTTACCCTGAGGTTAGGGCCCAACCCCATGACTGCCCCTTCCCACCCCAGGAAATCCCACACAACTTTACGCACTACCCAAGCCTAGCGAAAAATCACCTCCGCCCCTTCCCCCAGCCGAAAATTGACGACGACAACATTTCCACGACAATCCAACCCCACCACCAAACGACCAAAAATCGACAGAAATGGCAAAGCAAAACTCCGGTTCGTATTTATATTTTTTTTTCCCCTCCACCTTTTCCCCGGGAAAATGAAAAAAAAAAAAACACAAGGAATGGATCTTTTTTTTTTTTGGAGCGGAGCAAAGAAAGCTGGAGGGGAGAGAGAAAGAGAAGAGAATTCGAGGGAGTGGGGGATTTTTAGGAAGATGGAACGAGAAAGATATGGAATTGCTGAAAAAGTGAACCTCTGAACTGACAAACTTTTGGACAACAATTAGCCCTCGCGTCCTCTCGCAGAAAGTCGAGAAAGGCACACTTCAGCGCCCCTTCATCGGTGCGCCGTGTCATCATGTCGGCCCCTCTCTCCAAGGAGCTCCGCGCCCAGCACAACGTACCGACCCCCGCGGATAGCTCCCTCTCGCATCTACAGCTTAAGAAAGAAAGATCTAACCTCCCGTACAGGTCCGCTCCATCCCCATCCGCAAGGACGATGAGGTTATGGTCACCCGTGGATTCCACAAGGGCAGCGAGGGAAAGGTCGTCTCCGTCTACCGTCTCAAGTACGTCATCCACATCGAGCGTCTCAACCGCGAGAAGGTAAACGGCCAGTCCGTACCCATCGGCATTCACCCCTCCAAGGTGAAGATCACCAAGCTCAAGATCGACAAGGACCGTGACGCCATTCTGGAGAGGAAGGGAGGAAAGGCCAAGGAGGATGACAAGGGCAAGAACAAGGAATAAATTCAACTTTTTTTTTACCTTGAAAAAAAAAACACAATCGAGCACACAACCATTAAAAAAAATTTAAAGGGTTACAACTGGTTTGGTTTTTTCTTCTTTCCGGTCGTATATGAAACCAAAAAGTAAATTTAGTTCGGGGGGAAGGGAGGAGGTCAGCGGTGGGAGGGGGGATTTCTTTACTATTCTAGGGGGTTTTTTTTCCTTTTATTTTTTTGCCCTGAGCTCCGTGTTTTGAGCGCGGGCACGGAGTGGGGGGGGGTTTGAGTGCATAGACCGCGGGGGTACGGTGCATTTCTTGTCATTTGGCTGTGTATCAACAATTGTTCTGGAGCAACAAATGCATCAAGCTCAATCCCATCTCTCCGACTGCATTCACCCCTCTAATACTAATGACATGAATACCATTGGAGCTCAACAGATAAAATCTCCGAAACATTCCAAAGCCCACCCCCCTCTCCCATATCATATCCCGCCTATTATCTCCTCACCAATCGCGGCCCTCCGGGGCTATAGTCACGGTTGATGAGGTAAACGAATGGCGTAGAGTAAAACCCCCTGGCCGATTGAATCCGGCTCTCAGGACTTGCACGCAGACCGTACCCGAAGAGGCTACTTAATTGTAGTTAGTGCTGGGATACGGTTTGAGTGCGAGATACATGCATGCTCAATCTCTATAGATGTGCACTTTTCATCAATAAATGGACTGTCGGTTTAATTTATGCAATACTTCCTAATAATTATTACTTGCTTCCTTGTGCCTCATGACGTCGTTTCAACATTAAGACCTGGTACATGAATTCTCACTCGGTGGCTTTCTCCCCCCTTACTAGCCACTGCATGGAGTTCCGCGCGGAATTAGAACCTTGAAGTTGAAGTAACAAGATCGACAGCTATCGTAGGGTACTATCGATCCGAAGCCTTTATTACTCCTGTATATACATCTATATCAAGTTGCTAGAATAACTAGACTTACTGCGCGCACGCGCCTATGGCGAGAACGCACGTGTGGCGAGCATCTTATCTGATCTCGAAGGATCTACTCCAGATGATGGCCAAAATATTACTATCTTTATGTTGTAGATTAGGTAACGGCCCAGGGACATGCTTGATGCATGGCCACACAGTCTATATTCAGTGGGTTGGAGTCACGAAAGTTGACCTTAGTAGGAAGCTCGTGGTCACTTGTAATTTTTTGCGGCGCGAAAGATTTTGATTTGCAAATCATTTTTTTTTCGCTCAAAACTAATTCCAGTAGTACTCCGTCTATGAGGGTATGCAGCACACAGTATATTGAAACACCGAAATGCGTATATTCAAGTACACGATACACCATATTGGAAATTAACACTACCACATACTATCCCCCTTCCTCCCATTCACTACCTCACAAAACGATGACAGGTGGGTGGTCAAAAGCATAGATCCCATGTAACTACCCACTATAATTATGACTGAATCAATATTTTTTAAGAAAAAATAGTGTGAAAACGATCATCTGCCGAGTTTTGATCCGTCGATGAACTCAGAACCAAACCAGGTGCTCAGTCGGCGACCACCGACACGAGCCCTGAAGATCATCCTATCTTTGATAAGAACAATACAATTTATTTATACGAACTTGAGAGATGAATAATCTCTACACCCGCTCGTACTAGCACTTCCTAGGTCCCGCCTATATAATAACGAGTGACGACTCATGATCGAAACATCACTATTCCTGAGCTCGAGCCCCGAGGACCACTCCTTGATATTATAGTTATATCTAGAGATTGATGGAAGCTCAAAGATAGGCCTACATATAGAGCGTCTGGGATCTCATTTTATAGGCCGATAAGGTTGGTGGTAACGCGCTAGGAATTGCTTACGGAAGAAGCCCCGCGTGGTAATCACTTCTTCTCGATAAATAGATATGATATAAAATATCTATGCCGCCTTTATAGTCACTCAGTGATGCAAAGTGATCGGTTGCTGCGGATGGAATATGTGTAGCTTAGTTTGCCGTTAACGCTCTTTGGGGTTAAGGACCCCAAAGAGAAAATAAGTGGTCTGGACAACTGCTTATTATATCGATGGGTGGGTAAGACGTCGTAAGGGTCTTAGAATTTGAGGTAGAAGGGTCGTCGTGTATGCTGGATGGACCAGATTGTTCGTCGTGATCTCCCATCCAGGTTTTCAGCATATCTCTCCTACGTAATAAACAAACTATTTTTTCATGGTTGTTATACTCTGCACGATCTAGTGCTGTTTTTCCATCTTCATCTTGTTGCGAGAGGTCGATATCCTTCCTGAGTATCAGATGGACTATCTCTTCGTGGCCGTACTGTGCTGCCAAATGCAGCGCAGTCTCCCCGTAGGAGTTTGGTGAAAGATCAATGCCTTTATCTAGTAGCAGGCGAGCTGCTCTCTTATGATTGCGTACAGCTGCCCAATGTAGTGCCGTTTCTCCATCCAAGCCCCGTGACGAAACATCCGCGCCGAATAAAAGTAAAATACGGATCGTATCTTCAGAACCGCAATACGCAGCCTTGTTCAGAGGTGTTTCTCCGCTTGGCCAGTCCTCCCTTGAAAGAGATGTGTTCTTTTGTAGTATAAACCTGTCCATCCCTTTATGGCCCTCAGATGCACCATGCAACTCTATATCTGCGGAGAGGGCGATATCCTTGTTTTTGGCCAATGGTTTGACTGCTTCGTCAATGATAGGAGGCATGAGTAAAATAGGGTCGGAGAGCTTTTGCTTCTCCTCTTGTATATAATGGTTATTGTATCCGGATTCGTTGGTGTCAATGTGATGTTCTTCTTGGATGGTATTACCACTGAAAGGCCCTAACGGTGAACTTGACGCAGCTGATTCAGAGAACGATACACTTTGCACAAGGCCGACGTCAAAGTTTCCTGTGCACAAATCGGGGCGAGGAAGATTGACGCTGCTTGCGACCGCGTTGTTATGTTTTAATTCGCAACCCGCTTCTATTGGAGGTTTTGTAGGCCGTTCTATGTGGGCGGGAATAACCAGGAAGTCTAGATCCCAGTGACAATTAGAATACGAAATCTTAATATTGGCTTTATTACATAAAACATTGTGTAATTATGTACCTGTCTGAATATGTTCGCAATCACCCAAACATTTATTCGGATCATTACGGCTGGTTCCTTTGTGTCTTTTGCGTAAGCTTCCGGTACGTTCATCCACCCCTGTTGGCTTCGTTTCAAGTTTGAACTTGGAAGATTTGCCTCGAGTCCCAGTTTTTGATTTGTACTCTCGGTTTTTTCTGAGCCCCCAATCTCTGATTTTGTTCTTGTACTGTGCTTCACTACTTTATCGTTAGGAATCAATAACCTCTGTTTCACGCAAATATATCGATAGAGGGCCTGACTCACGTTGCATAAAAATTGTGTTTTTTTGCCATGAGATCCATTGCTTTGGCCAGTGTACTACTCTCATGCAGGTAGAGTTCTGTAAATGCATGACGCTTGTCTTTCCATTCATCTGGTGTGTAGATACGGGGCCTTTTTGGTAACTTGAGGTGTTCATGGGCCATCGCATAGATATATATGTGGGGGATATCGCGGATGTATTAACTTCGAAAGCAATTGATTCAAGGGATCACTCAAAAGATTTTAAAGGAGAGAAGATGTTTCCTGTTTCACGGCTTAGCTTTACTGCAGTTCTAGCTTAGCTGCACTAGCGTAGGTCAGGGTGATTCTATGCGGAATGGTCAATCCAGTTGTTAGATAGTCGGATGCTCTTCACACGACTGGTTTTATATTCCATGAATTACGCATGCTCCTTGCCCTTCCAGAGCTCGAGCCTTACATGCTTAACATGAAGGGTGCATACATTTTAGGAACTAATCAACGGGGAGTCTCGGGAGTGTTGCCATATAATTACTTTTAATCACTGGAACCCAATACGAACGGGGTTGAGCAAGCTGGCATAGTAAACTGAGACATAGTAAACTGAGACAGGTTCTGGGTTGCTGAGTGGCATTGAGCCTCAATAATGGTATACTGGTGCACGTGAGAATGTGTATTCCTTTAACAGTCCTTTAACTCCAAAATTCCCCTCCGCGACAGCCCTGCGCTGAAGTGTAGTTAAGCACATATGTCCCTTAATCATAATCCGTCAGGCCGAATAAAATTTGATACTCAAACCCTTTACAATTCCAGTTGTAATCGTGATAAAAAATGAATTCATATATCCTACATACATATATAGCTTATACCACACATGCTAAAGACTAAAACTTGCACAGCGAATTGATTTCATCACGATTGTCGTAAAGGTTTGCTTGTCATTGGTTCTATCACTCTAGAAGCATACTAGTAAATCAATATATGTACGTATCACCTCCGTACTTACATGTAGGCGCAAAAGGAAAATATATTTACTGGTACCGACCCGATCTAGGGTATGATGGGGTAGGAGCAAGGGATGAGATTACACTTTAAGGATTGGCTATGGTTTTATTGAAGTTTAAACATGAGGTCATTCGAAAAAAAAAAAAGGGTGCTTCTTCGATTTGTGATATTTCTCATTAAAAGTACTCGTGCATGCCGCATGCACACGCATAATACTTTTACATAAGCGACCAGTGCCCGAGGAAAGACGGGGTGTGTGAGGCGTCCGCGAGTCCAGGATCCGCGAGTTCAGGTAAGCTCGGGGAACCTCGGGGGTGTACGAAGTTTGTACGCGAGCGCCCCAGGAAGAAATATTGTACTCGGGGCAGCCAAGAAGAACCTGAAAATGCAAGCTGCAAGCAGGGGCTCAATTTGGTGTAGCTTTTTGCCAGCCGCGAACCAGATCGAGGTCGTTACCGTAAAAAGTTCTTCTTGCCTGCCCCGAGTACCTATCACCTACAGCCTTGTAGAATTATTCTGGAAATTTGGGGCTTCTACCTAATTCTATCGCCTAAACCTTCGCCGGGATCGAGAGTTAAGAACAGAGATCTTGCACACAACATCTAATTTCCACAACGATTCTACCAGAGTGTACCGGTGCCTCCTACGGTTTAGAGTACTGCATATGCAAACCTTATTATAGAAGATTCGGATACTATATGCTGTTGGAATATACTCAATGCATGAGAATTGGTCTTGAAACTTATATAGATTCACGGATATAGAGGGATGGTGATAGGGTTAGAACTTGAGAATATAAAACGTATGAATCACGTACACGTGCACAAACTTTAGTGGTTTTGGGCAATTTTGCTGGTCGCTGTGCAAAACCACTTCATGATCATGAACCAAGGCTGAGCTGTTGCAGTAGTAGGTAATACTACGAGTACCCCTCAAAAGGTTTCCTGCATGATAGGCAACGTTTAGAGGATCCTTGTCTTGTCACCGTAAATAGGCAAGTATAGTCGCTCACCTACTGATGGCGGATCTGATGGCTCTGGCCCTCGGCGTCGATAATCTAACTCTTTTATTAACCTCAAACCCCAAACCACCATCAGACAGGATCCGCTTTCACCCCGTGAGTGGGTATAGTTGTAGGCCAGTCGTGACGGGCGGCGTCGCAACGGTTTCGACCCGCCCCGCCCCATCACGACTACCACCATAGCAACCCCAATTGATCCTTTGGAGAGCCGGTTTTTTGTATAGTTGTTAAATAGTAGATAAATAAAAATAATTTGACATTTAATATCTTGTGTACCAACCCGTTGCCTTTATAACAGCCTCAATTCTCCTAGGCATACTTTCAACCAGCCTACCAAATAACTCATCAGGTAACAGTTCCCAGCAATGAATAAGAGCCTCCTCCATGAGGGGCTTAATTACTTCAGGTGATCTAGTATCATATACTAAATGGGGGTAGTGTTGACGGTAGAGTCTCTTGAGGTGTACCCAAACATGCTCAGTGGGGTTTAAATCAGGTGAATAGGCGGGCCAGTCCTCAAGAACATCAATCCCATGCTCTTCCAACCATTGAGTAGTAAGACTGACAGTGTGTGCCCTAGCATTATGATGTATGAAGATTGGCCTGATACCCTTCTCCTGTAGCTCTGCCGAAAAGTGCAGGAGACAGAACGTTGTCCTGGGTTGTGAAAAAAATCGGTTGCGACGCCGAGCCTGACCATCACGACTGGATCTCTCCCCGTGCGCTAGGGGCTTCCAGAAGAGCTGGTTGAAAATAAGTTTCCGTCGCCGTCTTCTCTTCGATTTGAGACACCACTTACCCGCCTACCTTCCTAGAAGCTTTCCTGGAGTTCCTTGAGCCTTCGTTGTCCCTCGGATAGGTCTCGGATAGTGGACGAATAGGAGAGCGGATCCATCAGGACAGCTATGAGAGCAGGAGGGAAAAAAAAGAATACCATGGTCTACCTAGCTGACTATTAACCCCACAACGTGCAACGTCAACCCCACTAATTTAAGTAAATGATTCATAGATCTAAAGATGCAGAAAACTTTTCCCGGCGAAACTCCATGTAGGCACGGGCTGGGTCACTACGTACCGACTCGGGGGATTGGTTCTAGCTGGACACCGAAGTTCCCCCGCGTCCTATAGAAAAAGGAACCATGTATATACTGTCTACCAGCATAAGTACCAGAAAATGCGAATGACAAAGTCAAGGAGTATTTGTATGGCAGAATGTTGCCACTCCATACAAATAATCCTTGACTTTATCACTCACATTTTCTGGTTCTTACCCTGGTAGACGAGTAGAGTAGAGTACAGCGGTAGGTAATAAGTGATGGAACGCCCCGAGACCCAGTGATACCTGTTTTGGGTAGAACGCCACCAACATACGGTGTTAATTTTCAGGTATAACTGGATCTCAGGGCGTTCCATCACTTATTACCTACCGCTGTACATGTATACTAGCAGTGGCCGACCTCGCGAGTGCGAGTTCATCCTACTCGGATTAATTCTGGCCTTCCATCTCGATTGCCCCACCCCGGGCCGTGAAGGGACCCCATGAACCCGTTGCCAGTTAATGGTTCCTCCATACACCGTTGATACCTCATTGGGTCTCTAACACCTAGTTAATACAACTTAATGATATACCTCCCCGGCCGCGGCCCGTTAGTAAAAAGCCTTTGATATGTATGTATACTCGCGCGTTCATTAAATGGTCGGAAGCCGTTGCAACCAAATCCTTACCAAAAATTCCGACTTTTTAATGAACGCGCGAGTATACCCCGCTGATATCTCAATACTACCCAGTAATATTTTAGGGGGTTTACTTAGTCTGCGCAGTTAAAGGAAAGAAAGACCTTCGAATTCATGAATTTTACATACCGTTCAAATTTGGGGGTGGCATGATTACATGTAGGTATGCCGTTGGGGGTGGCATTTTGAGAGGAGGGGGAGGGGGGTGGCTGGTCGCTATGCAGGGTCAGGGTTCCGCTCTCAATCAATCAGAGCGTGAGTAGGTTACATATTAGCTTAGAACGATGTATGCACTACTCTAGAGTACACACCTGGATGCGCTTGCTGATCAGGGTACTGACAAATCGTACTGTATCCCTTAAGCCGTCAGGCCGGATCCCAATCATGTTCCTCAAACCCAATACGGAAATCGTGATAGTTAAAACCGTGATAGATCATCTCATCATGACACTCCTCTACGATGTTTATATCACGACTCCGTATTAGGCTCGAGTAGCATGATTGGGATCTGGCGAATTTGGACTTTGAGCTGATAGAGAGATTATTAACATATAAAATGTATTTCTTCCTCTCAGAGAATATCTATGATAATTGGTGGTTGGGTACAGGGCTGAAAAGCGGCATTTTTAGTGCTTTCCCATGATTTATGTCAAGAACTACATGTATACATTGCAACAGTACCCCTCTATACATGATACCCCACTCACACACTCTTTCTACCCTATATATATAGACTACTTATGACTAGGACCGTGTTACCTTTACCTCTCGCGGCCGGGCGGACATGGGGTGTATCGACCATCATCAAGATTCAAGACCCAAGGGCGTCGAGAAAACCACTCGTGTCAACATCTTCGATAACTTATCGTAAAGCTACTGGTTTTGAGGCTTCTCATCTAGATTCAGTATAATTAAAGGAATTCAATATACCTAATCAATAGTCGTAATCTTTTATACAAAAATCTACACAATGCAGAAAACTGTCAGTCCCAGACGCATAATAACGAAACTTAATGCATTTGTCAGACACCACCGAATGAATACCCATGAGTGCACTCTTCCACCCCTACTACCCAGGATTTTTAAATATCACCATCTCCTATACCCACATAGAGCCTAGAGAACAGTCTCGGCTCCATCTGTGAATAAGAAACCCAGAAGCACTTTTTTTTTTTTTTAATTCATTAATCGCACGCAACCTTACAGTTATGGCGATATCGCACTGCCCCAGAACTACCCCACCTCTGCCGCCATCTCAACAATAAAGAAAGGAAAAGAAAATAAAAGTATCTCTAGGAACTTATCGGGTACCAGCCCGATTTAGAATCAGACCAGCCATGTTTCAAATCACGGTTATCAGATATCTACTGACCCTCCAAGTCTTAAGATGAGATTCCGCTGTATATCGGCGCGCGGCCTGAGAGCATCGAGTGTAGGTAGTAGGGTACGGGTGACGGTTGGAGCGGGACTCTACAGTACATACTGCGATGAAGACGTGAGGTGGCGGGGGGTGCGGGATCAAAGGTTGACTGTGAGTTGTGTCCGGGAGTTATAGTGTATAGGCGGGAGAAGGAGCTGCGCAGCTGCAGGGAAAACAACCTAGAGCCTCAAACAAGCGTATGGAGCTAGCTAGGGAGCGGATGAGTGAGTGAGTGAGTGGTGTACTCTGTTCTGTGCAAACATTAATTAAGCTGTGCTCAAGTTTTTAAAACTGTGTCAAGGAGATCTTCTCTGCGAAGCGCAACTTCCTCCAGCCCGCGCGCACCAATATGCCCGACCAATTGGCCAAGCAAACCACAGAACCCACCACTCCCAGCTTCTCTCTATCTTTATTCCGGCAGCTTCTCACCAAAAATATGATGTATATACTTCCCCCTCTGCACAAGCCCCCGATGGCCAGCCCCCTCCCGTTCCCTCCGACACCCACATCCGCAGACACCAGCCCAGCGGCGTGGAGAGTAATCAAGCCAACACGCAAGCAGCGAGCGATAGCACGACAAACCCCCACACTACACCATTCCGACATCTTACCAAAATAGCGCCCAATCCTCCCCCGCCTCCAGTTCTCCAAAAATTGCAATCACACACTATCACTCATCTAATCACACACTCTCACTCGTTCTCACTCGTAGGGTTAGGGTTATGGTGATTGGCGGACAACGCTTCCGGCGGTCCAACAAGTGACACTCCTAAAAAGGGTATGATAGTAGGAATCTCAATATATACTAACTACATACTCATACCCCCCGCTTGAGACCTGGCGCAGTGAGTCATAGGTCCATGGTGAATAATAGTGTTGGCTCGCCGGCCGGGTTTTGTTGGCCCACTCACGGTTGATATAACCTGCTCACCAGGGGGTGACGGTGGTCAGAAGGATATAGCTATGAAGCCGAAAAGCTCTGAACTATTACTGCTGTAGATGCTATGATTCACTGCGGCTAGTGAGTGTATTGGTAGAGTACCTACGTTACCTACCTGTGTACCTACAGCAAGCCTAAGCATCCCCCGACCCCACCTATCCGCGCCCAATCCCACAGAACCCCACTCCTTTTCTTGAAATTCTCAAAATTATGTCTAGCCTTGTACACCTCCGCCGGGCGAAATGACGACCTCCGACCTCGAGAAGTAGATCCAAAGTTACTATGCAGTCCTCTTTCCACAGATTCCCGGCCCGATTCTGAACCCGACCAGTCCAGTTTAAAATTCGACGGCGAAGTTAAAGATTTGGATAGAGGTTTGGATATACTCGCTACGAGGGCTAATGTCCATAGAGGTAGGTAGATAGTATAGCTGAAAAATGGAGGACTGGGGTAGGTACTGTGTTTGGGGTGACTTGGCTTGGGCGGGCTGCCTTATTTGTGCCAGGCCGAGATGTCTGTATCTATGGGTAGATCTAGGCAGCAACGGATGCTAGTAGTGGAAGAATTGAGGTATACATTGGAACCACTACATACAAATACACTGCATTACACCGAAGAAAGAGAACAAATAAAACACGGCCTTTGTTAGATTATGATGAAATATAGTCACAGAAGAGGCCTTACAATAAAATTCACTTCACAAAGAATCACTCGGCTAACTCTCACACCTCACATCTCACATCCTCACATCCGCACCTCATAACACACACAGAGAAGAAAAAAAAGAATGGTGGAAATTCTACTTTGTAATTTTTTTATGATTTCACAATAGCAACCATGGTCAGCGGGCGCACCAGACGCAAGTTAGTATGAACGAGAAACAAGAAGGAAAGCCACGCCTGCCACGGCTGGTCGCCCTGCCCTAATTGACCTCTTCGATCTTAGATGCAGCAGGGGCCGCATCAGCCTTCGCATCACCTTCCGCCTGGGCTACTGGGCTGTCCTCAAGCTCTGGCATATCGTCCTAAGAAAAACAATCATCAGCAAGCACTCTTCTTCGTATCTGATCAAGGTTTAAGGGAGACGCATACATCGTCGTCATCCATGCCGCCCATACCGCCCATACCACCCATACCGCCCATTCCGCCCATGCCGCCCATCATAGAGGCCATGTCCATGCCGCCCATGCCGCCCATGCCACCAAGTTTTGAGAAGTCCATGCCGCCGAAGCCGCCATCCTCACCGCCGGGAGGACCGCCCATACCGCCCATACCGCCCATTGGGTCTTCAACAGCGGCCTCCTCCTGCTCGTCCTCATCGACCCACTACACATGTACTGTATTAGCACTGCATTACCTAACGAGAGAAGGGGGAGGGGGATAGATCTGATCCCCATCATAAATAACTAAACGCACCTTGTCGAAGTCAGTCTTGACAAAGTGCTGTTTCTTTGACTCCTTTAACAGTCTTGGCCAGAAATCCGCCTTGGCCTCCTTCTTCCTGAGAACAAAGTCGACGCCGCGAGCCGAGTGAGAGTGCTTTGAAAGGGAGGGGTCAATCTCGGCGTAAAGCTCGAGCTCAACGGCAAATTTGCGAGCTTTGGACTCTCCGCTGAATGTGATCGTGGTAGGCTGAATATCTAGCTTGATGGTTTCTGTGGTGCAGTCATAGGCGTTTATTGAAAGATAGACAATATTCTTCTCGGGCTCGTCGGCGCTGGAACGTTGTGCCCAGGTGACTAATTTTTTTTTTGGGGGGGAGTTGTTAGTGGGGATTTACGGGAGGAGATGAGATGAACGATGGGGGTGGGGGATGGGGGGATGGTGTAGTGGGGAGATCATCTTGCTACTAACCTTCGGGGGTTGAGGCAGCCATAGCTTATTTTACGTATAGAGGGGTATCGGTATTTGTAGTAGTGGGGTAGCAATTCAATATTCCTCTGTTTTTAGGTAGAGAAAGGGATGAACGTTGATTGATGTGACTGATGGAAGGTAGGAAGGGGAGAAGAGAAAGCCTTAAAGTTAAAGGAAGGGTTGGAAAGAAGGAAGGGCAAGGGCCATAATGTAATGATCGCCCACAACCCCACCAACGAGCGAACCCCAGCGAAACAAATGGAACACCCCACGCAACGTCATCGCCCGCCACGCCAGCGATTTTCCAAGAGCCCGGATTCAGGGGCAATGGGAATGTCAAAATGCGATGGCAGGTGAATTGGGGTATTTCATACATTATGAATTTATTGATTCGGCGCGGGGGTGTAGGCGTAGGCGGAATCAAGCTTCGTCACGTTGTATCGCGACTGGACGGGGGAGACGTCAACCGCCGACTGCAGCCCGACTTCTTGCAACCACGGCCTGGAAGTGTCTGATTTAGGACTCTAACTGTGCTGTGCCTTCCCCCTGGTGAGCTGCTGTTAGTAGAGCTACAGGCCTGAGTAATTCAAGCGCTTTCTACTAATCTACTTTACTTACTACAACTACTACTACCGTTACTATCCTACTGTCCTACTATTCTACCTACCTATTACTGTTCTTATTTCACTACTATCTCTCCCTCAAACAACTACAATACCCATATCTCCAAACCACCCAAACTCACCATGGAGTCCATCAAAGCCATGATCTGGGGCCCTGATCCCGCCGTCCAAGTGAATCTCCCCTGAAGCACTCCCTCCCAAGCCACACTAACAACCCCCAGCTCCGCAAATGCAACCAGCTCATCCGCAAGAACACGCGCGAGCTCGACCGCCACATCCAACAACTGCGCGGCCTCGAGTCCAAAACCAAGGCCCTAATCCTCACCACATCCAAATCGCGCTCCAACAGCAGCGCTGCCCAAACACGTCTCATCGCGCGCGAGCTCGTTCGCATCCGGCGGCAATCTTCCCGTCTCATTACTAGCAAGGCCCAACTCCAGAGCGTTGGGATGCAGGTCAACGAGGCATTTTCTGTCCGAAAGATCGAGGGCTCTATCCGTACGAGCACGGGTGTTATGCGCGATGTCAACAGCCTCGTCCGCCTACCCGAGCTCACAGGCACAATGAGAGAGCTCAGCATGGAGCTGGTGAAGGCTGGGATTATCGAGGAGATGGTGGCGGACTCGTTGCCAGATGATGCGGAGATGGAGGATGACGAAGTAGAGGAGGAGGTCGAGAAGGCGCTGAGGGAAGTCATGGGCGGCACGGTTGTGGCGACGCCCGCGGCACCGGTATCACCCGAGAAGGGTATTGAGGAGGAGGAGGATCAGGATACGCTAGACGACATGAGGGAAAGGTTGGAGATGTTGAAGAGTTAGATTTGCAGTTCGAGCAGTAGATAGTGAGTGGCGCGGCTGTTTTTTGTTTGTGCGGTACTGTGATTTGGGTCGTGTAGGCCATTGGGAGTCCTTCTTTTATTTTCCTTTCCTTTTCTCTTCTACTTACTGCCCTCCGGGGAATTGGGCACTATGTTTTACTTACACTCTGGACGTTTGTATGTGCATTATGTGTTTTTCATCCATCATTAGAGCTCGCATAATGAATGTCGCCTTTTATTCTTCTTCCCATATAAATATATACATGGTTTGAAGCCGCTCAAAGAACTGTGGCGAGTGATCTGGCAGCCAACTAGAGTTTACGTTTTTACAGTATTCAGATCAATGAGCGGCTTCAATCCGGCAACGTGAGCAAGTAGCGCTTGTTCTTGTTCTTCCTACCACAAATGATCCAGTCGTTAGGATCCACGAACAGGAACTCCCAAATTCAATCTCATTTAGCCATATTTAAACCGGGCCGGTCCGGTTTAGAACCCGACCAGCGGATCTAGATCTCTAGAGAAGCCCGAAGAGACTTTAGTGTTGTGTGCTATTAGTATTATCGGGTGCCAAAAATAACCGATCACCTCAGAACGTCGAAATCCAATTTAGGTCAGAATAACTCAACAACCAGGAGAGCAATTGAATAACTTTAAGTCTCCTAAACGGAGTAAGATGCTTGCAAAGAACCCTCTAACCCGAAGGTCTCGGTGTGAAGTTTCTTCGCAGGACAGTTTAGTTGCTATGAGTCTCACGAGGGTGCCAGTGATCGGTTATTTTTGGCACCCAATAATAGATCTGGTTTCGGGATCGTAGAGTACCTACTTGATACATACATGACATGGAGTACATACCACTACTGGTAGAGGACTATTTGGTTACATGCATATACATACATGTAGTAAGTTGAGTTCGTACTCCAGTAGCCACTTCAACATGGACTTCGGAGTCTCTTGGGCCGTTGCCACTGGCACAGCCAATAACCCTAACCCTCTCGAGTGATGCCTTATGATCTATTGAGGAGTTGTGAGTGGGGCGATACGGAAGCTAAGGAAGTACATAGTCATCCAATAAAGCTCGACAAAAAAAGTACCTTTCGGTGACAATAGAGAGACTAATGTACTATACAAGCTCCTAACACCGTTACTCTATCTCCCCCTAAACCCAGACGAAGAGGATGTTTGGTTATAGTAGCTGTCTTTACGCGCAGTTAACTACATGTAGATATCAGAGACTACTCGATATAGCTTCTAGCTAGCGAAGTGTAGATGACCTAACCTTGGACCTACAACAGCCTGAGCGGCGGCGGTAACAAGGTGTAGCTGCAGATACGTATGCTATCTACCCGAGCTATCTCTAGGAAACGAGGTTGTTAGCTTTGACATATTGCAATGTTCCTCATAACCTAGTCTAAGTCGTGGAAAGAGGCCACCGATCAACGATACCTTTGAATCTTGGACGGAATAGACATTGCGGGGGTTGCGCTCCAGCCGGTAAATGGGAAGATGAGAGCGCCTCTAGCTATTTCTTGTATGATTTTGCGCGCGTTATGGTTGATAATGGTTCAGGCAGAAGACATGGGGATGGGGGTTGGGAGAGATGGTGTATTCTTCAGGCAATGCCATATTGCAAGTGTTTTGTCTTTAGCCAAATTAATCGTCATAGTATATAGAGCAACACCCAAACCAAGGGATTCATAGCAGGATCTATAGATCTGGGCGTACGTAGTTTTGTTTCTTGGTCATGGACTTACCCAACTGTAACACGTTCGTTCAAAGATGCTGGGTCCCTTCCGGAGGTGCCTTGGCCGCCTCGGCTCTGGTGGAGTAAACAAATAAAAACTGATGGCTATATAGCCTCGTGCCCAGCCTGT
Source organism: Morchella eximia (assembly GCA_024713935.1). NCBI lineage: Eukaryota > Fungi > Ascomycota > Pezizomycetes > Pezizales > Morchellaceae > Morchella > Morchella eximia. The sequence continues at coordinate 1,285,154 of JAMGZG010000016.1, forward strand.
GTTTGTTTTGATAATTCTGTAGCTGCACGCAATTCAATAGATAAAACAGTCTGGGAACGAGACTAATGGCTATACTATTTAGAACATGTATATGTTCTGCCCGGCCGGCGAAGTTTTCAATTTCGCGAAGTGGGCGCCCCAGTCAGGTAGCTTCGTCAGCGGGTTGACCCCTTCGTGAAGAGGACGAACTTGGTACCCTAGCATATAGTATGGAAGGATCAGAGCTTTTATACAACTTAAGTGATATTTAACTACAGTCCCAAAAAGGGTACTGATATTTCCTTACGGCTTCCTGCTAAATTATATATATATGAGAATGACTTTACACTATCTCTTTCGTATTCTACTGAAGTTGTAGCGTCTGCCAATTGGGCCATGCTTCTTGAACAGGACAAGTACTTGTGGGCAGGTTGACCAATTGGAGTATCGTATGGGCTCCTTGAGTAGGACAACCCGCTGGCGAGGTAACCTGACAGGGGCGTCCACTTCGCGAAATTGAAAACTTCGCCGGCCGGGCAGAACATATATATGCATCAACTCAGAACCAACAATACTCCTCAATTAAGCCCGAACGGAAAATACAAACACCCGCTGACGTGACCTAAATTATTAAGTAGAGTACTGGCCACAGTTGTACTCTTATTTCCACCAATATCAAGATATCAAAGGAAAGCATAGTTAAACTAATTGCATTTACATGTGACCAACTGTAAGTTTAGATTAGGAACACTTGAGTACGTGCATTCCACTTTTTAGCATACAGACCACGACCAATGGTGATTGCCATGTATTGTAGAACTTTGATCAAACTCGAACAATACACACACCCTAGGCCTGTCAAGCCATAGACCTGATCTTAACACCAATATCTGTGCACTATATGTAGCTACACCCCCAAAGGAAATGCGAAAACCAAACCTACCCAGAAGAGCCAAAAAAGACATCACGCCAATACAAAGGAATGTAAGGGAAGAAAAGATAAAAATGAAAACAAAACATAAATGCAAGCGCTCCCCCGTGATGCGTTTCTAAGAGCACCAATGATGAATATGTATTCGTTTCCCTTCTTTCCCTATCCATATATATTCCTTCACATATTTTTCTTTACTTTTTTTTTATTTTTTTTTGAGATAATTATATATTCAGCTCCCATAAACCTTGATTGGCGCATCATCTGCTTCTAGCGCCTCTGTCTCTTTCCTAAGAGCGGCAAGGTCAAAGTCGCCATCGTCGTCGTCGTCTTCTTCCTCTTCTTCACTGTCGGTATCGTTTTGCCAGTCACCCTTCTCGAAGAGTGCTCTTCCGGTTGCTTCCTTGGCACGTCTGGCTTCCTCCTCAGCTTCCTTCTTAGAAGTGCGCTCTAGCTTCCATTTTTTGAATGTCTCCTCGGTGACGGGCGTTAATGTACCCGTAAGGGCGAGACTAGTCATGATTAGCAGGGTATTTATTTGATAGAGAATAATTAAGTTACCGTCGGCCTTCCAGGAAGTCTTCAAGGGTGAGCGTAGCTAGTGGCGACTTGTCCATAAGAGCCTTCTCCGCCGCACGTTGTTCCTTCGTCTTTAAAACGAAGCCAGGCGGTAGAGAGTGCTTATATTTACAGTCATTACCTCCGTTTGGACCTGCAATAAACTCTTGTTAGTCATCGTAATATGTTCCCAAGTTAGAGCGAAAAGGAAGCACGTACACTGCCAGAACCATCCGTATTTCCCGTTCTCGACGGCCTCGATAAAGAACTTGCAAACTTTGTCGGTGGTTGTTTTAGGGTTTCCGTGCTTGCTTAAAACAACGCTTCGCAGTTTCTCTTCGTCCCAGTTGTCCATATCCTCCTCCTTCTTTCCCTCACCGTCCGCCCCTTCGTCTCGACCATCCTCATACAGATTCTTCTTCAGCGTCTTTCGCTCCACACTTAAGTCGTGAGAGAATTTACACTTCTTGCCTTGACTAGAAATCAGCATTTCTCCCCAATTTTCGTAATGCAAAGAGGAAGCAAACACATACCCTTCTCACAATGGCCGTTCTTGAAGTAGATGCAAACCACACTCTTGGGATCAACGCCGAATGGTACTTTTTGTACCTGTACGGGCTTGAACAGATCCGCCACTTCCTTCTTCGCCTGCTCAGCGGCCTTCTTCTCTGCCTCACGCTGGGCTTTCTCAGCAGCCTTTCGTTTCTCCTCGGGTGTACCAGAGGCGCTGGCCTGTGAGTGTAGTTGTGCTATCACTTTTTGTGCTTTTCCACCTTTTTTCTGTGAAGGTTGTTAGACTGAGTGACTGGACTGATTCGTATTCATTCCCGGGGGTGTGTGCTGGTGAGGTGGGAGGGGGGTGGACGAACATTCTTGAGCCCGAAAGTCTAGAATACGCAGTTTAGGGTTAGTTAGTGTCAGTATGGTAAGGGACTTGCGGGGGAACCTGCCTTGTCCTGTACGGCCTTCTGGACAGAGGGCTTCGTTCCCTTGGTATCCTTTCCTTTTGGTGGCATGGTGGGCTGTGGTGGGGGTATCTAATCAATTCTGTGGTGGGGGTATCTAATCAATTCTGTTAAACTTTTTTTCGCAGCCGAAATCGAATCTTGAGGTTCCTGTAGGAGAGGCTTACGGGGGGCTTTACTTTTTTTTTCTGTATACGAAAAAAAGTCAACAGAGTTGAGTTGTAACGAGTGAGGTTGTTGCACGCTAGAAACACTAGAAGTTGACTTTTCTCTCTTGCTGAGGAGGTCGTAACTGTGGATTCTTGGCATCAGTAGGGCGGCGGCTAGAGTGGTTTTGCTGTGATCTACGCGTATTTATGAGAATGGAGGTATCATGCATGAGTTGCCGCTTTAGCCGCTACGTAGCTTTGTCGGAGGCTCTTACAGCTCGAAGAGAACACGTCCTCCATAGCTCTACTTTGTTTTGCAATAACCGCCGTTTTTTTCGCAATCCAAAACACCCTTCTCACTCCTGGTATTTCCCCTAGCAACAGTCGTTTGTCTTGAAAATACTATACCGCAGATATGATCACCGACTCGGAACTCAACTCAATTGCAATATTTCTGGGGACGTTAATGATGAGCCTTATCGTGCTCTACCACTTCTTGGCTGTCAACGCTCGAGAGCTCTCTCAGTCCTCTGTGAATGGCCTGACAAACGGACACGGAAAGGCATCGATCGTGGGAAGTAATTAGGGAGGCGCCTGGTCGATGAGAATGCGTGGTGCGTGATTACAGCAACTACAGAATTCAACTGGTGCGCATGAAGCTAATTTGCGCGCTCAATAAGCAGATAGACACAGTACGATACCATACGATGCGATTCAGAGGGAAGGTTGAGCTAAGAACTTGTAAAGCGAAGACAGACGTGGTCAGTGGGATTGGAGATTTAACCAAACACTGGCCGATTGACACTTTGCAAAAATGTCTAGGGTTTTTGTAGAGGGCCTGTAATCTGTACGATATCTACCAGGTGTTTAGAGAGATTTAAAAAAAAAAAAAAAAAACGGGTTTTCTACATGTGGTTTACCCTTAATTTGTTGTTTACAATTTCCATTTTCTTTGCGAATACAGCAACAAATATACCCTCTCGATGGGATGATGTGCCGCTTTCGAATGTTGTTCAGTCTATTCTGGAGCGGGCAGCAGCAACTTTAAACATTCTAATCTAGTAAATATCTGCCAAGGACTGGTCCAGTGAAAGCGGAATCGCTTTAGAATCGATCATGTAACATTTCCGACCGGCCCTTTGAATGAGTAAAGTTTACGTCAAAGGGGTAGCTTTCAGCGAGATAAAAGACTCTTTAAAACCTAGGATGTATTTTTATATCTATTGTAGCGCCGCATGAACCAACATCGCTACATCGACCGCTATACTGGATGCAGGCAGATGTACTTGTTTTTTACTACGCAGAGAGTGACAAGTGTGCAAACAGCTAGACAAAGCAGGATTGGACAAAGAACGTAGAGGGCGTTCCTGCTGAAAACTGGGGCAGTGTATGCGTCTAGATTACATGTAGCATGTGTAGCATGTATTAGGTATTCTGTTGTGATGCCATCCTCCTGCCAGCTCTCAGTTGTGGCTGAATGCATTCGTGTTGACTGGTTGATGAGCAAATATGCTTACATAACACGTGTTCTGTGTCTCCTTTTCCCTTCTCTTCCTCCCAAGTCCGCGCTCGTGTCCCTTCTATCCTACATCCCATCCTCATCACCCACAACACCATTCCCAACAAACTTCTCATATAAAAGTCTCTCACCCTCGTCCACTTCCTACGTCTTAATACTCTCTTCTGCTGCTCATCTATCATCTCCCGCTACTAAACATCAACCCCGCTTGATAAAGTATTGGCATCTCTCGCGACTGAATAGCAGCAACATCATCCGCTCGATACTGTATTCATTTGACTTTCATCCTCATAACTCCTTCTCATCATTCTATAATAATGTCTTCAAAACTCGATCAGTCTCTGGATGAGATTCTCGCTGAGCGCCCTCGTGTTGGTGCCGCTGGCCGTCGCGGTGCCAGGAGTGGCAATGCTCCCGCTGGCGGTATCCGCAAACGCCCTCAGCGGGCTGCCGCACAAAAGGCATCCGCAACTATCACGCAGAACGCTACCAAGACTGTGCCAACTGGCCCGTCTGGAAAGGTCGCTGGATCTAAAATTATTGTTTCTAACTTGGTAAGCTCGCTTCTACGCGCTGATGATTTCTGCCTGATTTTGAACGCGTCACTTACAAATCATAATAGCCCTACGATGTGGATGAGGCTATGATCAAGGTACGTTGATTGTACAACGAAGTCAAACACACGGCATGAGTCTGGGAAACGAAGGCACAAACGCTACGGACCGGGGAAGCAGCGAGCGAGCTTCTCTATCCTTTTTGGGAGTGAGGAATGAGAGCACCTCATGATAACCCTTTTGCCACCCTTCTTCTATGAGACTCAACGGCGCGAATCCAAATGCATAACGGCGAACGATGATGATTCCCCACGCATAATGACTTCCGTACAGATTTTTCCTGTTGGTAAAAATCATGTGGTCTGTCTTTTTGCAACCATCCTGATGCCTTTGCATACTTTCCCGCAGTTCCCCTTTGTCAATATGTAGTGGCGACCCTACATATCCCAATGTATACAGCTTCAGGACAGACGTTGGGCAGGCATATATCTCGCATGTCGAATATTGCAGAGCTCTCCCAGATGCCTTTCTGGTTCACCCTCTAAAATCGAAACGAACGAAGATTGAAAACAACCAGATTTCGATCGTAACTCGAATCGGGAGGTTGGATCAATGTGGAAGGTTAATTCTGGGGAGCTTCTGAATGCCTGAAGCTGTTGGGAACTGCCTGGATTTTGTTAACGCAGACGTCGTTATACAATTTTTTTGGTTTTGCTGTTGCCATTGCGAACATTCTACATCATCGTTCGTCATTGCATTTTGGAGTCGCTTGCGACAACCACGGAGTATTCATTTTGATGCTCCTTGAGACTCAAACTCGCTCCCGTTTCCGTAGCTTTGTGTCTTAATTTTCCTACAGCTTTTGGAGAATTCGAAGTCAGGCGTCAATTTTTTGGAACCGAACATTCTAACATCAACTTTTCTACTTTCAAGGAATATTTCACCAAGGTTGTCGGCCCAATTAAGCGTTGCGTCATCACCTATGGACCAAACGGCCAGTCACGTGGAATTGCAACTGTTGAGTTTTCTCGATCTTCTGACGCCGCCACCGCAGTCCAAAAATACAACGGTGTTGAGGTCGACAAAAGGCCGATGAAGGTTGAACTTGTTGTGGACCCCACCGCGCCAGCTAGTTTCGCAGACCGCATCGGGTATGCCCAACAACACCCTTCTGAAAAAAGTTTACAGGCATCACACTAACTACTTTACAGCGCACCCAAGCAGGTTCCCGTAGCTCGTAACTCTACCGCTAACAAGCCAAAGCCTGTCACTAAAAACATGGGTACATCAGCAGCTCGCGGTGCTAAAGGTAGACGTGGGGGCCGTGATGCTCGTGGTGGACGCTCTGGCAATCCTAGCCGAAAGAAGCCAACCGCCGAGGAATTGGATGCTGATATGGCAGACTACTTCGTTGGTGGAGCTTCCGGGGCTGCCACAGCCGGTGGGGCTGCCCCAACTGCGGTTGGTGCCAGCAATGGTGATGTTGGGATGGATGATGAAGTTTTGGTTGGTTCACCCTGATTATCACTCTTGATTAATTCACTTTTTCCTCTGGTGCGGCGGACTGGCAATCCACCAATGTATGCAACGCTTTTTGGCACCTGCTATCAGGCCGTTGTGGGATTAAGCCTAGGCTGAAGCGAAACACGTCTCTTCGATTTGATCAGTCGCCGAATCCTTCGCTGCATCTTTCCCATTCTCAGTTGCCTCAAGCATCTCCAGCAAATCTCTGGGGAATAGTAAGCTGATTCTGGATCCTATCTTACAGTAAACCGCATGCCTCTTATCCTTTACGCTGTACGCGATAACACATTACGAAACATCCTACGAATAACAATACAATGTTCAACTTTTAATTCGGGAATCGGGCGTCTTGCAGTTGGCGAGAAAGGTGGCAGATTCATTCGATTTTTCCTGGGAGATATCGTCATCCCAAGTATCGCTGGTTCAGGAGGTCTCTTTTTGTTTCTTTGGAGGGATTGCGTTCCACAATTTAAGTTTCGTTTGTTTTCATCTCTACAGATCACTTGTATACGCCAGTCTTGATATTTCTCATGCCTGCAATTTCCCAACGATCTTTCTTCCCTTCGTGTTTGAGCTGCGCTTTTCTTTTTTCTTTTTTTCTTTTTTCTTTTTTCTTTTTTCTTTTTCTTTTCGACAACCTTGCTGCATTTTTTTTTCGGGCCTGGTTTGGGAATTATTACATAAAGTTATCAAGGCGTGTTCTGGTCAATGATTGATTACCCGTGATTTTCTACAAAATAGAAAAGTGAAATTTTCTCGGAAAACTCCTACACATGTCCCGTGATGTTTGCACAATTCCTTTATCACTTTCGCTGAATGGGGGCATATTACACTGTGCACCCGATAAATTCTTATTATTTCATTGTTGACAGGTGGAAACAATCGACCGCCATGGCCAAAGACATTTGTATAAGGGTTTCTGCGGCCAAGGTATCTCACCTCCTAGGAGACTTTTTTTACTGAAAACGCATTCCTCATTTGAACAGGGTCCTGGTTAATCTTTTCGGCCTATTGTGATCGTGCCACATGCTATACAAATCTAGTGCGCGTTTGGCAACCACCTAAACGGAAGTTGGCCCCCAAATGTGCACACCCAAAACTGCGTTATCTCAAAAGTCAGCCTGTTTGGCAGGCCTCTTTGTTAAGGAAATATCGATACCATTACTAAATCCTGAAAAACTGTGCTAGACCTAATTTTTCTCGTTACAACATCAAAACCTGTAACAAAATCACCTAATTGAGTTCTGTTTGGCAGACCAGAACTCTGTTTTAATATTTCTCAGTTAGCAATGTGTTAATTAACCAGACCCCTAAACGGGCCATAGTACACTCACTTGCCTGGTAACGGCGGATCTTGTTTTGTAGCAATTTAGGGCCCGCCCGGCAACAAGACAAAACAGAGTTTTCAAGGGTCAATGCCTAACAAAAAGGTAGTTTTCACCTTGTAAACGTCGTTTTGGGCTGTTGCCGAACGGGCCCTTAGTTTTAACTCTCTATCAGAGAGGATCCGCAAGTCTACTACAGGGAAGGCATACTATGTAAGTTAGCCTCCTTTTTTTTTTTTTTTTTTTTTTGTTGTTTAATTCACTAATTGTATCTAATCTTACAGTTATGGCAATACATAGCCTCCTTTATCGTCACCACATGCACCCCATAATCTCTTTAAGACAACCACAGGAAAAAAGCGACGGAGTAAATATATGATTACATAGTTACCCGACTCGGTCGAATGCGGCGCCTAGGCCCTTGATTTTAATTGTTGGTTATTCCTGTACCTGAGCCGGTAAAATATATATATACAAGCGGGTATAATGGTTTCACGTGACGGCCGGGCCGAGAAATGTGAAGGTTCAGTGCTGCTAATCAATTACACTGACCGCAGCCACGGTCATGCATACGATATACGTACATGTATATGAGTACTACGATTAGTTCTAGGAGTGCATATGTGGTGTAATATTCTGTAACTCTATATTTCTCAACGTAAAATGGTGCCGGTGTGGCGTAAGTGGCTTCTTCATGAGCGATCAGCAGAAATATCTGGGGACGTCTAGATTATAAAGCACTTTAAGCTATAAGGCCGAGGCTTTGAAGTAAATCTACAGAGCACATATCTAAGAAGTATAATTATGACCTGCATATGCAATGTACTTTTATAGTCTTCTGATTGGCTCATTGAGAGAGGTTTTTGTTTCACTTGAAACATGTTGTGTTGGATATTAACATCGGGTATTGTACTGAGTAGTGTTAGATTGTTAACAGGTTTTCTACTGGTTCTGGGGATCGATGAGTAGTTCAATTTTAGCGGCTTGGTGGCTGTTAAAGGGATATACTTGCAGCTTGAAAATTGTCTGACACATCGACCAGAGCAGATATAGTGATGGACTTTGCCTGCAAGGAGGGGTCGAGGGCTGCGCAGCGGCCTGAGAGCCCCGACTGACAGGCAAATAGAGAAAATAAGCCGCAAAGCGGCTTGCCTGTATATTGGACTGATTGATATACATGTAGTACCGGCCTTCGGCCGGAAACCACTTGTAGTTGAGTATATATCCGTTGCTCTTAATAGTTGATAATAGTACAGAGCCAATCAAAAACAACTGTCAGCTACTTGCATAGGCTAGTATTAGCTCAAAAAGGGAAGCTACGAATTTGACAGTTTCATCCGTCCAAGGGATACATAAAAAAAGGTGGGCCATTGATCTTCATTCTTCATTGATTCTGGATGCCATTGACCAGTGGGGAAGTATTCTCTTAGGGGTTTTTGGCGGTCCGCCATGGTTACATATAGAGAAATGTCCCACTCCGAAATCGGAATCACGAACACTTTTGCAGAGTGGCTGTACCTACCCAGAACCCTAAAGTTTTCTTCAGTTTTGGGCCGGTACTGCCCTGAAATTTACTTCAGGGTTAAGCCCATAGTCGCTCAGCATTTGCTCACTTATCACTGAGTCATCATTGTGCTCAGCAACATATATGTATGTACAGCGACAGGTAATAAGTGATGGAACGCCCTGATGGTACAAACACCAAATGTTGGTGGCGTTTTACCAAAACAGGTATAGCATGAGGTGTTATATTAGGTTCGAGCACATACGTTTGCAACTCTCACTTCCTTGTACTTCTGTCCTACACTTCAAAATCTGGCTAGTACTACATGTAGTAAACCCACACTGAGCATCTCTCGGTCTTTCTCCCCATCTCCGTTACAACAACGCCCACAACCATAACCTGTTCACGTTAGAGAAAGATTGTTTACTTATGTTCCGAATGGCCTTCCGTCTCAGCCGCACTGGCATGTCAACAAATCTGAATACACTTCAACTGTTTTGTCCCGGGATGGCAAGGAAGCGTTTTGTTGTAGCCCCATTGGTTTGCCGTACCATTACTGAAGGTGGATTGACACCGGACGGGGAAGGGGGTTTTACACCGGGGGGAGAAGGGGATATTCCACCCGGTGGAGGAGGGGATACTACACCGGCTAGAGAAGGGAAAAATGCCAACTAGCAGACTTGGGAGGTTTGTTTCCATATCATTAGTCTATGATGGATGCTGCTAACTGAGCTTACCAGTGTTGGTATGAGCGGCTCGATACGAAAATTGAGACCAAGATTGAAAAGCTTGATACGAAAATCGAGCTAAAGTTTTCTCAGCTTTTGGATGTTAGTGAGCATTACTCGGTGAACTCATTAGCATTCAGCAACACTTACACAGCGGTACTTTAGCTCTTCGCACAACAAAACAGGAAGATTGATACCATCTCGACGGAAGTTAGCAACATGGGGAAGAATCTAGCATCACTTAAGACCATGACATCGGTTCTTTACCTTATCATCATCAGTGCAGTCGTTGGTGGAGGAGGCGGTGTGAGTACAATGATCTTTAGTAGACCGTTAGTTTATTGATGTTGACAATTAATACTCTATCATACTCAGCTCCTTAGTTATTTCATCTGTCAACATTCAACAGTTGAAGTTCAACAAAGACAGCCTCAAGACCAAGTTCAAGAAGGACAAACTCTACCACCGCAAACTCAACCGCCGCAAGTAACAACTAACAAGCAGAAGTAACCCGAAGCAAGGCACTAGGATTAGATTGCTGGGATCTGGCATTTTAGCTGTTGTATTAGGATAAATGGGCTACTACGGTACATAGATACAAATAAAAGGAGTTTCTACTTATTATTTTGTTATTTTAAAAAGGGGCCCACGCAGTGGGGGCAAAGCCCAGTACAGGAGCGAAGCTACGTTGCATTTCTTTATTTTAATTTTAGTTTATTATTTACTATTGACTATCGTGAGATTTATTGTGGAGTACTAATACTAACGAGCGTGAGTACGTGAGGATGGGGTGAAGAGGGAGCGGAGCGATCGTATGCCCTGAAGTTTACTTCAGGGTTAAGCAGGCATAGTCGCTCAGCATTCACTCATCACTGAGTCATCATCGTGATCAGCAGCAAGGTATGAATGTGAACCGTCAAGCAGCTATCCGTTTGCTTTTCTTAGTTTCTAAATGCTATGTTAAGTATGTGAGGAATCCTGCTATCTTAACTTCATCATTTAACTCTAGGTCAAAGTTCAGTAAAGCACTATGAAGGCCGGCTTCTATTTAATTTGAAAGGAGAGCCCGACTTCGAACCCTTGAATTCTAGAGTAAGAGAAGTATGATAATTAATACGTACCTGAGCTTCAGGGCGTTGCTAAGCGCAGCGCAGCTCCAGTATAGAAACTCCAGGCGTTGCTGTCATCATTGTTTTTTGAGCTAGCTATCACTGAATTGAAGCATCATGGTGGCTAGATATTGATTGATTGATTAGAAGTCATCCCGTGGATATTTTTGAAGGTTTGTAGGCTTTCAAATGTGGACTTTAGATCCCCAAGGGGGTGTCTACAGAGTTTTTGTGAGCCGTTTTTTATGCAAAATCTGTAATTTATCTTCAAGGCTTCAGGTTTAACATCTGCAGAATATCCACGGGATAGCTTCCATTTACTTCCTTAGTTATATGATGATGACTAGATAGATTTGTAGGTGGATAAACAGAAAGGTACATGGGTGATCGATGTGGCTTGTCTGGATTTGGTGTCAACGAACACTACTGCAAAGGATTGCTGTAAGTCTGGAACGAAACTATATATACTTCGACCCAAGCAACAAAAACATGCATCGACGATGACTCTACCAGCTCTGTAAATGCATCAATAAATAAATCCAATTTTCAACCTATTTTCTTTGGTGGGAAATGTGCAATTGTAAAGGTGTTTATAAAGTCATCCCAATTTATGCTTGAAACGCATCAAATTATTATGTGGAAATGGATCATGAAATGTGCTTTAAGTGTAAATTAATACGTTACAATATACATTATTTGATACAATACCGTATGTATTGCGGTGGGCAGTAGGGCTCTCCCCTAGCCTTCCCCGCGCATCGCTCATTCAGCATATACGAATACATGTACACATTAACTTCTCATACAAGAGTGTCCTCCGGGCGCCCGCTTAGCTCCACTTTTATATCCGTTACCAACCACCCCAATTTATCTAGGCTTACCGTAGTACTACGGATGTATATATTAAATAGATCGAAATAGCTAGAGATATACATTGGAACATTTGGTTATATCAAGTCGCGGTGGTTTACCCTCGAAATGACGCTCGGACCATGCATGCCTCCATCGAGAGCGGTAGTCCTCCGAACTGCATGGAGGAGCGCAGGGATCAGTACACATACATCCATAACGTCTGTAACTAACCACCAATGATTTTCGAGGTATGTACGTACGCGAGTGACATCCTGTGATTCCTGTTACATGTTACACCATCTCTGCACAGCCCCATGATCAGCCCACGCATGGCTACCTATAGCGTCATGTGTCCACATATATATACTCAAGGTGATACTCAACGACCTTGCAACCCCCCACACTCTAGTCTAGGCTGCCAGTACCTACATGTACATGTAGTGTGGTATTTAACCCAGGATGCCCAGCACAATTTAACAAACCATCTCCACACCCCTCAGTCCTACCATAATCAAACCCTCTCGCACAATTAATATACAGCTAACCTCCCCCGAACCCGTAATTTCCCGCCTAGACCTCCCACCCGAACTCCTCTAAACCTCCTCCGCACCGTCATGTTACGATCCCTCCGCCCTAACTCATACCCCCCCGGCCAACGTCACCCACCGCCTCACCGCCGGCGCCTGGTGTGATCCACGACCGATCGAGGATACTCGAGGAGAGCATGAGAGACAAGTGTGTCCGCCTCGTGTAGCCCATACACCTTTCCCCGCTCATGCAAAGAGATGTACATGATGCCTTGATCTGATCAAGGTCCTCCAGCTACCCAACTATCCCCTCGGTGGTTAGGTCTAACTGGTATCTGCCAGGTTAGCCGGAGAAGGAAGGTATGATAGAAGATACTCCTAAAATTAATTAGAGATATCCTCACACTAATGCATTATCAACATCTCATCAGAAGTGAATGAATTTGCGGGTTTATTCATTCTCACGGTTGTTAATATCACAACTCCATGGTTAGCCTGATAAATCCTAACTGGGACTGGCCGCCGAGAGGATACTTAGATCTATCAAAAGTCGAACCTGCATTCATTTGGTAGAGCTAGATATAGTAATTATCCGCACTAGGAACACCTCTAATGTTACGTTCCTATCGCGGAAACATCAATTCAACTCCACTAAACACACTATAATCGGGTCTAGTACCTCGAGGTGAATAAGAGTGATTACCTTGAGCGTGTTGATACCTATGTCTATGCTTGGAACTCTTGGGAGGCTTGGGGCTTTCGGGAGGCCTGGAACGTCTGATCAATACCATTCCCTAAACATGCGCACAAATCCACCACACCCCCACCGCCGCGATAACAGAACCTGTCATAGCCTTCTCCCAAGCGTCGTCCGTAGTGCCATTTTCTGGGCTGCAGGTGTATAGTGAGTCTTGTTCTGAGGGTGGGGTATGGGGGGGAGGGGGGGTTTGGTTGCGGAGTTTCTTGTTGTGCGGGGGTTTGTTGTGCAGGATGGGATAAGGATAGGAGTGGAGGTATAGAATTATTGGTTGGGTTCACTATTATATGGATGGGGAATCTGTGTGACGAGGGTGGAGATGATGGAAGGGTGGGCGTTGCTGTTGGAGGATCTGGGGATTGTGGGCACCGGGCGTGAGGAAGATATATTTTGCGGGGGTGGCGGGGGTGGCGGGTGTGTGGATTGTTGAGGGGCCTGGGAAGTCATGGTGGAGATGGGGAGGCAGTGGGGGTTGTGATAGAGATGTTGGTGAGAAATGGGGTGGCTAAGAGACAGGCGTTGGTGGGGGGGAGGGGGGCTGTACCTCTTGAGCTCAAGGGCCCAGGGGTTCAGTTTGAGATCTCTTCCCCTAGAATATGCGATGGCTTATAATCTGATGATTCTCCATTTCGAAAGGTTGGTATATGCACAGTTGGCTTATCCGGTTAATTGCCACGTGCATGTCATATATTAATGCTAATACCACACAGCTTCCAGCCGGATAGCAGTACTTACCGACAAAGAAGGAACCTATTGCGCGTGTGTTTGACTAGATCTAGATTGAGGATCCTAAGGAGATCTGACGTAACTCTTCTAGGCGGAATCACGCAGAATAACCATGGGTCACGGCAGATCACTCGCCATACCTTTTCCTTCCTATATAAATAATGCCGGAGCCACACTCTATGTAAGGCGGTAAGGGCAGCTAGAGGAGTCCAGATAAGAAAAGAGGAGGGAGCATAGGCTCCGCGTACCAGTGACATGTAAGTTGTTGAGTATCGTATTTTAGGTGAGGAGATTGAACCCCTAATTAACATACGCTGTGGGGTAGGTTGGTAGGTACCGAGATACGTTACAACAGCTACGTGGCGTTAATCAGCTAAACATATGTGTTAGTTTCAATTTGAGACCCTAAGTTGGGCTGTAACACACTAAACCCAATCATCACCCCCGCCTTCTTCGTTCGAGCAATAGGGCAAGAAAGTCTGAGCCATCTTCTTGAGAAACATTCTGACCTCAGATAGCGGGACCTCGCCACCAAAGGCCTGAAACCGTGTATATTTCCCCGCTAATGAAAGGCTTCTCGACTTCGGATCCTCCACCAAAGCCAACGCCAAGACCGAGTGACAGCTTGTGAACCACACGACGCTAGCGTAATACCAGGAACGATATGTGTATTAGCCAGCACGGCTGCAGGCTGCGTCCGTCCAGACAGGTAACACCTTAAGAGAACTTACATGCTAGAGTAGCGTATTTCAAACCGTCTAATCTTTTGTCTTGAGAGTGATCTAGCTATAGTGGAACGACTCAGACATGCATGCAGCTCCCGTGCTGAGATATCCCCCCGCAGCTCACCCCCCATCCCGACCGGCCAGCCAGCCCAGCCCGTCCCGACCATGACGTCGCAATAAGCTCCCCGATGGCCAGATCTTGTGCCACCACCCGCGAATCTTGCACACAGCGACCCCTGCGTCTGTGCACAACAAAACCTGGTCTGTAAGGTGGAATAGAACTTGTAGATACATCATAAAAGAAACACACACGCACACAGATCTGGGAATAAAAGAAAGACCGGGCCCTCCTCTCAGATACATCAATTACACTGCATGCTGAGGATACAGACTCTTAAGCTTCTCACTATTAATATCACAACTGCACCTGCAAGGTCAACAAGCTGGTGTCTATCAATTGCCTCTACTACCACGCTACATAAATCCTTCTTCCCACCACCCCCTCGTCCCGCCCTCACAATGACGAAGCGCAAGCGCGCAGCAGTCATCAAGGCAGAGGCAAGCATGGCGACTCTCGCCGCACTGACCGAAGGCTCTGCGACGCCCGAGGATCAACAGGAGCACGGAGACGCTTTTGCGCCCGAAGAGGAGGAGGAGGGGTCTGATGAGTTTGATCCAGAGCCCGCTTCTGCTAATACTACAAAAGGGAAGGATAAAAGGGCCTCCCAGAAGTCGGACAAACCCGCGCCGAAGAAGAAGCAGAAGCCGGCGATTGATCGTAAGACATTCATAAAGACAATGAATAAAGACGGCACAATGATCACGCGCGAGCCACAGGTCAATAGCACGCATCTTCCGCTGCCGTGGAAAGGGCGCATTGGCTATGTACTCCCCCTCTCCCCAGGAGGCCCGCTCCTACCTGCTCCACCTCCCCTCCGTCGCAGAGATCTAACAGACACCGCACTATTAGGCCTGCCTGAATACCTACCTCCGCAGCGCGACGCCCCCCATCTTCTGCTCCCGTACCTGTCGCATCGACACGATCCTAAAGCAAGGCACCCCCGCCGCCGGCAAGGCCTACGTCGAGTCACTCGGCCTCGCCAATGCCCGCGACCTGTCAAAAATGATCCGCTGGAACGAGCGCTACGGCATCCGCTTCCTGCGCATCTCGAGCGAGATGTTCCCGTTTGCCAGCCACCCCGTGTACGGCTATTCATTGGACTTTGCGGCCGATGCGCTAAGGGAGGCGGGGGCGCTGGCGATGCAGTACGGCCATAGGCTCACGACGCATCCGGGACAGTTTACCCAGATTGCGAGCCCGAAGACGAATGTTGTTGAGGCCTCGGTGAGGGATTTGGAGTATCATGCGGAGCTGCTGGGGCTGCTGGGGCTAGAAGGACAGGCGGATAAGGATGCAGTTATGATCTTGCATATGGGTGGGGTGTTTGGCGATAAAGACGCCACGCTCGCCCGCTTCCGCAAGAACTACGCTACCCTCTCACCGGCTGTCAAGGCCCGTCTCGTGCTTGAAAACGACGACGTGGTACGTCCCTCCCCAGAATCACCGCACCCCACTAATCCACCGCAGAACTACACAGTGCACGACCTCCTCCCCATCTGCCAGGACCTCGCCATCCCCCTCGTCCTCGACTGGCACCACCACAACATCCGCCACGCCCCCGACCTGCGCGAAGGCAGCCTCGACCTGCTGCCCACGCTGCCCGCCATCGCCGCCACATGGACCAGCAAGGGGATCACGCAGAAGCAGCACTACTCCGAGCCGCGCCCGGAGGCGCTCACAGACCGCGACATGCGCAAGCACTCGAAGCGCGTGTACGGGCTGCCGCCGTGCGACCAGGACATGGACCTGATGATCGAGGCGAAGGATAAGGAGCAGGCGGTGTTTGAGCTGTATCGCAAGTTTGGCATCGGGCCGAACGGCGGTGTGGTGGCGCAGGTGCTGCCGCATGAGAGGGGGGATGAGGACGGCGTGGAGGAGGCGGAGGTGGCGATGGGGGGCGGGGAGGGGAGGGTGTATTGGCCCGAGGGGTGCGAGCACTGGTTGAGTCCTGCGAAGAGGGTGAGGGCGAAGAAGGAGGTTAAGGATGAAGACGGGGGCGAGGATACTGTAGATGTGGAGGGCGAGAAACCGCCGCCGCCGAAAAAGAGGGCGGTGAGGAGGCAGAAAGTAGAGCAGCTACAGCCTGAAGATGATGGAGAAGGGGCCGAAGCACCACCGCCAAAAAAGAAGTCCGCACCCCGGAAGCCCAAACCCGCAAACCCACCCCCAGAAGCCACCCCAAAAACCACAAAACCACGCACAAAACGCCAGAAACCACCACCACTCCCACCAACAACAACAGCAACAGAGGCCACAGTTATAGCCACAACCAAAAAGAAACGCCCCACAAAGAAAGCACCAGCACCCGCACCCACGGCAGATGTAGACGTAGACTCAGACTCAGACTCAGACTCGGGCCTAAGTTCGCCGCCACTAGTCAGCGACGACGAGAATGAAGAGGTGCCGAGTGTGCCGCAGCAGGAGGTGTTTTTGCAGGTTGATCGTGAGGCGGCTGCGGCGGCGGTGGTGGAGGAGGGGGCGAGGAGGAGTGGGAGGGTTAGGAAGGCTGTGGTGCGGTAGGGCTGCAGTGTGTAGAAGATAGAGGGTAGAGGATAGAGAGTAGAGAGTAGGGGGGGGGGGTATATACATGTATGAAGAGATACAGTGCCTTTGTTTTTTTTTATGTTGTTTTATTAACGATTGTTTATTTATGACCATGGGTATGTTTGTTTGTGTAGATGATGTATTTTTATGGTTGTATGATTTTATGAAGATGGATACACTTCAGAGACTCGGGTGTGTGATTTTGTGGGCTTAAACACGCCGAGTGATAGTCTGTGACTGTAATCTTCCCCGGGCTCTGCGGGTCTGGAAGCAGGCTAGAGCGACAGGGTTTTTATAAATTATGGGAAAGGTCTAAAATGACACAAGTTTCGGTATGTAGACGTGCTCTACAATAACAACACATGATGCAAGATGGCACAGTTTGCTGTCGATTCCCAGCCCCATCACTATCAAAATAGTCTCCTAACATATTTTGCTAC
Source organism: Morchella eximia (assembly GCA_024713935.1). Classification (NCBI taxonomy): domain Eukaryota; kingdom Fungi; phylum Ascomycota; class Pezizomycetes; order Pezizales; family Morchellaceae; genus Morchella; species Morchella eximia. Next base: position 1,302,691 of record JAMGZG010000016.1, read on the forward strand.
AGTAATAAAATAAAATAAAATTAAAATAAAATTAAAAAAGGACAAAAGATACTGCACCGGCTTATCATAGATAAGTGCTCGGTACTATCCCCACCCCTGGTTTGAACTCAAGACCTCTTGTCCAAACACTCGGTGTCTAACCCGACGAGCAGTCTAGCCCTGTAACCACTAGACCACTCGCCCATGGTAGATACTGCCCTAGAAATAATAATTGAGCCAGCTTGGCCGGCGGTGTCTCAAGATAAGGAAGAGCCACTACTTGTACTTACTTAATTCGCTCCGGACCATAGACGACTGTATCATCTTAGATCCTATGTTATTGTAGAGCACGTCTACTGAAAAACAGTGTTATTTTAGACCCCTTTCTGTATAAATTACCCAGAATTATTAGCTATAAACAGTGATCCAACGTCCCGCCTAAACCCACTCACCAGCAACCCCCCCGATCCCTCACCCAACGATATACTGCAGATCAGCGTCAGTAACTTCTCCTCCAGCACCCGCTTGACTCGTACCTACCAACTTGGAGCGGGCAGAGAGGACGGAACACCGGGTTTGAACTACGTTGCATGATCCATAACCACTCACCCTCTGCCAGTACGTATGTACATGTGTAGCTAAGTACTTAGGTGTAGAGTCCCTCGGCACGTACGCACTGTGTTCTGCTCTGCCTTGATCATGAGGCGCAGGTACATAAAGAGGAGACGGTTTGATGGACTCCATAAGTATCAAGAACCAAACTTCGGACCCCCGGAATTTCCGGATCCTGGGTCGGTTCGGCCGGGGCGGGCGCAGAACGCCCTCTAGGTTCACCGGGAGGGAAGGGAGGAGGAGGAGGAGGGAGGGGGAGGGGACATGTCGGCCTGCATCGGGGGCGAGTAGTGGCCGTGTATTGGGCTCGAGCTCTCCTTTTTACGAGCTCAAGCCAACTCGAGCTAATACTGTTAAGCTCGATCCAGCCTAAGTCACTCATTCATTCTTTGCTACTCCTACTAGAGCTTATTATCTCCCCCCAGCAGGTAGCCCTTCGAGCTCTGTCAGCACAACATTCTATGCACCCCGATCTAGGAAACTTATGACGACAGCAGGGAGACCTTGGGTTCGAATGATTCAGTATTTTTTTCTTCTTTCTTTCTTTCTTGTTTATTTGTAGATCCTCTCGATTTGTTGTTCCTAGAAATGAAAAAGTGTAAGAGTGGCTATATTCAGCTATACTAATGAAAGGTTCTCGAGCCATGCTCCCGAGCTCGAACATCCCGAGCCTTCCTTTCTACAACCCGAGCCAGCCAGCTCGAGCTCTATGTCAGGCTCGTCTCAAACAGGCTCGTACTACCCAACACTAAAAGCGAGCAGTCTCAGTACATCAGTGCTCCCAGCACTCCCCGATGAATCATCGGGGTACGGGACACAGCTACTGTCCCCGGTGTAGTGTTTCCTTCAATCGGTGTCTAGTGTGTTGGGGGTTGGGGGTTGGTTGGGAGATGGTGCCGGTTTGGGGGGGGTTGTTCGGGTTTGGGCTTTTCTGATCTGTGAAGGGGACGCAGGTGTGGTTCGAGGGAACTCAAGGGCGATTGATGTTGGTTGTATATGTGGTTGTCACGTGCGGTGGTGTGTCCCGGGTGAGATGAGTAAATGTGGTAGAAATGGCAGAGTTGAAGATAGGATACATACATGTGGCTGGCCGGTTTTTGTGAGGAGGGACTACACGGAGTGGAGTTATTCTAATCGAAATCTATACCCAATTCCTGCCGTAGCTGATAATGAGCATAGACCAGAAATATTTGAGCATTTGTGGGCCGGGGCTGTTTGAGATTCCGAGTGATATTCTATGAACCATATTCTCCAACACCCCACCACATCATATCACTCCCCACCACACCGCACAGTGCTCAACACCGCCACCACCAACTACAGAAGTCATGTATGACACACCACCATCATGCTTCAGCGAGATAACAAGGCTTCAATATTATGGTGGATCCCACTCAGCACCAAAAGAGCCAAAAGCCAGCCCCCAAAAATTTTAAAACCCCAAAGCCCCCTCCGAACCTGGGTCTGCTGTTGATCACTGAATCTATCCGGAAAGAAGCAAGAGGGGAGGGGGGGCATTCTACTAGAGGTATGTACTATCCACCCCCTCCGCCCCCCAATCTTTTAGTCTGGCTGAAGTGGTATCAATTTTTCTCTGGCCGTCAGTATCTTCTACGAAGTGGGGACACCGGCGTCTAGAGCGGTCTTGTGTAGTTGCCATTGCCATCGCTAGTGCGGGCTGACACCTTGCTAGAGGGTATTAGAATACGTCAAGCACGAAGCTGTGAAGGACAATGCAGCCCAGTCCCCTCTCCCGCCCTACTTCAGCTCCTGGCAGTGCGAAGCTATCGAATCATGGCTCAGAACAGAAACAGAAGTAAGATGGAACTTGCTACGTTTATATAGACCATCACGGCTCTTAATTCATGGCCGCCGTCATATGTCTTGCTCTTAGTTGTCCCTCATACAAAATTAGCTCGTGACAGGGACCTTCTGGTTTATGTCTCTGGAATTTGGAATTTTGGATAGATATACGGTCCTTCAGCTACTATAGATCTAAGCTTGGCGGGTATATATGCGGAGTATAGTTCTGCACCATGTCTTGAGACTAATATGGTGGGAAGACAAAGAGGAAGAGAGATATAGAGGGACGATAACCAACATGGCCAATGGAAACCCGAGACCCTCTACTAATTTGATCTTTCCACTCACATCTAGGCATCAATCCTGGCCATATACACTAGTATTAATTCTATTGATATAAGACTCAAGCCTTTCCCAGCCGCACGAGGGTTTATAACAGTTCCCTCTGATCCTGCTTCCGAGAATGAGCTATGTGTGGGAATTGATACAAGCAAGGTCAGCCTTACCGGTATCGTTACTCCCCTTTGCCCTAGCTGTGGTATATTATCTTAGAGCATACGTAGCTTGTGTTAACAGTTAGTATGTTATGTATGGCTATCAACGGATCTTACAGATTTGTTGATGTACGTCATGGATTTGGACTACACTGCACTGGTCGACGATCTTGCATGGTAGAGCGGTTGTGCTTTGGTGTTTTGTTATTATGAGGGGATTACTTTTTTCTTAAAAAATTTGAAGGATTCTAATTATTTTTATAGTGTTACCCACTCCATTCATGCTGAATATTTGCGTGTTGCGGGCCAATCTTCCCCTCGACGTGTACGCGCGAGCGCGAATACACGAGTACATGGAAGACTTTCATAGGAATAAAACAGTTTCAAATTTCTAAAATAATACTCACGAGAAAGTAATATCCCTTTGCTCCTAGCTTGAGGACAAGGCTAACAGCGGGTATTCATGGTTGCGATAATTATTTCTAAGAATTTGTTTTGTCTGATCTGAGATAAATATCTAGTTGAGTGTTATTGTTTCTACTGATATAGATACACACACGAGAGCCTTACTGAGCGTACACCCGGGCGCACCATCCAGCAGCGGTAAAAACGCGGCGAGCAGCCCTCCCGCGGACAACCGAAAGCTTTCCGCCCGAAATAAAACAGTTTCCAAATACCGTATAACACCGATATTATTATTCCAACATATTCCGCAGCCTCTACCACCATTTTTCATAAAAATGTGTTTAAACACACCAACCCAAACAAAGGTTGACTCACCATGACTCACTCGGTTATTGCCGATTCTAATTTTTAGACCCCAACACTTCAAATTAATGGTCTAAAAGGAAGACATTGTACCCATCCTTTGCTGCTTCGCAAATTCGCAAATTCCAGTTGGCTCCTTAAATAAAGGACATGTGGATTGCTACGACTCCCGGTCTGTTCCCAGTGACAGTTGGTGCTTTGTGACTTCTCGGTCTCATTCTTACTTATACTAAATACTCATACTCCAGATCCAACTGTTTTATTATACCCTTGTTACTCATTGCAATAATTGGTACCTTGAGCTACTTGAATTATACTTTGGCTTTATCGTCGTATCAAAGCGATACGTCAATACCTCCTCCATCCCCAGCGGCGGGTATACTGCAACTCCGCGTAAGCACCAACACCCAAGAAAACCTCATGCCACCTATCACCAAACAATCTCTGCGCCCTCTCAATCGCCATCCAGTACGTGACCAAACAAGCATACTGCTCGATGAAATGACGTCAAAAATATGTTAAGCTTAAAAATAAACACCGATCTACGTACACCTAGGATGCTGTTCTCTTTAATGGCAAACGACTATTGCAATCTGATTGGTCACTGCATCACCACCACGACCAGCCGGAAACCTAGTGCCGGCTACAAAACCGCACTGCCATCCTGGTTTCGAGTAGATAAACTTTCAGCTGTATTTTACTCGCTGAGCAGTGTACCTGGCGGTGAGTAGAGCGCCTAGCATGGAAAATCACAATTGGCTAATTAAGAACATAGCTAGCTTTATGATTGTTGTTCTAGCTGGCTGCGCTGGGCTGGCTGGATACATAGCGATCGAGTGCTCTATGTCCCAGAGTGGACACATACATAACGCGGGGGAGGCATGTTTACCCAAACCGCGGCTACTGATCATGACAACCCCTGATTGTTTACCACCCCCCCTTATGTAGCTTAGCTAGGAGCACTTCCCCAGAGATCCACGATCTTGCCCCGCGTTTGTCCAAGAAAACTTATTTTTTCTTCAAGCCGGATCCGGCCGCATAATTCGCTCCAGGTCACAGATTTCCTTTTTTTCTCTTATGAGTCTGTGGAATAAAAGAAGAGCCGCGGGCGCGGGCGGGCGGTAATCCCGACTACCCCCCCGTGCGATATTCCCCCGGCATGGCAACGCGGAGAGAGAGCAAGAAATGGTGATAGTACAGTTTGCGATGTGTGCGTACTTGTACTTTGAAATGTGGATGTAGCTAGTAGCTGCAAGGAACAACTTAGTTATGTCTCGGATACCCGTAGGTGAGGTGTGTGCGTTGCTTGCTTGCTGACCGGACGATGGGAATTAAGGGAGGGGGAGAATGTAAGAAGGGTTGCGGGAAAATATCACTTGATGCAGCGGAGTAAGTAATTGTTATTACTCTACCATTAGGTATCGAATATTAAGCTCTTGTAGCTCACTAGCCCGCTGCAGATATAGAGTATGCGCCGCACCGCAGCGAACAGGGAGGGGGAGATGTATGTAGAACCGCACATATCGGATCAAGGCCAGACCATACTGCAGGAGAATGATCGTGGGTTCTGGAAAACTTGTTTGCTTGTTTCCCTTTCGAATCTTCTTTTTTTGCTTTACTTTTCCTTTCCCCGCAGAAAACTAACGTGGTAGTAGATAGCGTGAGTGAATGCAGTGCTACAATTAACACCAGTCTGCGATAATTAATAGCAACGATAACCGCACCTATGAAGGTGAAGAAACGAATGATAATCATACGCATTAAATAAGCACTTATTCGATCCTCCGGTCATCATCATGCAGCTAAACACCGCATCATCATTGTTTTTCTTTTTCTTCTTCCTCATGAGTGATCTCCGTAATATACTCCATTGTACCTAGGCCTTGGTGTAGGTAGTTTTCTATCATGTGTAAATAACCTCAGCAATGTAAATAACCTCAGCAAGGGACCCTGGTGTTTTGTTACGAGATGAGCACGCCTAGGTACGGTACGTGTGCGTATTCTGCCTTGAAGACTTCTTTCTATTCCCCACTGCAGGGTCCGTTGTGTAACAAACGTGCATTGATATGTCTTGCTAGGGCCGCGAAGTCCGTAATTGAAGGGGGAGAGCTAGTTATAGATGCCGTCAGTCGGCGGTTGCTCGGTCGGACTTCGGAGAATTGGAGCTGGTGGGCCGAATGCCGAACCGGGGTTTCATCGGATTTCGGGTGGGCGCTGTTCACTGCATACATTGCGTTTCCCGTAGTATGACCTTCTAGGTTACTTGTACTCTATGTACTCTAAGTGTAGAGTAGACTCAGTAGAGTATAGATAGGTAGACATGTACCTACATGTAGGTACTCTACTCTACATACATACATGCGGCTAGCTAGGTCATGCAGAGCGATTAGCTACAGTGATGGGACTTGACAGTTTGTTCCCGGTGGCACGACATACCTAGTATACTCTACACGATAGGTCTAGAGTGTTTGATAATTCAGTGCTTGAGTATTCGGTGTATGGATACCTGGTAATAACGATATTGAAACCGCCGAAGATACGAATAGACGACCCAGGGTATTGCATGATTACTAGTGTGTATATCAAACAGAACCCGTCTCCAGAAATGCATGTGCGATTCTTTGATAAAGGTGGCCCGTTCATACTCCCAGATTAAGTTTACCAATGAAGGTTATAACCGTAATTGAGACCACATAATGGCTGTTATAAGAACGGTATCGTTAATACATATGTTCTCCTTAATTTATTATGGCCTCTTACTCGCGCGGCCGGGTTGAAGCCGCTCAAAGAACTGTGGCGAGTGATCTGGCAGCCAATGAGGGTTCACGTTTTTGCAGTATTCTGATCAATTACCTCTTTTGTCTGAGCGGCTTCAATCCGCGTGAGTAAAGTGCCTTGCCGTGACCAGATACCGTGACCAGACTCTGTATATATCACTACATATATTATTAATTTACATGCACCAGAAACCGCCAAAACCTTCCAAATGCTGACCGACTTCTTGGTCTCCAGTCAATTCTCCAAGACGTTAACGTTTCGCATGCCGCCAGTTCATCCAATATCATATCGCGACCTTTAGACAACCTCAAACAAAGGAAGATATACTGGATTGAGGAATCCATCCTATCTGATCACTGCTGAGATATATATCTGTTATCTATCATTACAAAACCCGTGCACGGTGAAGTTTCATGAAATCCGTTACCGGATTCGCCGTGCCATATTGCTATGGAGATCCAAATCTGAGCCCTTTTCTCGTGCGTTAATTAAGCCCTGAAAATTCTTGGTAGCAACGACCTCACAAAATTTATCAGGACTTACTTAACGCGAGAGTATATATTTAGATTAAAGGTGCGAGTGATAATATGGATTCTACCCTACTCTAGGGACTGCGCTGCACATCAAATCTATATGGAGCTAGGCAGACAGACATCACGAAATATGAGACATAACTAGTAACATCCAGGCACACAGACACAGGTACAAGAAGAAGAAAAAAAGCCTCGCGAAACATCACCGTAAAAAGAAAAATCAGACGGTAAAAATGATATCACCAAACATTTCTACCTATCTACTTTAACTACCCCGTCTTCATCAAATCCATAAGGTCCAATCCAAAGCCTCCCCCACTACTAGCCTGCTGTTGTTGCTTCTTCGCCTTCAATATCTCCGAGAGACTATTCCCCTTCCGTGACTTTGCCCGTTTACGACTGTTGGCGTTTGCCAACGATTGGGCCTCAGCAGCCTTCCCCGATGATTGGACCACGCCAACCTCAGCTTTCGCCTCGGCTTTTGTAGGAGGAGGAGGTGGTGGAGGAGGAAGAGGAGCTGCAATTGTGGCTGCAGCCTTAAGCTTTGACTTCCTGGCCCTGCTGCCCCTCCTTCTCTTTGCCTGCGGAACAGCAGACGCGCGACTCCTGCCACACATCTGGCATTCAAACACCATCATCGCCTTGTCCTTCCCTTTCCTCTGTTTGCTCACATGGGAATTGATACCCCAAACCGCCACCGTGCCGCAGGCATTACAGACGCTTCGCTCGACACTGTCGGGCAGGTTGATCCCCTTTTCGGACGAGATGTGTAGTAAACGGGCTGCGAGGTGTGCCGATACCGAGGGGGAGGTAGTGGCGAGGAGGTGTGATGCGGCCCAGAGGTGGCGTAGCTGTAGGGCGGAGGTGGTGGGGTTTGAGGTCATGGCGGGGCGGAGGTGCGGCGATTGGGTCGTGACCTAGGTCCGGGTGGTGGGTGGTGCGGGAGCGGTGAGGGAATGGGACAAGATTGATCGGTTGCTAAGAGAGTGTAACGATATGTAGGGTAGGGGTAGTTCGAGGACTGGAGTGCTGTAGGGTTCGTTCGTTCGAGGCTTAAAGCAGGGATGTGGGCCTTGGACCAATTCAAAACTTTAGTTTCCTTATTTACTTCGAGAACGAACAGCAGCAAGAAGCAGCAGACCTGACCGCAGAGTTATCTATATGTGCCTAGGTAAAGTAAAGTAAGTATGTAGATTAAAATCTCTACCACCCGGCTTACCGTTGACAAAGGGGGAAGAAAAGAAAAATAAAGCAAAAAAAAAAAAATCGCACTTAGCTTGTCTCATATGTCGATATTTTCCGATCCCGGCGCGCGCAACAACGATAAACAGCCAATAAGCCCTTGCCCGGAGAATTTTTCTCACCTAATAAGCCGGAGAATGAAGCCGTCCGTTGTAAGACTAATCATTTACTCTACAGTCTTATATGCCGGGGGGTGGGAAAGTTGATCCTTGAAGAACGTCTGTGTGAAGAGGTAATGAAGACTAAAGGAGACAAAGAGAGCATCGGCTGACTCCGATGAGAATTCCAATTGTTGTCAGTTTGGTAAGCAGAGCCTACAATTGCTTACCTTACCATACTCAAATCATTTATTTACATATCTTACCGCTTATTTTTGTTTCTCTTCACCTTATTTTTTATTTTTGTGATCACCAGTCTGTGCAAAAGTATAGAGAAAAAGAGTTAGGGTCCAAAAAAAGACAGGTTTTCCCAAATGAATCCATAGGAGGATATGAACAAAATTGCACTGAATGAGTAGTATGGATTTTTAGGCTCTCTCCCGCACCTTCGTCCGCTTTTCCGGCCTTAGACCAAGCTCACATCAAGCATCCATTCTTCTTGCTAGAGTGCAATTCTGTGACCCCAATCCTGAACCTCTGCCCCCCACTCTCCTTAGTGAAAGCCTCCACGCTCCACTCGTACCAAACCTTTCGCTCACTAGTCTCTCGCCAGATCGTCACGTCGACCTCGGAATCGTCAGGAAGCTGCATCGGTGTCTGCGGGTTTGTTAGTGATGAGTTCATCCAATCCAGTGATTCGGCTACATGCGGTGTGATACACCGGACAGCCCTCCACTCCCTGCTACTACTCCCTACTAACACTCCCCTCTTACCCTAGAGTATGCAAGAAGCGAGCTCGATAAACAATAGATCCGAATGCATGCATGTGTATCTACTCTATCGCTCGCTTCCCCTCATTTTTGTGGAGAGTAATCAAGAAAACAAAGATCCCAGCCCGTGCAGTGCAGTGCGCGCACACCACACCAGTGCCATACCAACCAGGGGGAGGGTGGTAGTGGGTGGTTCTATAAATATATATATCTGCACCATCTGGGATTTGCAGGGAAGAATGAAAAGAAGGTAGATAGAGAGAGGAAAGGAAGGGGGAGAAAAAAAAAAACTGAATTCCCATTACGTACCTTCAACGGAAAGAATATCGGGAACCAACTAATCATATCCTTACTCTTCGCATCGATCGTATCCGGCCTGGTGCTCAACTCTACGTCCCCAAACAGGACACTCTCGAAGTATCCAGCCAACCCATGCACCACTCCCCTTCGGGGAATCTTGAAGGTGGCCTTTGACTTCCTTATGTTGTGGTCATTGCCACCGTCGCCGAGCCCGATAAAGCCACCACCTAGTGCGGCCGCCTCGGACATGGTGTTGGCGGGAAGCGGATGATGGAAATCCCAGGCCCGGTGGATGTATTCATTTTCAGCGAGTGATTCAATGGCTTGTAGCATCACTACGTATGGCGTTTCTGGGGCATCCGGGTCAGATCGCCGCGAGAGGATGTCGGCGTGAATCTTGGGAGCCATGATAGGCGTGTAGTGTGCCGAGTATGATGCGGGAATGGAGATACCGCCATTAGCTAGTGAGATTGGTAGTATCATCAGTGAACCTCCCCACTCGTCATGTGGATTCGAAAAATATAAACATACGATTCAATACCCTCTGCACACCATCTAAACACTCTGGACTAAGCTCGTTGTCACCGAAGCTCCCTAAAAGCTCGCTGACGATGATATCCACCTTGAATGGAGGGTTCCAGCTACGCATATCACTCTTCACCACAGTGACTTGTCCAGCCCATGTATCGCGGTTGTGTCGCAGAAGATGCACATAGGCATTGGGGTTTTTTTCAACTGCAATCAGCTTAATGCTGCGGTTGGCCGATTTTGAAGCTCGAAGGGCTCGGGAAACGAGGGGCCCTCGGCCGGCTCCAGTGACGGCGACGATACTGTTAGTCGAATTAGCGTAAGGGAGATTATCTCAGCAGATCCTGAGCATGGGATAAAACCAAAATAGAGCTAAAGGGAAATGATCGAAACGTCCGGAAATAATGAGTTTGGGAAACCTACATCGTCTCATTGGGATCTCTCACATCCAATGCCGCCTTGATCGCTTTCTCGTACTGGTCGTACTTAACGGGGTCTTTCTCAAACACCTCATAGGTAATACTCTCGAGGTTATCGGCTAGTGGTTGGAGTGGCGCCTGAAGATAGTCCTGGTATCCTGCCCCGAACCTTTCAACAGTTGATTGCGGGGGCTGGTTCTTCTGGAGATGACGAAGATATACTAAGTACCCGAGGGGTTCGTATCTTGGCTTCGAGCGGGATCCAGAGCCAGCAGCGACTACAGGTGTAGGCTCAACATGTGTGTCGGAGATGAGGATGTACGGTACAGGGCGAAGCTTCATGTAACGGGTAAGCAGGCCTTGATGTGCACTTGAGAAAGCGGGATAGCCTTTGGGGTTGGGGCAGAAAGTGGATGAGGGGATAAGGAGAGTGCGGATAGGTTCGGCGAACCAACGATTCACGAGATGGCGGGAGGGTAGCACAGCAGGAATGCGGAGTGCTGAAGCTTGAGGTTAATGACTGACAGCATAATTCGGGGGGAGTGGGATAAGTACCAAGAGACAGTCTTGCATTATATTTGCACACTGTTCGAATCGTGTTCCATACATCCCACATAGAAAATTCTTCATATACTTCCCCATTACTCGTCGCAACTCCCTCCCCCTCTGTCATAGGGAGATGAACATGAATCTGTGTATATGATCCCTTCAACAATGTCGTGTGTATGATCTGCGCATATTGCGCAACGTTCGTCTTCCTTTTTGGCCCCTCAATGACCACCGTGCTTACACCGCAAAACGCGGCATATTCCAACTCATGCGCTAGAACTTGTCGAGAAACATGGGCGAACAAAGGATCTTCAGAGTCCAAGTCAATCCATGCGGACGTAAAGGCAATCACCTGGGGGATGTGTTCGCCGGGGTGAATATTGACTTCCTCGGCGTCGAGGGAGGGGATGTAAAGGTGGGCCTTATTATCTGCGTGGGCGCCGGACGTGGCTTGCTCAATACGGGTGCGGAAGTTGGCATTTGTTATGTAGGTTGTTATCATATCATACTAAGATGCTTACATAGTAATTAGAGATGTGCCAGCTCAAGTGAAGAATTTATTTTTTTTCCTCAGGGGAGATTTACCCCATTGCTAATTTCTTCCTCTAGTGTGCCAATATTTATTCCAACATTTGGGGCGGGAAGATGGTGACCAATGTACCATACGGGTACATTGGGCTCAGCAGGCTGGTGGGCATCCATCGGGTGATCTCTTGGAAATAGAAAAAATCAACAACGGAGGACGGTGAGGTACGTTGGTGTCCGTGAATGGAGAGGTAGCACCGTGAGCTGCAACCGCGAGTGGTGGAGTATTGTAGGATAGTTGCATAAAACCTATCCGGCCAAAAATAAATTTCAGTTCGCGGTGCGCTGCAACAAAATGATGGCGGGGTGCGAGAGTGGCTTGTGCACGTCCCCGCATCTACATAAATCGATCCCATGATTTTAAGTTGGGCAGGGGTCATGCAACACAGGGTGTAGTTATCAGCCACGAACGGCTTGGCTGTAAATCATTTTGAAAAGTATGTGGCATAATGATATATTAGTCGCCATATAAATTGACAGGATAGAGTGAAAAAGAACGCTAGTGGGAGAATTCACAGCATAATACTCTACAGATTTACAGAGCACTAGCTGTTTTCACTGTCTAGGTTATATAAGATTGGGCGCACCATACAATGCAATTGTCAGCCACAGGGTGCAAATTTAGGGAGGGAATGCCAAGACAACGTGGGGCACGCGTTTGCCTCCACTTCTTTAACGTCGCGTCTCACAGACTTCTTCTTCTTTCCTCACCCAACTCACAATAACTGGATTGCCCCCAACCATCGATTCGTTCCAACCTTTCGTCACTGGTACCTTTTGTCATATCGCCTGGTACTATTTCTATCCTTCTCATCATCTCTCCCCCTTCGTTTTGCCCATATACCACTTGTCTTGCTGCTCTGTGCCTAGTTCTCCGTTGGTCTGTTGGCTTTAGCTCCCTTTGCTCGTCTCCTTGAGACAAAACACAAACCTCCAGCAGTCAAACGACCACATAGTCTCCCGGTATCAGCGCAGGGAAGTTGTCCTTGAGAGAAGTTATGGCTCCTGCAAACCCACCTATCACTTTCCGACCGTCGTCGTCAATGGAAAAAGAATAGGCCAGGGTTGTGCACATAGGGAGATGTTCTCGTCGCCCATACCGGGAACTTAACCCTAACTACCCAATCACTTGTGTTCACAGTCGGGTCGAATAGGGCTCTTCCAGGCGGGTTACAGATTGTTTCGCGGTTCGTCGAGCTCTGCTAGACCGGCTCTAGGCGTTCCTTCGGGAATGCGTCTTGTGGAGGTAAATTTTATCGCAATTCGCTTTTTGTTGGGCGATCTTTTTCCCCACAATCTGTCGGTTGCGGAGTTATTTTCGCGGTGACGAACGTCATTGGAGTTTGGTGATGTTTGGTAGTGCGTTGACGCCGTCCCCCTCAGGGCTTGTCACGTACCGTTAAGATTGTGCATGAGGGTCGGCCTCCCTAGCAAGCCAACCCATGCTTCACAAACGGACATTGGGATGTGGCTTCATACTCACCTGAAAGGCAAATTGCCGGCAATGCATACGCAGATGTAGCTTTACGCGGTGTACAGCGAACCTTTCAGGTTTACATACGGAAGCCCTCCCAATAGTCATTATCAGCGTGGGTTGCTAGGCTCCTGATGGGGACCGCAGGCATACCAAACCTCATGCTCACAGTCTTTTCAGCGTACGTTGGCGATGATGGGTAACTATCATCACGGCGATGATGGGTCCCTATCATTACCAGCCAGCATCATCGAGCTCCAGTGTAGTGGTCATTAGAACATGACCTCATTCGTCCCCTCCACCTGGACTGGTTTAAAATCAGGACCAGTTCTCATTTTGAGATAAGATCAGCCAACTGTGAGAATGTCCCCTCCTTGGAATTACTTCGAGATAAGTCTGAGGACGTATCTTGGGGGAACTCCTTGGGGGAAAGACACACATTGATTTAAAACTATCTCTCAGAGATAAACTACACGGCTTTTTTTTTGTTGCCTTTTCCCGTGCATTAGTCCTCGGAAACGGGGATTAATAGAAAGCAAAAAAACACTATAGACAGTTCTGCCACTACAAACGGAGCAAAGGGAGCTGAGCAAACAACCATGGAGAACGAGACTCTTGCCTTCCGGCCGGGAGTAAGGTACCCTCTCCTTCAGAGGGATGCAGACTGCATTCGAGAGGAGAATGGGCGTCTTGCGAGATTCAAGCGTCGAGAGCGTTGATGAGGGTGGCCGAGATTTTACCACCTAAGGTGATAAGGTGATTGGATCATACTAAACGGAGGAGAGCGAGCGATGTTACACATCGAAAACTAACAGTCCTTCTCTCCACACTACTCTAATTTCCTCGGCCTTTATTCTCAGTTTGACAGGGAGGCATGCGGCACTTGGACCCCCGCGCCCGATGTGACAGTTCATACTGGCCCGTTTTGCCTTTCGGTAATTCTCTGGATGGGGCTGGTGTGGAGTTGAGTGAGGTTGAAGGTCTGGAGGTAGAAGTGATGGTATGTTGAGGTTGATGCTGGTTAGAGTTGGGCCGGGTCGTTCCTACGGGGGCGACTCGTACATTTTTTTTTTATAAGTTGCCCTCTCGTATGTTGTTACTGAAAATAGCTAATTTTTACTGCAGGGACGAAGTGTGTGGAGGGAGAGAAGAACATCGGAGAGGATGTGAGGATATGTGGTTATTATGTATATGTACGTATGTATGGAATACTCGGGATGTATGGGGAACGAATTGAGGTTATTGGCCTAATGTTTTTGTTCGACTGATCCTTTTGCAGATTATTTTGCGGGAATGACAAATAGAATAACCTCATATTATGCATGGTGATGCTTATAGAATGCTATTTCCTTTTTGTGCAGTCATCATGCCGCTAGTTGATATACTGCCTCTTATTGAAAGAAGGTGGATCGTGAACCTTGCGAGTCATACCGCCTAACATTCTTGCGTTCCTACATTTATTAAAGAACATACATGATACCGTTCAAAGCTCGCTTGCCTCATAATTTATATTTCGAAACAAATGACAAGTCTTGAGGAACTAAGATACATATGAGTATATAAGTTTAACAATTTCAACGTCACTGCTCCATCTACTATCCATCTCTCTTGTTTGTTTATATATCCGAATATTTCAATCACTTATTCCTCAGAGGCTCTAGTTGGCCCTATATTGATATGCTGCTGACATATACCAAAACGAGTTTGGAGGTGATATTCGATCTTCATACTTATTAGAGCTGGGAGTGAACGAGAGGCCATCACAGTGAGTGAATGACATGAATTTCCTAGTTATCTAAAATTCGACTAGTATATGTATATGTGACCCAGTTTATCCATATAGGCTATCAGGTTGAATGGCCCCTGAGTGGCTGGTACAATTCTAGTTTGGGACAATAGGCATTATTTTTCATAAGGACCACTGGAATAGAACTACAGTTGCCCCTGCATACTATAACAAGGCCTAAGGGAGTGTGGGGATTTTAGATTTCATACTATCAGGTGGCCAATAATGGATCAGTCCTAGCAACTTCCGGCTTCTCGTAATTTCAACAACATACATGTATCCTCCGGATGGTGAAATCGTTACCGTAGGTATCTTCTAGTTAGGCTTCTCGGTCCAATTAACTAAATTATCTGAAGAGCTTATATCGCTAGCCGGTTTCATGTATAACTGTTTCTTTGCGAAGAAGATTGAGATTTCCACCTCCTTGGTCGTGGGGCTATGCTGTGTATACAAGCAAGCAGGCAGTGGTAGCGGTAGTTGAATGGAGATGTGGAGAAAGAAAGGTAACGGTAATGTGTGGGAATCAGTTACAAAGCCACTCCGGAGACACGCTCGGTTTCAACTCAGGGGGGGCCGCTGCTCTACCTAGGTATATGATGGAACTGCCGCAACCAAGATTTGAAAGCAAAAAGGCTCCTGATTAATGTTTTATTCTATCTACCATGGTTCAGACACAGGCAGGACATGAATTGAGGGAAAAAATTCTCGGCGTGACGGGAGGCGGCCATAGCGGCGTATGCATGCATGTTACTGTTCTTGCTACTACTGCCAACCACCCCTAGCTTCCCCTCCCAGGTCACAGAACTGACGTCTGATTCCCGACGGTGTGGATCACAGTTGCCAGAAACGCGGACGTGCATGAGGCGGACCACCGCCCTGGTGTAATTACCTAGGTACTTTACCTCTGTATCTACCGTACCCACTTTTTAGGGGGGAGGGAAATAAATTAACACCGTATGTTAGTTCTAGCTGTTATTATAGTTGGATGATGTATAGTTAGATATGTGGAAGGATTTAGAGAATGGCCCCCACGGTGGATGGGCTGGTTAGGTTTATTATTCGGAATTCTTTCGTTGATATTTGAATTTGGATTTTATTTTTCCCAGTCATGAAAGGTAATCTTAAATAAGGCAGTTATTCGGCGAAGGAAACGAAACGAAACGAAACGAGCTCGTGGTTAACTAATTCGCCCCTGTGAAATTGCTGCTGATGGTGATGCTGATGGCAGATGTTTCTCTTTCTCAGGTAGAGGTGATGGCAATGGTAATTCGGGATAGGTCTTTACTTGCTTTTTTTTATTGCGCAAATGACGATTTTCGGGTCGTAATTACACACCTTGAGGCTGGATAGTTGGAGGCTTGTTTGGTCCCCAAGATCAGACTGGATAGAGCCTATCATCCACTACATGTATGATGTCTCCCCCACCATAAGCCAAGAATTAACAGCGCGCATATTGGGGCCATTGGTTGATCTGTGGATGATTGGGTGATACAGAGCAGAGCCCCCAACATGACCCATGTTAGATGTCCCCGTTTTTTCTCACACCTCTAGGGTTTCGATTTGGCCACAATGGGGCAAAGTTTCGAGAGAAAGAAAAATAATAATATACATACCGTTCCAGTTAGCTGGCTTGCTAGGTAGCGAGGTATTTCACGTGTGAGCAAATCAATCACCGAAAACCTTGCCAACTCGCGTCCGATATTAAACGCGCTCCAAAGGAGGGGAGAGGGAGCATCGTGAATCTGAATTAGAATTTGGAACGGTTGTGAGTGTATGTTTGAACCTAGCGTGTTATAATGGAGGGGAAGAAAGGAAGACAGATCATTTCTTACCTGCATGCCAACATGACGGCGTAATTTTTTCTCTGTCTGCGTTCTTTTTTCTTTCTTTTCACTCACAAGGCACGCGGACGTTCTGTCCTCCTGTACCCCATACATACATGCCTACATGCCTCTCGTATCATAATTCCATCCACTATTTCGCTTGGATCTTGAGGTTGGGCGGGTTTCGTATTCATCCGAACTATAGGTGCTATGTATGTAGAGTATAGTACCTTAAACGCCGACAACATGCAATACAATATGAGGGGGTTGGACTCAACTCTCCCTTTACCTATGGTTGCTGGATATATCTACGGAGTTTAGGCCATGGACTCTCACTCATCTTTCTTTGTCATGCCTCTCCTGTCGCCGGAAAAACGGGCGGATATAATTCCGGTCCCTTGAAATTCGTTGCACCTCCGGTGGGTTGGAGTAGGGTAGAACCTTCATTAAACTTGATTATGCCCTAATGTACCGGTGGCAACATGTCAACAGCTGGAATATTCTGCGCATATGAGTAAACCGAATTTACGGTGTGAGTATGTATGTAGGTAGAGTAGATAAGCTCGTTCCCAATCGATCTCGAACCTACTCTTTGAGTTATGTCGTGGTTGCTACGCACCGCACCGTCGTGGTGGTGGAAATGGTCAAACGGACCGGTTCCTTAACCGGTGGTTGCGACCGACCGAATAAAACTCAAAACCGAAGTAATAATCGGGTTGGATGATTGACCAATTAGTTGGGTGGGCGGAGCGGAGGTGCAGTACCGATTCATACATGGCCGCACCCGTACCACAGCCACAGCGAGGTATGCATAAAGTTGATCTCATCTTGATCACTCGCCCTAGTATTTCTATGTATTAGCGTGGGAGGGTCGCATATCCGGTGCAGTGTCTAAAGAGGGTGGTTATCGTCGGTATTGGCGTCTGGTCTGTTTGATCGGAAGGGCCCGACACGATATATGTATATCGCCATATCGTATTAACTGACGACTCTGTGGACCAGGGCTCAGGCAGGTGCGCAAGGTAACTACTCAAGGATGGTAAAGGTAAAAGCTTATCGCGGGAATTCGATATGACATACCTCCAAAAACCGCACAGCGTCCATACGTCCAGACTACCTACATATTTTAATTAATTAAAGATTGTGTTTTGTTTTCCCGCCTTTCTTTTCTTTTGAAAACCAGGGGAAGCAATCAGTCTCTGATCTCGGTATACATCGGGACACTTAATCTTTCTTTTTCTTTCCCTTCTATTGTTATGTTTTGAGGGAGAAAATCCTCCACGTGTGCGTCTGAGGTGTATTCTAGACCATACACTTATGTATGCATATAGAGTAGAGAGCAGATCTAGAATGATCGACTATCCCAAGAACACAGATGTTAATTCTACTTTTTTTTTTTTTTTAATTTGCAAGGACCCTACTAGTACTTGAGATTCCTCAGTTCATCGTTACCTAGCGTGCTCAAGCAATGATCCCGTGCCAGCTTAGAAGCAATTGGTTCCTGGGCTGCCAAGAAACAGTAGAATTTAGAAAAGTCTGCTAAAAGAAAATAAGCACTAAGGCCTATACGTTAGTTCTCTCGAGGTGCGAACTCGCTCTGCGGTTCCCGGAACACAAACTGGTGTTAACCCTAAGTGCCTTATGAGATATACTCTAGTTGATGAGATATAGTTGGTGTGATAGTTCGGCGGAGTATGCAAGGAACGAGGATTAAGAGAGCGCCGCCAGGGAAAATTCAAGAAGCAGTTACGTGCCGCAGACGCTGGTGCAAATTGATGATGCACTAATAAGTTCGAGGCAGATTATGCAAATGTTGCCTGAGCTGATTGCCATTGTTTCATTGATATTTGAAAGCTACAGACAAAAGATATACAAATCAAGACCGATACCATTGACCATGTGGCTGATGGCTTTCTTGATGCTACACAAGAATGGAGTTTTAATAAATCCGGGAAGTCAAGTCAGTAGCTAACTACCTAGCTAGGCCGTCTGATAACGGTGAAAAACACTGCGCTATAAAGGTTATCGTATCAAATTAATAGATAAATATCAGTAATCGTTTCAATGCCTTATATAGTATCGTTTTGACAGTTCTGCCGGGTTATAGAGGAGAGAAAGTATGTTCCTGGAAGTTTGGAAGAAGCTCCATGCTGCGGGTGATAGTCTATGTACCATACATACAGTATATGTATGTAGGTCAGATGAAGCTCATCAGATAC
The DNA here is from genome assembly GCA_024713935.1 of Morchella eximia. Taxonomy (NCBI): domain Eukaryota; kingdom Fungi; phylum Ascomycota; class Pezizomycetes; order Pezizales; family Morchellaceae; genus Morchella; species Morchella eximia. Next base: position 1,321,451 of record JAMGZG010000016.1, read on the forward strand.
CGCCCGCCGAGATTTCGTATGGTGTTAGGTAATGAATTGAATCCTTGATTATGATGCGGGAGAAAAGCAAGTCAGTCTGCGGGGTTCGCTTGGCTTTGGTTGGCGCTTTGTGATATCTAGAGATTTTAGTTTTTGAGAACCACACCCATGCTATGCATGCTCAACCAAAGCTCGGAAACACTTCGCCGGGGTTATTAGCGTTTTGCAACGGCTACCCCGCTGGGAAATACAGCCATGGATAGCCGTGGTCATGTCTTTCCACTGCAATCAAAATACCAAGTGTTATGTAGTTACCGGCGATAGTCTCGGTGCTCGGGGTTGGGTTCGAAGATTAGTCCCGGAAACCTTATCTTCCGATGTAGAATTAATGCGTACATATCTACATGTAGGCTTGCACTTCTTATTTAATGACTTGAGCTTCAACCTAGGACAGATTGACAGTCTAAATATTAGAGAAGTACTAAATATAGTACTAGTGTAATATAGTCAAAATAATGTTCAAGTTAATACTATAACTGAGTCGATAACTGTAAGTCTTCAGTATCGGGTCACTAAAGATCTTGTTTAGCCCATGCTATGATTTGCGATACCACATATATTTCCAGCCCCGGGGCATCAATAACCTTAATTCCCAATTCATACTAGGTTCAATATGACTTAGATTACCCCCTCGACCAGTCATATTAACGGAATCTCCCCCGAGACAGGTAGAGCCTGCAAAATTCCCCACTGACGGTTGTGTCACCCCCGCTAGCCAGCATGTTTGGTTGTGGTGTTTGAGAATGTAGCACTGGTACTCACAGACAGCACGCGGGATATGGGATGTTTTCAATACGTAGTATTAAGGAGATGGGAAGGATTGTTCGTGTCTTGTTTAGTTGTATATCTAGCCTGATACCGTGGGATTTGACAATGGTTGCGAATACTGATCTAAGCCTTTCTTTCGGCAGGAAGAACTAAGGTCAAATACATATACAGGCTCAGGGGCTTGATGATCATCGTGTGTCCTGGTTTAGGTGTTTAAAAAAACCGGGACGCTGCCGGGGTTCAATTGACTGCGCCGAGAGAAAAAAATGGATGGGTGTAAGGGGAAGCGGGAAGTTGAAAGTATGTCCGATGCTGTGACCAACAAGCCCACTACGCCGGGTCAAGACCCTCATCCTCCGGCTGGGACACGAGCGGTGGAAGTGGGGGGGGGGGGGGTTAAAAATCGGTCAGCCACGGACATTCGTATGTTATGTGTGGGGGCAGACGCCTTCGGCCATGTAGTAATTTGTGAGGAGAAACGGATAATCATGATATTGGTGTGGCTAACTATATAATCTAATCTGTATGATGACAGAAAATGCAGTGGGCATATGCTTATGCTTCGTTTGCACTGTTAGTGTAGTGCACTGCACTTCTTGCTGGCTTGGTTCGGCATTGGGTCGACTCCGAAAAGATGTCGGTGTTTTGATTATCTGGAATTTCGATCCGGGGTAAAGGAGAGTCCTAAGAACTCCGGCAGACGGCGGGGATTCATCTGTAAGTCCATTAAGCTATTAATATAGCCTGAATCGTAGGTATGATCGGGTTTTACGTATTAGTCCTGTGTTTAATGAAAGGGCCTGTCGTGGTCTCGCACTCCCGCACCTCGAGTTGGTTATGGTACACGTGCGCCATTATTCGGTTGCAGGTACATACATACAGATACAAGTGCATCGGCTTGAAAATATTTACCGATATCTATAAGGTGTATTTTTGGCACACCATCGTTTAGCTCGTTGATTGTTGATAGAATAACGTTTTAATTGATTGGAGACCCAGTGAAGGGGATCATGGTAAGTTGCAGCGTCGGGTTTTTGTGCTGTTCAGGAAGCCTTGATCGATCGTAGATGTAGATCATGAGTTTCTTGTATTTTCTTATCCAATCCAGCAAGTAGTATTGTGGCAATGTTTTTTTATTTGCTTTTTACCACGATATAATTGTGATCTCTCTTTTGGAGGAGCCACAGCTTGTCCCCGCAGCGTGTCTGGAATTCTTGCAGAACATTCTGTTGATCCCCGCCCTCGAAGCCTCGGTGTCTCATGCATCTGATTTTCCCATTCGTCAGTGCCCTGGACCATGAAGCCACTCCCGAGACAGCCTGGTGTCGTGCTCAATATGCATGCGGATAGACAAGACGTTGGCAACGGCTTTTTTTTGGCCCCAGTTAACACCCTCCCCCACCTCCCCTAGGGGTTTAGAAGGTGTGGAGAGTTGTGCAGCATAGCGGCAGGGACCAGGAACGTTCCATGGCCAGAGGGTCGCGCATCCCTACCGAAAAGTGTTTGGGGATAACTGGGGAGGCGGTTTTTCTTGAGAATTTCTACTCTTGGCGATGTTGATAATTTTCTTATGATTGATTGGACAGGGGATGATGATGCCAAGGACATCACGAGCAGCAGCAGGGAACAGCCGCCGCTTGTCTCATCTGTCTTACAACCCCAGTCCCCACCATCATATCATCCCCCATTTCACCAGCGGCAGCGGCAGCAGCAGCAGGCAATCAAGCAGTAGCCTGAACTGTGTACCTGTGTGGCACTGGACAAGCACTGCTCACTCCCTCACCCTTTCCTCGATTTTACCCCTGGTCAGACTAAGTCGAAGGGCCTCGGCGAGTCGATCTGAGATGTGGATGTAACAGTGGTTCAAAGATTCGCAAGGACGGCGCCGGCCATGAGCGAATGTATGTTACAACATCAGTTAAGTTGCTTTCTCCGCTGATTGTGCTGTTTCTTTCCGGTTAAGCTGGCGCATCAGTTGCACCACCACTCGAGACATAATAATAAAGTCTAGGTATTAAATGTACTATACTCTACCAATATGACAGCCTAGGCATGTATCTTTGTAGCTGTCCCTGTGTCGCCGCCGGCGCATGCTTGTCGCTTTGTCCACGGCGGGTCAAAATAAATCCGGGGGTAAAAAGGACCAGGACCCACAGCACTTTGTGACTAAAATACATGCTCCTAGTGCTCGCCGTGTGTCCCACTGTGATCTCGTCTTCGGCGAAACTCTTGCGCTCACTGCACGGTTAGGACCCTACATAGTACCTAGCTTTCCGTCTAACTACCTCTCCACCTTGCGCCTGACAGGCCTAGTTTCTCTTCTCGTCTTTCTTTTCCCTGGTAACTTCTCATAGTAGTGTGGTTCTCACTCCACACCCTCCTCCTGCTGCTACTCCTACTCCCTTTTGTCTTTTAATTCCCCCTCCCCCTCATCTTCCTCCAAATCTACATATAGATCTTATTGTCCGTCTCTTGCCGCTCTTTTATTTTCACTTCTATCCCTATTTGATCAGGCTCCACATCCATCCCATTCGTTTTGTCTATACATCTCTATCAATCTCGCTCATCTATCAAACTTCCCCTCATCCGTCTAAAAAGAAAAGCTGAGAAAGACGTGCAAGTCGAGCTATGGGCTGCTGATACCTTCACTTGAACCATCCGATATTCAAATCCTGCCTGTAATTTGCTCCCCTCCAGCCAATTACGTCCCCCACCCTCCCAAAAGCCAAGGATTCCCTTATTTCTTGATTACCACCGTCCTTGCCATTTGCCCCCACAAGGAAATATATATAAGGACCTCCCACGAAACAGGAATCAGCCACAGATAACTTCCTCGAACTATTCCTTATTTCAACAATAACCATTTTTCAAAATGTCGACTGCAATGCTTTCTCAACCCACAGTTGTCTCCATGCCCCCGTCACTCGCCAGCCCTACTTCTCCCACCAAAAAGCGCCGCCGCAGAGCTCCAGCCACTGGTGCTGCAGAAGATTGCTTCACTTGCAGGGCAAACGGTATCAAATGTGATCGCCGTCGGCCTTACTGCGGCCCATGCCTCGAAGTTGGGAATGATTGCAGAGGTTACAGAACTCAACTCACTTGGGGAGTTGGTGTTGCCAGTCGTGGGAAACTTCGAGGACTACACTTGCCTATTGTGAACCTTGCTGTTGACAGCAAGAACACCCAAAAGATTGTCAAGAAGAAGTCTGAGGACAAATCCACAAATGGAAACGGTGCAAAGCCAAAGAAGTCCAAGGCTTCCGAGAGTAATCCACATGATTACGATAGCCAGCGTAATACTGGTGTGGGCAAATTAAGCATTATCACCAGTTACGACTTCGTCAATATGGAGGTTCCATCAAGTTCTAGCTCTAGAGCCAGTTCTTCTCTTTCTGCCAGCACTGCTGGGACAAGTCCAGCTCTGTCCGCAATCTCCCAGTCTAGCATCCCGTCTCAGAGATTAAGCCAAGCACGGAAATCGCCTAATCCTTCCTCGTACTCCCCATATTCTTCAAATCCTCAGCAGCAGTATCACTCGCATATTTCACCCCAACAGCAGCAGCAGTACCAGGCACCAATTCAGCACTATCACAAGTCACCATATTCGCATGTATCACTTCCTCCACACCAAACAACTCCATCGCTACTTTTATCTCCCATGTCCGAATATGAACCTAGTTTCCCCTCTTCACAGCACTACCCCATGTCTTCTGCACCAACAACTGCTCCTTTGTATGACATGGTCACTGGTGTTTCAAGCTCTACTTACCACCCCACAAGTTCAATGACTGTCACTTCATCTGGCGTTTCTTATGCCCCTATGACTGCGCCAATCATGCAAACATCTTCCCGAATGATGGATGGTGATCATATACATCAAAATCATAACCAACACCCCCATCACAGCGGATCGTGGAATGGAGTTAGCGGGATGGGCAATCTTCATCAACAACATGTACAAGCGGGAACAGGTAACCTGTCAGACTTGTTGTACGATGATGATATGCTTGGTACGTTCTAAAGCGTTTTTGTGTCTTGTGATTTTCCTTTTTTATTATTATTTTATTGAACTCAAGCGAAGTGTACACTTCCCCCTCCATTTTTACATACCCCTCCCTCTCTTTCAAATTTTCCATAATTGTTACTAACTGGATGGTTTTTGTTCTTCAGTTACTCGTGACCCTGAATTTTCTTATAACGCATCTTCATTCCAAACTTCGAATTCCCCAACTCCAACCAACCAGTCTTTTTCAACCTCTATTTCCCCTATGTCGGTGCAATTTCCTCCTCCTGAGTTGGCGAATATTTCCCCAAAACTTCGTTTCCTCATCGAATATTATGATAAAACAGTCTGTCCCGCAATGGTTGCCTTTGACGGTCCTGGTAATCCATATAGGCAACAGGTCCTTCCAATGGCATTCAAGAACGAAGCTCTTATGGAGGCAATTTATGCTCTTTCTACCAGTCATTTAGATTCAAAAAAGAAAGGCGCACTGTCACTCGAAAGAAGAACCAGCACAGGTTCTCCGAAAAGCGTTTCTCCCATGCACTCTCATTCGCCTTCGTCTCCTGTCTCTCCAGGCCATCAATCATTTCCTGACTCCCATCAGGGACTACATTTACTGTCTGCCGTTGCTCCGGTGGTAAAGGAGAAGTCTGCAACTGCACTCAGTCATAAGAACAACTCCATCCATCTTCTCAATGCACAACTTACTATCCCTGAACTTGCGAAGTCAGACTCGGCGATGGCCACTCTATTGATCTTGTTGTTTTATCACATCAGTGAGACAGGTGTCGGGCAGTTTAAGACACATCTTGCGGGAGTCAAAAAGTTGATGGGAATGAGATGCGTTGGAAAGGAGACGGGAATCTGGGGCTGGATGGAGACTGTGTTTACTTGGCTTGACAACATGAGCGCTTCAATCAACAACAGAGAGGCGCAATTAAGAGGCGGATATCTCGACATGATCTTTTCATCAAACGATGACTGGGACCTGGAAAGTTTGACGGGCTGTGACAGGGAGTTGTTTATGCGATTGGCTGGACTAGGAAGAATCAACATGTTGAGTCAAATGCCAACGGTTGCCAGTGATAGCCATGGTAGAAATATGGAAGAGGATGATGGGATCACCGAGCCTTTCAGAGATGAGAATGATGGAAGAGATGAATTTTGGTTGGCCTGGAACGCTATAAAGAAAGATCTTTGCGAATGGAGACCCACAGCTATCTATGCAGCCACACCCTCACGCCACTCGTCAAAAGAAGCCAGCCCCTCAAGGCCTTTGGAAGTACCGATTCCTTCGCCCACTTCATCCAGTTACTCAATGTCCCCACCACCACCACCATCGGCTGGAAGTCCGAGAAGAAAGTCATCTAAGGCACACGAAGCTGTCGAGATTAATCATTGGCTGCATGCGTCTAATGTTTACCGCTACGCAGCCATTTTGTATATCGATCGACTTGCCTATCCACATCTCCCTTCGTCTCATTCTATATTTCAGAATACAGTCAGAGAGGTTCTTGATCATGTCAACTGCATCTCTAACTCTAGGCTTGGTCACAGACTCCTCTGGCCTCTTTTTATCACTGGAACAGAATGCGTCGTAGATACTCATAGAAATATGATCAGGGAACGATGTGTGGAGATGCAGCGTGAATGTGGTTTCTTCAACAAAGTTTCTGGTCTCGATGTGTTAGAGAAAATATGGAGAGAAGACATCATTGAGGAGGACCGGGGTCATCAGGGAAATGAAATGTTTGCTGGAGCAAAGAGAATGGGGAATATCAGCCCAAGTGTGGGCGGGAGAGGTCTGAGGTGGAGGAAGGTCACGGGTCACGAGGATGCTGAGTATTTGATGATATAAAAGGGGAAGAAAAAAGACGCACATAAAAACGGCATGGCGGGGTTTCTACGGTTTATAATGTTTCATAACGGTTTGGAGTACATCGGTGGCTTTTTTGCTTTTTGGTTTGGCTTTTTGGTTATGATTTCATGGTTTTTTCTTCCTTTTTTCACCCTTTCAGATAATTTACGCGCAGCATCAATGGAACGATGGGAGAAAATGTGAGAGGTTATTGGCATATATTCAATCTTTTCCCCTTTGTTTCATCGGTCGGGGTAAAAGTCTAGGTATCGGCACTTTGGTTTTCTTATTGGGTCCAAGTTTCTTTTCTCAACTCTACTCTACTTGGCTTTCCTTTTCCTTTTCGTTTCCCTTTTTTTTTTTTTTTTAATTTCTAAAAAGCGCGTGGACAAAAGGAGGGAGTTTTCTTTTTGGTTTGTAATTTACTGTATATAGCCTTTTCCCTGTATGTTTCCTTCGGATGACTGCCTTACTTGCATTTGGAACGTGGGAGAGAGATGGGTCGGTAAGGTAGGGGTGTGGACAAACAAAAAAAACGTGGGTTACAGGCCAAAAGGTTAAATAAAAGACTTCTCAGATATATTCTAAGTGCGCTAGCATCAAGGCTGTCAAATCAATAATTGTGGAAATGTCAGATCGGACGGAATTGATTAGTTTGTTGCGTAGTCGCACATATCTCACTCGGCCCATCTCCGTATACAAGGCTAGGCCTACATGTACCTTCACCCAATATACTTAACTACATCTAGAGTGCCTACATACCTCTTCCCATCTACGCGAGCTGCTCTTCATAGTGTTATAGCTACCGTATTTTTTTTTTTTTTTTCCAAAAATACATACCGGACAGATGCCCATGGAATTAAATTGCGAAATATCTATTAGTATAAACTCTTCCGCGAGGGTCCAACGGGAAGTCCCATCGCAAATCACAACGTAAGACAAGGTATGCCCACACGTGCGTTATAATTTAAGTATATAGTCAAACCCGTGGGCAAATCGCATCGAGTACGTGACATACACACGTGTAGTAGTTAATGTCACAGATGCTATCCACGTATCTCTCCACTTATATGCCCCCTTACTCTAATAACAAGACATTGTAGATTCCCAAAGTGAGATTAGTTACCCGTTGAGAATTATTAGTGGTTTACCGATTGGATATTCCCGCGTCTTGGACGACAAATACCCGGAACTGATAATTCTTAGTTGACTTCACACAAGTCGCACCTTATTCGTTGCCTAGTTGATCTCCCGACGCACGTGTTCAGGATACGTACAACCCTTCGTCCAACATTCTTTCGCTGAGTAACGGCCAAGAAAGTGACACAGCGGAAAAAAGGAAATAAAGGACTGCAAAAGCGAAAACATGCAAAAAAGATTTCTCGCCAAGGGATCATGACTCGCTTGGCGAAGAAATTGCACCATTATTTATTGCGAGTGATCTCGCTCTTCTTAATCCCTTTCCCCTCTTTCTGTTATTCTTTCCTGTCGGCAGGAGTCAGTCGTTCGGACAAGTTGGAGGCTTTGGATATTTAGATATTTTTTAGATAGAATTTTGAAACGCACATTTATCATTGAGTGAAATCAAAAACAAAATGTCTGCACCATCACTCTCATCAACCACTTATCAGAGGCGTGCGCCTCTGATGAGTAGGCTCGCTGAAGTGGTCAGGACAATGTGGGATTTGGGGTTCATCTCCTTTGGAGGACCGCCTGTTCACTTCCAAATCGTAAGTCCCCCTTTACTCAGATGCTGACCTGCGATTGAAGGTTGGATAATGAAGGGTGGAGCGATTAACACTTGAATACAGTACCACAAACGATTCGTCGACGGCTACAAGTGGATCGATGAGCAGACGGTATAATTCCTTCAGGGAGTACCCAATCTCGCCAACTGACAAGAGGGTCGAGTGATATTTGGATATTGGCACTAACAATTGCATCAATCGGAACAGTACCAGGAATTGTTTGCCGTCTGCCAGGCCCTTCCGGGGCCTGCAAGTACCAAGTTCGGGTTCTGCATCACTCTAATTCATTCTGGGTTCATACCCGCGCTTTTGGCGTTTCTATTATTCAGGTTTGTACTAACCTTTGTTCTTCCCCGCATCAGGCGATTAATTGATTACTTACTTGGATGTTTACATAACCATAGTTTACCAGGAGTACTCGGAATGTTTGCCCTATCACTCGGCGTGTCGAAAATGGACGAAACCCTCCCAAGGCCTGTTTATGCACTACTCTGTGGCTTGAATTCAGCCACCGTAGGGATTATTGCTCTGGCTGCGGTCCAATTGGGCCAGCGTGCTGTTACTGATAAAGTCTCCAGAGCGCTCTTATTTTTGGGTGCCACAGCGGGAATGCTGTATAACGCACTATGGTATTTCCCGCTCTTGATGGTCATCGCTGGTATTGTGACAGTGTCATATGATGAAGGCCTGGGGCCTAAAGCCCTGCTTTACTCGAAGAACCTTTTCAAAAGGATGCGTCATAGACAAAGTAACAGCGACAGACCTGTCGAAGAAGGACTTGGTGACGGAGCATGGACTTCTTCGTCCGTCAAGGAGCCAGCTGCTGCTCACCGAAGATCCAGTGGGCCAACCGTGAACGAGGAGCTAGTAGCGCAGAATCCCGAAAGTCAGGCCAATGAAGTGAATGAAGTGGTCGAGGAAGCGGCCACTACCACAGCCAACAAGAACAAGGTTTTCCCCATGCCTCTTGCCATCACGATTGTGGTCGGATTCTTCATCTCCTTCATCGTGATTTTGGTGTTGAGAGCGGAATTGAAGAGCCGGCCAATTGGGTTGTCTCTATTTGCGAACTTGTACCTGGCAGGAACAGTAAGTAGCCACGTCGTTCTCATACGCAGTATGCATATCTCAGTCGCTAACAAAATTTCCTAGATCATCTTCGGTGGAGGACCTGTCGTTATTCCATTGCTTCGACAGTGAGTAAAAGATAATCCCCATGAAGTTACTGTGGTAGATTAATAACTCGCGACTTATAGATATATCGTTGACGAAGGATGGGTGACCGCTCGTGACTTCCTTCTCGGTTTGGCAATTATTCAGGCATTCCCAGGGCCGAACTTCAACTGTAAGCCAGACAGCCCGTATCCTAGCTTCCCATCGCCAAGATCAAGACTAACCCAAAATAGTTGCCGTCTATCTCGGTTCCCTCACAGCACTTAATTCAGGCTCCTTGCCATCAGCTATCGGGGCTCTCCTTGCTTTCATTGCTATATTCACCCCAGGGATGCTGCTCGCCTCAGCAACCATTACATTCTGGAACGAACTCCGTAGCAGACCTTGGGTCGCGTCTATCCTCAGAGGTCTCAATGCCGCTGCAGTAGGGTTGATTTATACCGCTGTCTATAGGCTTTGGGAGATGGGATATGTTGATGAGAACCATGCAAACGGATCATCATTGGGCAGAGATCCTTGGTGGGTGGTTATCACGGCAACCTCCTTTGTGGGAACCGCTTGGTTCGGGTTTCCTGCACCGTTCTCGATCGTTCTTGGTGCTGCGATGGGTCTCATTTGGTTTGTGGTTGTGAATGCAGGTCAGAGTGGAGCAGAGTTGTTGGGGACTGCAATGATGGAGCTTTGATGTTTCTTCCGGGTACTTTTTTTTCCCCTAAGGAAGTAGTGTAATGTAATACGAGGAGGAGGAGAAGGAGGAGGGAGGGATGGTCGGATTCGTCTAGCGATCGTGTGATGGGAAAAAAAATTGGGTGGTGGGGAGGGGTTGATTGGGTTGGTTGAGTTTAGCTGTCACTTATAATATACCTAAAAGCAAATGTTGTTCTTCTTCAAATAGTTTAGTGCCCGCACTAGTCATGACCAAGCCATCCTATTATGTACTAGCTCCTCGAGTGATAATCTGTGCATCGAACAGTATTAGCGACCGTTCCTGAACGAGTCTCGACTGCATACATGCATCACCACCACAGACAAGACAACCGCCACTCATGCTCGTATGATGATGTAGCAGACTGAATACCTGCAACCCTCTCTACCGCTACCCCGGGCAGGGCCCCCACCGGGGGGTGGGGGGAGGAGGTTCTTAAACATCCAACGGCTTATTAGAAGTTCCACATTCGGCCGCCGCTATTAAAAAGGGGGTCGTAAGAGGGGGATGGATGATGCGCAGGAGAAGAGGGGCGGGGGGGGGGGGAGAAGAGCCTAGGGGAAAAATAAATCGATGAAGATCCGGCCATCCCCGGCCGTCCTTAAACGAGAGTGCCGGCCACAGGAACTTTCGAGACGTTCGGTCAATGCGTACCGAATATGACAGCTGCAGATGTACATATGTACGGGCATCGATTGGGACCTGCCTCGCCTTCGGCAACGTCGTGTTTCGATCAGGTAGCTAGGGGTGCTGGATCCTGGATTGGGGGGGAGGGCGAAATTATGTAGGTACATACTAAGGCATGTATGTCTAGCCAGCCAGCTACTACATGCACATACATGTACTCGCTTGCGAGTAGCGTCATCCAGGGGTTGGGGGGTTGGAGAGGGATGTCGAGCCAATAATCGGTTTTTAAAGATATAGGAGCAAGGATACATGTATCCTCAGTGGTGAACTGCGCATGCTGGGGACTAAAAATAAACCTAGCATTTTGAAAGAACCATGTGCAACATACGATGATGGGGGGAGGAAGCAGAAAAAAAAAGTCTCCGCCGTGGGCCAGGGTGGGACAGGTGGAAATGACTAAAGCAATTGTTGGTATTTCTCCTCCTATCTACCTATCTACATGTACTTATGGAGCTAGCTGAGGCGTGACATTTGCTTCCTTTTGGGAGTTGGCGGGCGCGTGGGGGGGGTTGTTACTTAGCCATCTTGGGGGAGGTTGATTAATTGATACAATTTGAGGAGGGGGGAGGGGGTTATGTGAGGTGAGATTATCGATACAAAGTAGGTTTTTTCGGCAATTAATTAGATTCACTGTTTTTTAATCCAATGGCCAGCTGTGCTTTACTCTGTCAGCCTTGGCAATTGAAGAGTAATCTTGAGCCGAACTTAAGTCCATTCTGCAATAAGACTTGCATAGCACAACATGACCTAGCTATTGACCTTACAGTATGCTCTGATGGCCCATTAATTCACAATTATATTAATCAATCTTCCCATGCAAGCAATGATGCATCTACAGACGATGTCTTGCTTAAATTTATCGACAGATACTTTAACCTAGATCGGCTTTACTATACTGCCACATGGGCACATTTAGCTGCACCTTTCATATTTCTAGATACATCAACGTTTCCGAGTAAAGTCGTCGGAAAAGGAAGGCACCAGATAAGGTTTAGAAGCAATAAACAACTTTGCCTATACCTCCACCTACACCTGTCGCATGGCTCGTAGTTAGATTTCAACCTCAACTTGAAACTACATACTCAAGTCCGGGCTCTTGTGTTAAGGATCATGTTAAGGAAATAGGATTCGGTTGGAAAATATACAGTTGAGAAATCGGTACGTCTGGTTGCCGGAAAGGGCTCGAAAGCCCTAGCTCTGTTACGAGCCAGGGGCCCGGGGACACCTAAGAAAATCGTTGGGATAGTCGTTAAAAACCCAAGTTTTGCTTAAAACTAATGCAAATGCGAACGAAAACCATAGAATATACAAAGGTTATCCAGTCCAACCTCCCTATAAGGATACCTTCTATAATAACGCTCGGCTTGTAAGGTTACGAGTTCTCGGTCCCGACTCCATATTGGGCTTTTTGGGTACAGATCGACCCAGCTAGCTTGCTATAAGGGTACCGATTTCCGGTCCCGAGCGTATTCTTACGGAGAGATTCGACTGCAGTCTCTGCATGCCGCGGCCGCCGTGGGAAATGAGTAAATACATAGGTATATACGTGACCCATACAAAGGAGGTCCCGGGGATCGAATAATGCCATTAAGGCCCGGCCCGGGCCCGTCCATTAATTGGGAAAGTCACAAAAAAAAAAAAAAAAAACTATTAACCAACCTTTTATCGTTTATTTTACTTTTCTCAACGCACGGTCTATATGTAATTATAATCGTGCCTTTAATATAGTCTATTTTACAAAAAACGAAATTGGGTCCTTTTATACTACATATCAAATATCATAGCATAGTAACAACAACGTATAAGTATGATATGGTTGAGACCTAGACTGAAAACTTACATCCTTATAAGATGAGTATCATTACCTCTTAAGCTGTTACTTAAATACTACCAACATGAGATCTATAAAGTAACATTATGCAGACGAGATTCACATGCAAGATATGTGAGATGTAACACTAACAAATCTGGTTGGCATCTAGGCTTTACTTAGACGCTCAGTGAAGGGTGCATCATTGCCGGTGAATTCGATGCATGCAATTGAGAACAACACAAAACTGCTATAGAACTGTTTCGAATCATTTATTCCCTCAAAACCAGGCAATATAGATTATTATGACATTAAAGTCAAGCTTAATGTGAATCAGTTCTATAACCCAAGCCTCGAGTTTCCAAGTCACACACTGGTTTCACAATTGTAACCTTTTAGTGAAGCCAGTATAGCACAAGGAATAAGAAAAAATAAAGAGGGACTGGTAAAAACAGCATGCATTTCGGGACGTACCTCTGTATCACTATATATCCACACATACGCAATATCACTATAGCTTACAACAAGATCTACTATATAGTCGACTATATTTCCATGCAGTTAAGAAGCACCCGTAGCTCTGGGTTAACGTTGGGTTCTAGTACTTTACTTCTACTGGCCATTATATTACAAGGTCAGTATTACAAGCACCGAGGGCAACTATTGCTGGGCATATATATGACAAAGTAGCCATATATAATATCCTACATGAACCACAGCCAAACATCATGCCCAGAAGCCCCCGGTATCAGAACAAGCACACTCATCTTCATGGACCATATACACTACATGCACTACAATCCATTAACCCATATATCACTACCCATTACCCACACAAACATATATCCAACCGCAACAAGCATCGAACGCACATCACCGCCCCTACCAAACCACACCCATCACTACAAAACACAAGTTCGAAAAAACAATAGCCCGTTGTGCCATGACAACACCGGCACCACCACCAGCGAGACAGGGTTAGGGTTGCCAATTCCAATTTGCCTAAATTATAAAATAAAAAAAACGCTATTGAGAAAAGTCTTTACAACGGTTTTTTTTTTTGGTTTAATTCATTAATTGCACATACAACATTACAGTTATGGCCCAATATCGTACTGACCCCCCCCCCCCCCTTATACTACTGCCCCTTCTGCCTCAATCCTCCATGCACCTCTCACTGAAAAACTTGAACAAAAGAATTAAACAAATGACACGGCACTGCTTTGGCTAGCTGTTACAATGTGTTTCACCGACGAATTCTGCAGATTTGGTTAGTTATAGGCCTTCTTTGTTGAATGACTATTAGAGAGTACTTCACATACATACTTTCTACTAGTATCGATATCTGAAGATCCAACTCCGACAGTACTATAGTGTACACCGCACACCGCGCACGATTATACAAACAGGAGGCCATTAAATTCAGTAAAAAGGTAACCCTCTTCTCCTCTAAGTATATATAATGATGCTTGTAATAGCTAATTTGATACAAAATATCTACAACAGAACAGAGAAAGCGTATATAAAATGTAGTGAACAAAAAACGCCTAGCTCCCAAACCCAAAACCAACCCAAAAAAAAAAAAAAAAAAAAAAAACGCCGAGAACACCCCCAAAACCCAGTAACACCAATTTTTAGAAAAATCTATTATGGCCTGTGTATATGTAGGTAAATACCTCCAGAGGTGTCTATGTACACTTCCCCATCGAGACCCCCACTATCATTATCCTCACAACCACTCATCGAGGAGGATACTGACCGCCCCCCCATAGCACTCCAGCACGGCCGTATGCAGCATCTCCGTCATACCCGCCACATCCGGATCATGCTCCGCGAGGAGCTTTACGACGGCCGGGTTGCGCTGCGGGGACTTTATAGCGTGCAGCAGCGGCGTCTGGCCCTTTGCATCGCGCGCCGCCACGTCGGCGCCCTTCTCGAGCAGCTTCTGCACAACCTCCGCCTTTCCGGCGAGCGCGGCGCGGTGCAGCGCCGTCTCCTGCGAGCGCGTCTGGCAGTAGTTTGCGTCTGCGCCGTGGTCGAGGAGGAGCATGATTACTGCGTCGCCGCGCGAGACCTCGAGGACGCTGAGGAGGCTGGCGGCGGCGATGCGCGCGGATGTGCAGTGGTGGTTTGGGTTTGCGCCGTGGGCGAGGAAGAGGCGCGCGGCGGGGAGGTTGCCCTTCATGCAGCACTGCGAGAGCGGGGTCCAGCCGTTGGTGTCGATGCAGTCCACCTCGGCGCCGTGCTGGAGGAGGAGCTCGATGTTGGCCATTTTGCGGCTGGCGGCGAGGTGAAGGGGTGTGCGGCCGTTTTTGTCGACGGCGTTGACGGGCACGCCGGCGGTGATGAGGAGCTCCATGAGCTCGAGAGAGCCTACGCAGGCGGCCTGGTGCAGGGCTGTGGCGCCGCTCTCGTCGGTGCAGGTGACGGTGACGTTGTGGGCGAGTAGCACCTTGACCGTGTCGAGGCTGCCCTTGAAGACGGCGAAATGCAGAGAGTCCCGGCGGTGCTCTTGGGAATTGACCTGGGCGCCGTGTTTGATGAGGATCTCTGCCATCTCGGGCAGGCCCTGGTGGCAGGCGTGGTGCAGCGCGGTGAGCGGGCACGTGAGGAGCCCGTATTCGGGCCAGTTGCGCTGGCCGCGGCGCGCGCTTTTGAGCGAGGGGACTAGCTTCGAGAGATTGGGATCGGTGCCCATCTTGAGGAGCTTGCGGACGAGGGGAAGATTGGACGTTTGGCTGGCCCAGATGAGCACCCGATCGGGGTGGTAGTCGGCGATGAGGGCCTTGTCCAGCGTGGGCGTGAAGAGGGCATTCAGATATTGGCTGGTGCGGCTGAGGCGGCTAGTATCGGACCTGGAGTTGCAGCTCTCACTAATCAAGAGAATGACTTCCACGGGAAGATCTAGGAAATTGATAGACATTGTTGTAGGTTTTTGGTCCTAGAGAGTGTGGTGGGGGAGGGGGAGGTTGGGGTCAAACCGCGCTGTGAGGTGGAGTGGAGTGCAGTTGTTTTATAGCCAACCTCTGCGGGTGTTGCCGCACAATCATATGACGGCGTGCACGGAGAGGTGTGCCTTTGCAGCTCGAGTCAATTAATCCCCGGCATGTCCACAATCAGTATATATCACCAGTATGTGTTTCCAGTTAATCAATCGGTCGCAGGGGAGGACCATGGGTGATATCGTCATGGCATATCACTCGCCTCAATCCTCTTTAGCATATAATGGATCTACCGAGTATGCAAAGGTTTTGATTGGCTGAGTTTTGGATGTTTTTCTTTTTCTCAAGCTATTGAGTAGAGTGAGTCATGATCAGCTAAAAATAAAATTGGCGTTTGAAATTTATCCATGTTGTTATTCAGTGATTGTGGTGATTATGACCGTAATTATTGTGATATCATTCGGTGACTATGATTGTGATTGATTTTGTTGGGGTTATCGGCCCCCCAGTTTTATTACCAGAACCAGCCATTGTTCATTTCATTATCCTCACCAGCCAAACGCCGGAAGACTTGTATTCATGTAGAGTATAGGTACGCGACAATTGAGTGACTTGGTCCTTGCTCCTTGTCGGTATGTATAACGTGTCGATATGATGTGCGGACGGCTCGCCTGTAAATTCATCATCATCCGAAAAGCCAGATACGTATATTATATACGGCATGCTCCTTTAGTAGCACTTGTAGAAGTACTACTTGCTTGGGCGTTTCTTTGTTCTCTAATGAGGGTGAGCTAGGTGCGGTGTACTAGTAGCGCCCTTGACGAAACCGTTCGAGAGCCGGGACGAGACCAAGACTCAGTCCTGTACTCTCGCCTTAATTGTATCTCGTCCAATTGGCACGCCTGGTAAAAAAAAAAAAAAAGAATCGAGTGGGCATTTGTGAGCCAAGATCCCAACAATTGATAATTGACTCTTCTACATATTTGGCCGGGAATTACCTGGTTCCTTATATAAACATGTGATGGACTGTAGGTACATGTTGAAGCCTACTCTATGTGTAGGTACATGTAGCCGCCCGGGGAGCTGGCAGCATGCATATGTACATGTGTGGAGATGAAAGATCTAGACAATAGGTCACCGACCGTACTTTGTGTATGACGAAGAGATGAGCTGGATCACCGAGGAAAGGGCTGTAAATAACCTGCACGCCCTTCGTTTAGAACACGTGTACGTTACTACATGTATCTAGAAGCCAGATCACGATTTAGGTCTAGTCCCAAAGTGCGGACGCTAGTACCGAGTGACAATCCATGACCGCATCTCGCCACCGCGCCCAACGTCTAGCAGAATAGATGGATGTGTGTGTTGAAACATGCTTCGACGGGGCTAAATGTACGTATGTGTTTGTTTCAAGACCAATAAATTAAGCTGTGGCACCCCACTTGATTATGATCCAATCCAATTCAATCATCATCGATCATCACTCACATCTTCCACAGCCTTCCCTGTTGAAAAATAAATACATGTAGTAATAAAGAATAAATAATAAATGGCGAAAGACCGCTTAAATAATAATACAGGGGGGGCATTTCAAGCCCTTATTTATTATACAAAGATATTGTGCCTAGAACAGTTTACATATGACTACATATCAGCATATATACTGACACTCCTATGAGTATTAGGACTTTGCTCCTAGGCTCGGAACACAATTCCAACATTCCCTAGACCTCGGATGGCGAGTCCTCAATCACCACAAACAGCCCGACAACGAGACCGGGCTTGAATAAGCCAAATCCAGCACGGACCACGTCGCTAAAGCTTTCTTGCTTGCATCATTTATCATCACTCGTGAGTCTTACGTAACCTGATACAAGTGCCAATGAGCTTCACCGTTAATAACAGTGATTGTGAGTAACTATCAGCTAGATCCTATGCGTATGCTCACTCCCTCAAGTATATGTATATCTAGCCGGTTATGTTAAAAGTTGGGGGGTTGATAGGTGAGGACTGTGGGATATATAGTTGCGAGCTAAGTTTATCTCCGATCAGAGAGAAAGGTTTCGAGAAATTACAACCAACTATCGGTGAGTGTGTGGGAGAGAAAATATTATTTTTATTTACATATCAGTTGAACCGGGAGGTTTATCCCCTACCCCTACCCCCTCTCCCCCCTCTCCCCCCACCTCTTCCACCGCCGCCTCTGTACCCGCCGCCTCCCCTCCCACCACCACCACCCCTATTACCACCTCTCCACCCTCCGCCCCTCCGCCCCTCCGCCCCTCCGCCACCTCTATACCCACCTCCTGTATACCCACCCCACTTCCCCACCCCCACCACCACCACCCCACTCCCTCCCCCAACCAGCGTCCCATCCTCAATCCCCACCAACGCACAAAACCTCTCCGTCATCGGACTCGCATACGGCGCCGGCCCCACCCCCCACTCCTCCCTCTTCACCATCGCCTGCGTCGGCGCAACCCTCACAAAGTCCTCCTCCACGCCCAACCTCCCCTTCGCAACAATATTCTCCTCCACCCACTCCCGCTGCCGCGCAATCTCGGCCGTGATCTCCGCCTGGTGCACCGGGTCCTGGAACGACGCGTACGGGTGCGTGGGCGGGTTGTGCAGATACGGGTTCAGCGCGCGCGTGATGGCGAGCCACTCGGGGTCGTAGGAGAGGCCCGATGGGCTGCTGGAGGCGGAGGGCGGCGCGGGGGAGGTGGGCTTGATGGAGAGGATCTGCAGGAATTCGCGGCGCGGGAGGCATTTGTCGAGTGCGAGAAAGTGGGTGTAGCGGTTTGTGTTTGCGGGGATTGGTCGTCGGGGCTGCGCGGGGGGTGTGGTGGTTTTGGGGGCGGGCGCTGAGGGCTGGACGGTACTGGGCGCTGCGTCGTCGTCGTCGAGGTCGAGGTCGAGGTCGAGGTCGATCTCGTCGCTGTTTGTTTTAGTGACTGTGGCAGCCGCAGCGGGGGGAAGGTTCTCGGGCTGCTCGTCAAGGTCGAGCTCGATCTCGTCCGAGTTCTTTGGCGGCACGGGCACCCCGCCTTCCTCCTCCTCGTCGTCCAGGTCAAGGTCCAGCTCGTCTGGATTCTTTGCCGGTACTGCCGGAGCTGCATCCTCTTCATCTAGCTCAATCTCCAGCTCGTCCGGATTCTTCACCACCACCGGCGCAGCCGGCTCCTCATCTTCAAGGCCGATATCCAGCTCTTCCGGATTCCGCACATCCACCCTCTCCACGTCCTTTGTCTCGTTTACCTTCTCCACCGTGCCACTCGCCGCCCCATGGTCCACGATCGCCGCAAACTTGACATGCAGATGCGCACTAAACCAGTATCTTGGCTTCAGCTTATACAGGAGGCTCCTCGCCGGCGGCGACCCCAGCTCGCCCTTCTCGATATCAGCGCGAAAGAACGTCTTTTTGCGCAGCAGCCCGTCCAGGTCACCGCAGTGCTCGATCCCCTGCGGCCAGTCGTGCGATATCATCACATCGACGGGCTCCTGCGCCTGGTACAGCTTGAACATGTCGTACGCGCGGACATGGTACGCGGACTTTATATCCCTATGACTATACGGGAGGCGCTCATGATGCGTCAGGTTGTAGTGGTGGTGATTATAAATGCCGCTCAACCCGCCAATGCGCAGGCCCCGGAAATTCACAATCGACGAGGCGCCCATGTAGTAGATATTCGGCGCCGCCCAGCCGCCATAGTAGAGCTCCCACAGGTGCGAGCTGGCCTCGTGGTTGCCGCCGACAAAGAGCGTGAGGTAGGGCGCGCGGCGCTGGCCAGAGTAGTATTCGTGAAAGTCGCCGAGGGCGCGGTACTTTTCGGGGCAGGACATGATGTTGAGGTCCTGCATGTTGCGTACGGCTTGGAAGTCGCCGCCGATGATGAGGAGGTCTACGCCTGGCCATTTGTTGACTGCGCAGGCTTTGGCGATGGAGTCGTAGATTGCGTTGAGGGTTCCATGGCCCTGGATGATGATGATGACATTATTGATTAGCGGTGATCAGTGCCCGGGGAGATGGGACGGAGAGAAAACTTACGCAGCCCTCGACCGCAATGCGCAGGGGTTTTGCCATTGCGTGCAGCAGCGTGGGGGTGTTTGTCGGTATATATGAAATCCCCGTGTGTGTGTACGATGTCAGTGATGATAGTTTTATCTGGGGCTGACGGTATATATGAAATCCCCGTGTGTGTGTACGATGTCAGTGATGATAGTTTTATCTGGGGTTGACGGTATATATGAAATCCCCGTGTGTGTGTGTACGATGCCAGTGATGATATTCGTGATGAGGGCGATAAGAGCCGCAATGCTTATTAGTTGTGTAGCTCTGCGGTGCGGGAGCCTGACCCCCAACCAACCCTGGCCCTGGCCCTGGCCCTGGTGTTGTTGTGTTGTGTAACCTGGATGGCCGAGCCAGCGCTCTTGTGCTCTAAGACTGAGACTGAGACTGTGGCAACTGAGTACATGTATGTAATCAATCACTACATGCGGCCGGCCATAGGGAAGGATGCTCTACTCAGCTAGCGTTTCCTGTGTTTGTAGTCCTTGGCCCTTGGTGTCGTAGGATGTGCACTCGCTCTACCGGTACACCTTAGGAGAGTCAATGGGCTGGATAGGTATGTACATATAGATACTTGTAGAGGCTTATCTTTACTGTATTCAAGGCTGTAGATATCTGCATCTCATATATCCAGCACAATAGGTAATTCAGTCGTGAAACCACTCATCGTGGGATCAGTATCGTATCGTATTGTAAGCTGTGACTAATCCACCGCATGCAGGGGTCCCAGGCAATTCGGCGGCTCCAGTGAGACACCGCACACACAGCTAATTCGAGTACAACCAAGAAAGAACAAACAAGAGAACAAAAGAAGCAAAATCCCCCAAACTCCAACTTCCATCCTCCATCAAAATCTAAACACTACATACCCTCAAATTCCACATCTACACCCCAGCTCAGCACCATGGACGGCTCAATCGACCTCCTCGACGCCTCCTCCGCGCTCGACCTCAACAACATCCGCTACCAGCTAATGTTCACACACCCTCCCCTTCCACCACAGTACAGTACTAACTTCCCATCCGCCAGCACAACAGCCGTCTCGAAGATACAATAATCTTCCACCTGATCGAGCGCGTGCAATTCCCGCTCAACCCCACCATCTACACCCCCAACGCCATCCATATCCCCAATCACACGGGTTCCTTCCTCGACTGGATCCTCCACCAGCAGGAGCGCATCCACGCCCAAGTGCGCCGCTACCAGGCCCCTGACGAGTACGCTTTCTTCCCCGAGGACCTTCCGGAGCCCATCCTCGCACCACTCAAGTGGCCGGTCCTGCTACATCCCAACACCGTCAACGGCAACCAGAAGCTCAAGGAGTCGTACATCAACCACATTCTTCCAGCGGCGTGCTCCACCACCGCAGCCGACGACCACGGCGAGACACGGGAAAACTATGGTAGTACCGCAGTGACTGATGTGGCATGCCTGCAGGCGCTGTCGAGGCGGGTCCATTTTGGCAAGTTTGTGGCAGAGGCAAAGTTCCGCGAGGACCCGGAGGGGTATGCAAATATGATTCGGGAGAGGGATGTGGAGGGGTTGGAGAGGGCGATTACGAACAAGGCGGTGGAGAAGCAGGTATTAAAGAGGTTAGAGCTGAAGGCGAGGACGTATGGGACTGATCCAATGGCGGAGAAGGAGGGTATTAAGGGCGGGGCAGCGCCAAAGATTAACGTGGAGGCTGTGGTGGCGATGTATAAGGACTATGTAAGTCTTCTTTTCTCTTTCTTCCTTTTTTTTGCTTCAATTCTGGAGGACCGAATGGAACTAACTGCTTTTTCTCCTCAGATTATCCCACAAACAAAGGAGATCGAGATCGAGTATCTCCTGCAGCGTCTTGATGGGTTGGACGAGGATCTAAAGCCGAAACAAACCAATGGAACTTCTGCGACTGCCTAGTTGCGGAGGATGCTTCTTTCTCTTGGGCGTAAAATGGGCTTTGATACAGGGTTGGTTTGTAGGCACAAGTAAAGGATGCAATAGACCTGGCTTTTCCTATCTCCGCTTCCATTGCTCCAAATCGGTCATTTTTGCCTTTGAACAGTGAAATTCATGAGCCGAGTGATATTCTGTGAAGGGAATTCTGTCTCGATGCTACCACGGTGTAACGTCTAGTGTCAAATACATGATAGCCCCCTGGCTAAACGTCGTGCCCTCCGTTAAAGAGAAATTGTAATGAAATCATCCTCGGATGGGTTTACTAACAATAGTTGGGGTGGACACACTTGTTTCGGTAGTGATAATCATCAAAATGACACGTTTTCAAACTGTTCGTGATCGCCATCATATGTAAGTTATGCTCGGATGCGAGTATGGATGAGTGATGATGATGATTGTTGCACCGAGACGGTGCCGCAGCCCAGTTTTATACAGTCTGAGAAACTAACAGATATGTTTGACCGAGCTCAACCACGTAAACGCTGAATCGTGTCCCAACACCTGTACATACGCGTAACCTGCACCAGAAAAATTTGTGTAGAATTCCACGCACTGGACTCCCTCGAGCTGGGCATAATCCTTTTATACATGGAGTACATGTATTCAGAAGTAGCTCGAATTGGTAGAATTGTCTCAAGAGCTTTTTTCGTTGAGAAAGCATGTATGTCATTCTGCGCTGATAGTCGGCCCACCTTGCATGTAGAAAAAGCACATTGTAGCCTCTAGGTTTAGTGGATATGTAATATTGATAAAAAAGAATACCACAAGAACTCGATAAATTGTCTATATCTGGCTAGGGTTTATTACCTACATGTATCTAACCAATTGGTCGAAGGCCAATGATCAACCGTAAAAGTGCCCATTAGTCGCAATTTTGATCTTGCATGCAGAGCCAATTCTCCAGTGTGCTACGACATCAGCGGTAGAAGTGTATATTCGGCACAGCGGCATCAACAAATAATTCAAGCCCTATAAAGATGTTTAAATAACGTTAGTCTTGGGAGCGTAGTATATTACCTAGTAGGATTCACATCAGCAGTGACATCGACACACATCGTTCAGGTCTATCTGTTCTAGCATAATACTAATGGTTATTCTAGGCTCATTTAGGGCCGCCATATATGTAAATGAATAGAGTAGAGTATGATTAATAATATTCATCTGTGGGCTTAACAATGTTCAAAGTGGATTCCGAGCTACTATCTGCCGTGTTTCAGAACGTCATAAACACCACATCAGTTTGAATCAATCTCTGATAATACTGCAATTGCTATTTCGGTGATTGTTCGGTCCGACTTGGCTTTGGGCTAGTAGGTTCTCGTACTTATTGAGTTATCAATCAATCAATCAATCAACCTCGCAGGTTCTCTCCTTCTTCATCGAGCCAAGAGGACCCAGACATCTCGTGTAACCGGCCGCCCGTCTAAATTTATTATTAGGGTATTGTCGCTTTGGCCCAAACGCAATTCCTATCGAGTATACTCTAGCACACGTCCGAATATATAGTAAATTGGAGGCCATAAACCGATGATCTGCACGCTCTGATTCTATTGAAATATGCCCCCTTCCGTGAAACAGGGGTCTCGAGTGATGCAACTTCATATCGAATTTAAAAACGTCGATCCAGCTAGCTGGTTTCCAAGGAGCGGCGATCTATATAAGCTCTTCAACAATTAAACAGTGGATAGTGTCATTGATAAGTGTTGAGCAAGGGATACCAGATACACATTTCCTGCTATATTAGAGCCAATCACGAGACAGCTATCCTTTGCATGAACTTGGAACTTCACATAGGATATAAAAACCGCGGAAATACCAATTTTGATGTATGTCAATTGTAATTGAACCCAATCCAGTCTTCAAAAAATGAGCACGCGAGCTTTGCCAAAGGGGTGCATTGAGATGACCATCGGTACGCAGTTGATATAAGGTTGCCTATACCTTCATGACTTGTGTAACTCTCAGTTAAGATCAAATTTTCGGCGCAGGTCATTTTGCTTTTGGATCTTGATATATGATCTAATAAGTCTTTCCAATGATACGGTCGGTATTCCTACTCTAAAACCGGTATTCCCTCTCCAGTGCCGGTCTTTCGTTCTCGCGATTTTCATCAATTGTCTCGGGGCTGTGCTTTGCGTGCCGGAGATTTCAAATGCTCGATTCTAGCGTGCAGCCTTGATTCGAAGACTTCATCAAGCAAAAAGTAAAATCCTACAGGGCTCGTCCAACGAAACCATCCCCCCCTTACTTTGAGACATGTTTATAAAGCCCAAAGCAAATATCAGATATTTCCCAATAGTAGTCTACAATCAATCAACCAATTGTGTTTGTAACGCGTTGTGATTGCTCATAAAGCACAAGTTTCACCATTTGGTTGATCAGGCGATGTTGAATAAAGCAAAACAAATTAAGTCCATCCCACACACGACGGATATATAGGTAATCTCGAGATTCTTCTTTACGTACGTGCCGAAATGCGCAGCGCGGATGAGAGGTTGTTCCTGGATGAGTCCGTGGGCTTGCATTACATGTATATTAGCCACACTGGTGGATACATGTATGTAATCGGTTCACGTCAGCCATTAGAATCTAGATGGTAAATGTTCCATCCAACGTCGCATGCACCCCGCATACCTACGGTACTGTAGGGTTTATAGCGGGCACACTTCGCTTCGGATACCCTATGGCATTATGGCCACGAGCGGAGTGGATCACAAGACCACAGGATAAAAGCTCGAGAAAAATTGGATACCGGACGAAATATAGCTGATCTGGCGCTGGTGGCTGAATATAACAAGGTGGTAGCGCAAGGAAGGGGCAAGACAGCAACTATCGTGAGATTTCTTTTGGGTCAGGTGTTGGTGTTTTGAGACTAATTGGTTAGATCAGGGTCCTTGAACAAGCATCACTGCATTCTGCCGCTGCCCGGACTGGGACCGAGCTTTCTGTTGATAGGTTGCCTTGAGCACACCCACCTCAAGGCACTGTGCCGAGGAGGTACTAACTATCTAGAGTACCCTCTAGAATAGAGTAGGTACATGTACCTACCTACATACTCCACTTTTTACCTACTCAAGAGTTAGAAGGTACAAGTCGAAGCTTGAAGACTTGCCAGATCTCCTGCTACGTGTTCCAATTGCTCTGTCGATAGGATAGATTAATTCGTTGATCGTGCATCTACCGAGTCGAAGACAAGGACTCGGTATGGCCACTTCCGGGTGTTGTTATCGTATCCAATCAAAAGGAATATCCATATATGCAAGCAGATGTTCATCATAATCAGACCAGATACCGGTATTGAGATGGAGCTGTAGAGGGTTAGGGTTTGTGTTTCGAGAAGCACTGCATCTCATACAGAAGCCCCAGAGCCCAGATTACGGAGCTTATTTTAATCGGGAAAGGCGCGCGTTGATAGCTACTGTGTGTGAGTGGAACTGCATTCGCCGCCATAAAAAAGAAAGAAAAAGAGCTATGAGCTATGACCAATAAATCTTTTTGCGCGGGGGCTTTTAATTAGCATTGTGCCCCTCGACCTTGAAAGCTCTGTAACTCAGAATTTTCTTCCATCACCAAAGCCCCGTGATTCCTTTCGAGAAGAGGGTTGTCAAGAACAGAGCATCTCCATATTCCGAATTCTTCCTAGGTTTTCCCGCTGCCGGTGTACTCAAGGGAGGGTGCTACCAGGAAAGGAATTGAGTTAATACCCCCTCCCTGCAAAATCAAACGCCTTGCTATGGCAACTTGTTTCCTTGCTGCGCAAACGCGTTGTACCAAGGGATGGCTAGTTGACCAACCGGAGATTTTAGCTTGAACACGATCTAGTTCGGTTTGTCGACAGCCCTACTGATTTAAAGCTCACTTGAAATTTCTTGAAAGAGGCGCAACATCCCTCCGAACGAACAACATAACCACCCCAATTCCATCTCATCTCAAAAACACCCTCTAAATATTATTCATTATACCCACCCCATTTATTTTTTCTTTTTGCGCATTTGAAGAGTAAAGTTCAGGATTCAATCGCGATGAAGTTCGGCAAATCGTACGTCATCTCCTCCACTGAACTGCCAGGATCTTGATCTGTCCGCTTACTTTTGGGGAATTCGTTACATGTAGTTTACCCAGGAACCAGGTCCCAGAATGGTCTTCAAATTATATCGATTACAAAGGCCTCAAAAAACATATCAAATCTGTCACCTTGGATCAGCGCGTCGCTGGAGAAGCTGATTTGACTCGTAAGTTCATCTGTCTTATTTTACTGTGGGAGCTATTTAGCCACTGACAACTCAAAACCAGCATTCTTTTTTGAACTTGACCGCAACGTTGAGACTGTTGACTCCTTCTTCAATAAGCGTTTTGCTGAATCTCAGCGACGACTAAAATTGTTGCAAGGGCGTTATGGCGAACACTTTGATTGGATGACTTCCGAGAGCGGTAGTGTCAAGAGCGAAGACTCTGGAGAGACCGCCCCAGATGGTTTTGGCATGGACAGCGATGAGATGTCCGAGCTTCTAGGTGCTCTCCTTGAGCTGAGAAGTGGACTTCGGAAGCTGCAGTGGTATGGAGGTAAGCTTCAAAATTCATAACCAAGTTATGCTGTAGCTGTCAATGATACTTACTTCTCTTTCTGTCCAGAGGTCAACCGAAGAGGATTTATCAAGATCTTGAAAAAGTATGACTCCGCAATTTATACCCCGCTATGAACGCGCCTCATTAATATTTCAACAGAGTGGATAAAAAGACGAATGTTTGTGCACAAAAGCGATACCTCGAGTCTAAAGTAATCCTTAAGCCGTTTGCTTCGGCCACAGAGGTTATTACAGCCATGCAAACCGTCAATACTTGGCTTTCCAAGGTTGGTGGGACAGATGGTGCTGAGTACGACGTTGAGTCTTCTGTCCGACCTACCTTACGTCGCTTTGCATCGGGAACCGCACCAGGAGCGCCGGAAGGAACAGCAGATAAGGTTGACCTTTGCATTCGTGAAGATAACTCGGCGAGCTTATCGGATGCACTCGTGGGTGAATATGTTACACAGAAGCTCTTGCTCGTACTTCTACAACGTGCAATCACCAATAAGGCCTTGTCATGTATCGACTTGCTCTTGGGACGCATCGAGACATTACACGAGGATGATGATATCAACGAAAGGAACATCATTCATCGTTTAGTAATTTCCATCGGGAGAAACAAATCCCTTATTGATTCGCCAACAGACTTGTCCTTACTGGATACCCCAACGCCAGGATCATCTCTACTTCAGACATCTTCAAACCTTCCGCTCTTTATCACCCCAGCAGAATCTCCAATCTCTTTACCTCCCTCATCTCGGAACACCACTGAGCTTGACGGGACCCTAAAGCTTTCTGCACATGATAGTTCTGTGAAATTATTGGAACACTTGCTGAGCAAGCTTCGTCCCCATCAACGGCCTGCTCTGGCGGTTCGGGACTCTTATGGTCGGATGGTACTTCATTATGCTGCACAATATGGGTTTGTGGTGATTTGCCAAGTGGTCATCAAGTATATGCGGCAGTGGGGACAATTTGACGTTTCAGACGGAATCGATTCACCAAATTGGCAGGATTCTGATGGACTTGCGCCACTGCATTTGGCCGTCATGGGAGCGCACCCCAAAACCACAAAGCTTTTGCTACAAGCTGAGAGCTGGGATGGTGGGCTGGGTAGCGATGACAAGATCGTTTCGGCCAGAAAGGCCGTTTCAAAGTCATCTGCAGCCTTAGCCTTAGCGACAAAGGCAAATGCTACTGCTATCGTCAAACTATTGGTTGAAGCCGGTGTTGATATCAATTACCAGGATGATAATGGAGAGACCGCATTACATCATGCTGCAAGGTTAGGTCATGTTGAGTGCGCTAAAGTCTTATTGGAAGGAAATGATACTCAGCGAGCGGAACTTGAGCTTGCTGAAAAAACCTATGGCTGGACGCCTTTGTTTGTTGCAGCTGTCGAGGGCAAAACCCAAATTATCGAGACTTTGCTAGAAGCCGGGAGTGAGCTGGATAAGATTGATTTATCTGGATGGACAGCAGCAGAACACGCAAGTCTTAGAGGTCACCTCGATATAGCTAGGATATTGGTAAAGAACGTTAGTGTCCCCGAAGCACTCCCAGGTTCTGTCACACCTTCTCCACCATCAAGCTTGGAGAAGATGACATCGCTCAACGGGTCTTCCGGGAAAACTGCAGCGCCCATTACTCAACCAGTTAAGAGCTTTGGGCATCGATACTTGAAAAAGGGAGAAACCATGATTTTGGTTAGTCTAGGAAGCACAGACACTCGAAAGAATATGTCTGCTGTAAAGCTAGACAAAATCCCTTTATCTGAGGCACATTCGACCCAGTTGGATACAGCACTTTCCCTCGTTGTTTCGGCTCAAAATGCGACCGGCGAGCCCTCAATCATTGACCTGCCCGTCCACACAAATTCTGCTTCCGAGGACCCGATTTGCTTTGAGACTAAGGATGCTAGTAAAGTCAAGCTTATGTTTGATCTAGTACCGACGTACTCAGGCGCCAAAGACAGAATCATAGGCCGTGCTGTGGCACTATTGAGCTCCATCAAGCCAGGCTTGGGTAGGAGTAGAGTTGCTTTGCAGGGTGATATCCAAGTCCCAATTCTTGCTGTGAACAGCCTAGAGATCATCGGATGTGTCAACTTTGAGTTTCGGGTTGTTACTCCATTCGAGCACCCGAATATGGAGATCACCAAAAAGCAAACATACTGGAAAAGCTTGGCACCCACAAGAGTTATTGGTCATCGAGGTACTTGATTTGTTAGTGATTTTCATTAAACATACATCATAGCTAATTCTTGTGAAGGCCTTGGAAAGAACACGACCACCAGAAAGTCGCTGCAGCTAGGCGAGAACACTCTGCTGGTATGCTGAATATGCTGTAAAGTTTTATGTAAGGTGAACATGAACTAATCGATCTTATAGTCTTTTATTGCTGCTGCCAACTTAGGGGCCGAGTATGTTGAGGTGAGCTGCCCTTATGTTTTTTTTTTCCTTTTCTTTTTTTACTTTTTGAGGCTGTGCTAATTTGATATATAGTTTGGTATGACCCGAAACAAATCAGTGCGATCATTTTAGACATGCTAACCGCTGCTTTTCCAGATGTGCAACTCACCAAGGACCATGTACCCGTCATCTATCATGATTTTCTTGTTGGCGAGACAGGAATTGATGCCCCTGTACACACAATGACGCTGGACCAAGTATTTCAAAATGAGCCTTCGCATGATAAGGGATTTACTAAAACTTAAACCTTAGTTCATGTCAATCAGTGAACATCAAAGCCCACGCCACCGGAGAACGGGCTCCCCCAATCGCCCCTGGGACAGTGGTAACAGCCCTAACACCATTCCTGAGGGTCGTCAGATGCCGCCCCAGGGTCTCCGCAGGACTCGCTCCATGTCATTGAACGAGCATGACGATCACCATGTTGATTCTCATGGTCGCATGAAACACACGAGGGGGTTCATGAAGAATGGATTCAAGGCCAATGTCAGAGGCAGCAGTATCCAATCACCATTCACAACTCTTGAGGAAACATTTAAAAAGTTGCCACAAAACGTTGGATTCAACATTGAGCTTAGTACGTTACCTGATCCTCAAGATAAACATGTTAAGCAATTACTAATCTAGATGGTAATACAGAATATCCTATGCTGCAGGAGACTGAGGAACATGAAATGGATAGCTTTGCAATCGAGATGAACCACTGGGTCGACACAAGTAGGTTTTCGTGATTCTGTTTTATGTGGATAAGCTCACTAACATTTCCGATAGTCCTCAAGGTTGTCTATGATAATGCCAAAGGGCGAGACTTGATTTTCTCAAGTTTCAATCCAGATATTTGCTTGTTGCTTTCCTTTAAGCAGGTATGTCACATGAATCTCCCTAATGTAGCTCTGGTTACTAACAATTCCGAAGCCATCCATCCCCATCTTATTCCTTACAGATGGTGGTACCCACCCCATGGCAGATATCAGAGCCTCTTGTGTCCAAGAAGCCATTAGATTCGCTAGCAATTGGAATTTGCTAGGGATTGTGTCTGCAGCTGAACCTTTGGTTCTCTGCCCGCGGTTGATCAAGTTTGTCCCCCTTTCTTTATCGCACAGAGAGTTATCGTCCTGATATACGAGTTACTAATATATAATGCTTTTATTTACAGGGTTGTAAAGGAGTCTGGGTTGGTCTGCATCACCTACGGTGTCTTGAACAACGATCCGGAAAACGTAAAGGTTCAAGTAGACCAGGGCATTGATGCTGTCATTGTCGACAGTGTCCTCGCCATTCGCAAGGGCCTTACTGCTGCGGGTGCTCGCACAACCTATGCCGCCCCGACCACCACGGCAACAGTGGAGAAAACAGAGGATGTTCCGGGAGCAGTAGCCATTCCTTCGGTCAACGTTTCCTCTGTTGTTTAATGAACCTTTTTTGCACTGGTGTAACACTAGTTGTATTGTACGAATTTCTTTACTAGACGTTTTCCTTTTAACGGCTGTCTTGTTCGCGTTTTCCTTATTACTATTATTAGAGGGGCGTATAGCCTTAATTGGTTGTTTAAACAGCCACCAGCTATAGTTAGATGAATTGCAAGTGATAAGAGTAGTGCTAGTGACCCTTTGAGAAAACAGCTGCCAAAAACCGTGGAGCATGCCCTGTGTGGCGGAATTTACCTGATGTATGGTGTCAAGTATCTTTGGCGGTCAATTCGGTTTGCATTTTCTATCCGCCTATAGCCAGAGCAGATACAAGTGACAATGCAGCGACAGTGCTAGATATCGGAGCCGAGATGATACCCTACACAGGCCTGCCTTATATACTTTGTCGTCCTGAGTTATGAGTGCGTTGACGGATAATAAATCATTTGGGTCACACATTATCACGCGGCAACCACTCCAAGCCGGGACTCGTATGAAATGATGCTCATTTTTGGCTTCAAAATCTTTCACCCAAAAGATCATCGATACACCCCCTGTTTTAAACCATAAGCCCTTTGACCATGATAGCACTGGTGAATCTTTGGCGGGTAGATTGATCTAGGATGCGAATTCCTTATATTACGCCATAAACACACTGATCCGTAGCTAGAAACTGGTTACTCCTTCATAACCTAAGCTCTGCTGGTAGACCTGACCCAGGCTTGCAGCGGTAGTAGTAGTGGGAGCCCACAGCCCCATATATATCCGAGGGCAATTGCGCAAGGCCACGGGTGTTTTTTGTGCCTACTTTCTCGATCGAGGAGAGAGAGGTTTTCGTGTATGGATGTAACTAGCGCCTCATTTGCAGTGGAACGCTCGTCCATTCCGAGAGTGGGGATATTCGTCCTGGGGCAGATCTCTGCTTTTTTGTATAAGGCTTGAAAGTGCAATTGTATTGCATTGCTGCTGGCTTGCTGCTTCGGGTCGATGGAAGTACTGTGTTGTCTGTGCTTAATTATATCATCTTTATCTTTATTGATGATGGGTTCAATTGCGGATGATGAGGATGATGAGGATGATGAGGATGATGAGGATGATGATGTTGATGATGTTGATGATGGTGGTGATGATGATGATGATGATGATGGAAGAGAGAGAGCTGGCAGGTGAAGAGATAGTCAATGCAACAGCAGCCCCAGCCACGAGGCACATGTGAGGCAGAAGCCCCCTCTACTGCCAGCCACATGCACAGCAAAGATCGATCGTCGGAAAGAAAAAAAATACATGTATATAGATAATGAATTAAACAAAAAAAAAAAAAATACATATTGTTGGAAATAAATAAGAATAAATAAGGTTAAATGCGGAAGGGTTTGACTTTCTTGATTGACTTTGCTTAACTATAATACAGGGGTCATATCAAGCCCTTATTTGTACAAAAATACTGTGCCCTATAACAGTCTATATATAACTACAATGCCAAAAAAATAGTATGGATTCGCTAGTAATTTTGTAATGCCGGTATTCTTCACTGAATCCCGTAGTCATATAGTACTGATTTTACCCCCGTTTTTTTTCCTTCATATTGTACATATTGACATATATACTGACACTCATATGAGTATTAGGACTTTTGCTCCCTGGCTCGCATCACAATTTCAACACATGTATGTAGAATTGGTTCGAGTGATACTCCATGACCCGCTGCGACAGATTTTGAGTGCTGGGTACATTACATGTAGTCGATGGTCGGTAGGAGTACATACGTAGTAGTAGGATTGGGTATCGGTCCAAATTAACGCCCGCGTAGCGTATCTCTGCTGGCAGCCGTTCTGCCAGCACACGGCACTTGATCCTGACGATATATTTTTTCAAATGCCTTGGAGGGAAACCCGCCTTGTTGAAGGAAAATGTTGGTTCTTAATAGTAGTGCCGAACTGGACAGATTTAAACCTTGTGTTGATCACCAAAGTGTGAATTTCTACAGTCATTCGATACTCGGGGTTTGTCTAGACTATCACTGTACCCCCCCCCCCCCCCAAATCTATGTTATACATTATAGGTAAACCAGATCAGTCATCTCTTTGGTAATTGACGACTGCCAGGACCCGTTTAAGCCCCGTATGCTACTTCGTTCCGGGCACAGTGTTATTGTTGCCGTTGACAAGAACTACATGTACATAATATAGTCAATCTACCATTGACACGACCCACAGCTACACAATTTACACAATTTACATACCGAGAATAGAATATCACTCGCTGATCCACTCCACTCATGCACATCCCCCCACGACGTTTGCTCCAGCGCTGTATAATAACGGGCATGGTCAGATACACTTTATTCTTGCACTTTGGATATATGCAGCCCTGTGTCTATTCAGATATCACGACATTCAGTGATTGAGAGGCTTCGCTGACCGTGTTGGAAGTAAACACCAGCTGCAGAGTATTGTCATCTGCACTCTCAGTCTTCATCAAATCCGTCATCGCCTTGGCAACGCTTACTAACGCCACCTTCACGCTTCACAACAACTCACCCAAGCTCTCTCTCTCTCTCTCTCTCTCTCACTCTCACCATCTTCACCTCCCACTCTCACCATCTTCACCTCCCCCCCCACACCACACATACACCACAACCCCACAAAAACACAGCAATGCCCCCCGCCGGCCCCAAATCCGACATAAACCGCTCGGGCGCCGAAGTGACCGACTTCCCCGCCGTCTGCAACGACTGCCTCTCCGCCACCGACAACCCCTTCATCCAGATGATCAAGGAGGACCGCGGGCTCGAATGCAAGATCTGCACGCGCCCCTTCACCGTCTTCCGCTGGGCCGCCGACCGCACCTCGCGCTTCAAAAAGACCAACGTCTGTCTCTCCCCCCCCCATCCCCCCCTGCCTCCTCCTGTGAAATGTGCTCGCTGACACTCACAACAGATCTGCCTCACCTGCGCACGCCTCAAGAACTGCTGCCAATGCTGCATGCTCGATCTCTCCTTCGGCCTCCCCATCGCCGTGCGCGACGCCGCGCTCAAGCTCGTCGCGCAGGGGCCAAGCTCAGGCATCAACAAGGAGTACTATGCGCAGAACCACGAGGGAGCGCTCGTCGACGGGCAGGTGCCGGAGGAGTACGACAAGACGGACGCAGCCGCGCGCGACCTGCTCAAGAAGCTTGCCGGCAGCGAGCCGTACTACCGGCGGAAGCGTGGCGGGGGCGAGGGCTCCAGCTCGGGTGGTGGTGGTGGTGGTGAGGGCGGTGGGGTGGGGCCCGTGAGGACAAGGGATAGAGAGGGGGGGAGAGGGGAAGGGGTGGAAGGGGCGGCAGGGGTAGGGGGGGGAGGTTTCCGGGGGTGGGACAGGTGCCGCCGGGGCCGCAGGATGTCATTCCGCCGGATGATCAGAGTATCACGTCGTTGTTCCTCACTGGGTACGTATTTTTCTCTCTCTCTTCTCCAGCACCACATCCCCGTTCTCTTACCCCGATCCATTGCTAACACCCAGCCCAACAGCGTCGAAGACGACCTCGCAGAACACCACATCCGCACCTTCTTCACCGCCTTCGGCCCCCTCAAGTCCATCGTCTGCGTACACCGCTCACGCTGCGCCTTCGTCAACTTCCAGACGCGCTCCGGCGCCGAAGCCGCCGCCGTCTCCTGCCAGGGCAAAGCCGTCATCGCCGGCTGCCCCCTGCGGGTGCAATGGGGGCGCACTCGGCCGTTGGGCAACATGGACCGCTCCCAGGCGGGCGGCAGGGGCGGCGGTGGCGGCGGTGCGGTCGTGGAGGCGCAGGGCGTGGAGCAGCAAGAGGCGCAGGAGGGGGAGGGGGAGGGGGACAGGGCGGTGGAGTATCTGGAGGGGACGCTGGTCATGCCGCCGGGGAGTGAGGATAGGGTGTATCCCAGTCAGGTGGCGGGGTAGGGTGCTACTTGAGGGTTTGGAGGGCGGTGGGTGAGGGGGAGGGGAGGGCAATTTGGTGAATGTGTGCATGTGGGCGTTTCGCTTTTTCTCTTCTTTTTCCTTGCTCTTTTCGCTTTTTTTTTTCTTGCTCTGTTTCTTTGCGTGTTCATCATGAAGTGGGTAATCAGATTCCAATTTTTGTACAATAGTCATCGCAGCTAGCTAGCCATTCCGCATTCCAAGAGGGAAACCATAAAAAAAGACAATATTTATAGAGTAAGAGTAGAGCTTTTCGCACCCCAAAACAAAAACACAAAAAACCAGAAAAAATAGTTACAATGAAAAAAAAACCCTGGGCACTCCGCCCAATCTAACTACATGGTATCTCTCCCTCCCTCCCCTCTACCTCCCCTCCCCGAAGCCCAAAAAGAAAACCCCACAGCCTACCCATTACCGCCACCCCCCCCCCCCTCCAGAGTCTCACTCCCCTACCTACTCACTCCCCCGCCCACCGCCCTATCAAGTCGAACAACACCCCTTCCCACCCACACCCCCACTCAGCGTCCCCCGCGCCTGCTTGATACTCTCATTATCACCCCTCTCAATCTCGTCATGAATCCTCAACTCTGCCACCCGTTAGCCCCCCTTCCTTCCTCCCCCAATGCTTCACCCCGAGGAATCAAACTCACCATACCGCCCATCCCCATTTAACTTCCCCTGCACCACATTTCTCCTGAGCATCGTAGCCACCTCCTCCGCGTTCCTGACGAGCGCGAGTGTATTGTCGTTGTCACGCGGGAGGGCGCGGTTTGCCTCGAAGCCGCGGCGGGCTTCGGATTTGGCGGCGGTGAGGACGAAGGTATCGCCTGGGGGTGGGTGTTAGTGTGTGTGTGCTGGGGGGGCAATGGGGTGTGGGGACAATGGGGGGGGAGGGGAGACAGACCTTCGAAGGCGGTGCGGGCGGCGCGGAGGAGGTGGCGGTAGGCGGCGAGGGCCATTGGTGTTGTGTTGTATGTATGGGGGTGTGTATAGAGGTGAGAGATTTGAGTGTAGAGAGGGAGAGATAGAGATGCTCGAGAGGTCGGAGAGAGCCGGGGATGGAGGGAGGTTCAAATACCCTTGTGCGGCTCTGCGGATGGTGGTGGGGCTGTTGCGAGTTTTTCTGGGTCGAGTGCCTGGTGGGGTCAACTATTCCCGAATCATGCAGACTCTGCTCGATAATCTCCATATATAACCTCCACTCTCCAGCTACAGAGATATCAACCCCGCAGAGATCAATGCCCAATCCCTAACCTCCCCCAGACAGACACCCCACCCACAATGCCCACTCCCCCCACCCCCCAAGCCGGGCGCCACCGACACCGGCACCGACAACAACAGCACCACCACCCCAGTACCCCCCCCGACAAAGATATAGACATAGATATAAACTACACCCGTGCCCGTGCCCGTGCCCGCCACACCCAAGAATGGTCCGCCATCGCTGCCGAAGCCACCCGCGTCCTCATGCGCAAGCGCCACGCCTACGCCCTGATCGAGCCCATCGCGCCCACCACGCGGCGGATCCGCAGCCGCAGAACGCCCGAAGAGCCGCTTCTCTGGACGCTCGCACACCGCTACAACCGCGCCGCCGTCCACACCCATGGCCTCCGGCCGTCTCTGCGCCTCTGGGAGAGCGGCAATCTGGCAATGCAGATAGGCACGCCATATTGGGGGCTACGACACATCCTGCGGCGCCACCAGGCCAATTTCGCTGCGTACGGGGTGGTGGAGAGCGAGGTGTGTGAGCTTGTGAGGTGGTATGTGGCGAATGGGAAGCCTGTATTTGGGGACCAGAGGTCGAGATGGTATGAGCTTGAACTTGGGGGGAGGAGAAGCAAGCCGGGGAAGGCGTATCTATGTGTGATATGTGCAGCGGTGATGGGAGAGGAGCTGGGTACGGTGCTGAGTGCGTATCCAGCGACGGAGAAGAGGCTGTATACAGAGCGGAGGAGAAATCGGGGACTCAAAAGGATTCCGAAGGCGGGGAAGGTGCCTTCGCTGGTGGTGGTAGGATCGGAGGGTACATCGGAACCAGTATATCCGCACGACCGCGCAGAAAAGGAGCCAGAGACTCAGATCTCGAGACCAGAAGAGGTCAATGATATCCCGGGGACCATGAAAATCACAACAAAGCCGAAACTGGGAGTAACAGAAACCACACAGGTGAAGCTAGAGCTAACCCCCGATCTAGCTATAGACCCTACGTCCACTATCATTACCCCCAAGCCCGAACCCACAGCCCTAACAACCCCCGAGCCTGCACCCACAACTGCAATTACCCCAGAGACCCCCAAGAAACGCTTCAAAATAAAGCGCATCTGGCACTCCTTCAGGACGCACCAAATCCGCCGCCTCTTCCTCACCAACGAGGAAGTCGATGCCCTCCCCGGCACAACCCAAGAACGCAGCCTCCGCCGCCGCCTCGGAAAGTCTACCCACGTCAACTTCTTCGGACCTCCCCGCGACTTTCCCCGCATCGTCGTCCCCTCCCCCTCCCCCTCCACCCCCGAAACACCAGCCCGAGCGCCCCGAATCCACAGACACCCCGACACCCCCCCCAAAGAACC
The DNA here is from genome assembly GCA_024713935.1 of Morchella eximia. NCBI lineage: Eukaryota > Fungi > Ascomycota > Pezizomycetes > Pezizales > Morchellaceae > Morchella > Morchella eximia. Next base: position 1,358,154 of record JAMGZG010000016.1, read on the forward strand.
GCCGAAGCTCGCCCATAGAGTTGCAGTACGCCCCTATGCGCCCGTCCCGCGTGTCCACCGCACTGGCGCGCCGCCCTACCGACCCCGCCCACGCATCACAAAGTTCATCAGCCGGCGCAAGATCGTACGGAGCATCCGCGGGCGGCCGTTCATGCGGGTTGACCGGCCCCGCGGGCTGCGGCGGCCGGCGAGAATGAGGGTGCGGGGGAGGGCAATGATGAGGAGTGATAGGAGGAGGGAAAGGTGGTCGGTGACGAGGGGAACGCCAGGGGATATATTGGCGGTGTTGGCATCCCTGGTGAGGTCACGGAGGGGGAGGGGGGGAATTGATAGGAGGTGGGTAAGGGCGGGTGTACTGGGGTTGGCGGGTGCTGGGAAGGCGTTCCCGAGGCTGGAAGGTGCGTGGGGTATGTGTGGGACGGGAGCTAGTAGCTTGTCGCGGGGGTGGCAGGCGGCGAGGGAGCAGCAGCAGCAGCAGGTGAGGAAGGTGCATACGCAGACGGGTATAGGTATTCCTGCTGCGGTACTTCCCCGACGGGTTGTGAGCTCGGGCTCCGTGGGGAAGGGTGTGATCCCGGCGTTGTGGCGCGTTTTAGGGAGAAAGATGTTTCTATAGGCACCAGTATTAGTACTTGGCTGGGTGCATAATGAAAAGGTGTAAAACAAGAAGAGAAAGGTAGTTGTAGCATGTTATATCACTCGGAGCGGGGGCGCAGAAGTCTCAATCAAGGACTAAAGGGTAGCCAATAATTGGCTGGAAGCATTATTATAGGTGTAGAGCATCCCCCAGAAGAGCACCCTGGGATAGCTTAGACAGGGTTTGAAAGCCGGTGGTGGTTCTTCGAGGGGTCAAGGGGAGACTATCCCAAAAGCCAGAATAAGCTGCTGCCAGCCCTGGGCTTGAAGACAGTTGGGAATGTTGTGATAGGCGCTGTTCGGACACGGCTTGGGCAGGAGGACGGTACGTGGCCGTGGATAGACATGGACACAGATCAGCCATCGAGTAGTTGGGCGATTGTCGCCATTCCGAGAGGAAGCACTGTGTCGTTGGTAGTGCTAGTTCGATAGATGTATATACATGTAAATAAGTAATGTATTCTCTCCAACAATATTGCCAGTTGTTACCGCTGCACCGGGGCGGGAGAAACAATTAGATGCAGTCTAGGAGGTTTTTATATATAATTAGGAAGAAGTATCGATGCTGATTGTATTAGAAGATTCGGAGCGAACCTCCCCTTAAGTACTCTACTGGCGTGTCATAATGACTACACGTCTCCTCCGACACGACATCCGTAACTACATGTAGTGTTGTACACATCGCTATAGCCACTTAACGGCGCAAGTGGGAGTATTGTTTGGGTCTATCAGCCACGGAAGCGTCCACCCAAGCTGCCAAACTCCCCATACCGGTAAATGCAGCTGGCTTGGACCCTTTACGAAGTATGTGACCATGTTTCCCCCCGTCATCTTGGGATGTGTCCTTTCAACGGTAGAAGTCGACGAGATAAATGACTGCTGCGCTGGGAAACTTCATGCCGACTCTTATATACGGCCCGTATATGGTGTTGTGATGATAGCATAGACAACTGGTGTTCGTATAGGTTCGTTTCTGCTTGTTGGATGCACCAATCCGACTCGTTGAACGGTGATTGTCATGAACTTATGAACTGTGTGTGTTGTGGCGGCCAACGTCTTATCACTTCTAGAAAAGACAGATATCAACATTAGAAGTCGAGCACAATTAGTCTAGCTACAATAGCTGTGATGGAGGGACATCCTGCAACCGGATGTGCATCACACGCCGTCACTCGCCACAGCACCGGACTCGTACAATATTATTCTTGTTGGGGGGCTGTGTAACTACGACTGAGAGCTTGTGAAGAAAAAGTGCAAACCCAAGTATTGGCGGGATTAGTAGACCTATCCCTGGATTCTAGCGTCCTATGAGATTTTGTGTAGCAGTGGTCTAGAAATGGTGCTCCAAATCAAGACATTTCCACTGCGTGCTTACAACCTCGCAGGTCGCTGTCACTCATCACACCTTATCACTCGATCAAGCCGGAGCAAAGCATCACTTCGCCCATAGACTCCCCTTAGCACATCCGCACCGCCGCCCTCAGAGCCAGCATGCGCATCAATGATATCACCCATCCATTAAACGCCACGCCCTCAAGCGCCCTAAAGATCAGCCAAAGAAAAAGAGCATCCAACACCCACTACCTAGCTATCTACCCCCTCCTGATCTCCCACTTAATATCCTTAATCGTGACCTCCTCGCCTGCCTTCTCATCATAGTCAAACCAGTCCTCCGTGATATCAACCTCCAAAAACTTGGTCCCAGACTCGAGCCCCTCCGCAAGCCAGTTGCCCTCCGCGCTGAAGCCCACAAACTCACACCCGCGGCACTCAAACTCGAGGATGTTCTGCTTCTTGGGTGGGGAGCACTGTGTGTATGGTTTTGGGGCGGCGCGGATCACTGTTCGGTGTTGTTAGTATCTCACAAGGACCACTACCGCTGGGAGAATGGCGGGCTTATTTACTTGCTGAAGATTCGCGCTGTGGTGGGCGGGGTGTTAGGATATGTATACAATGATAATAAGCTGGAGAACTAGTGGTGGGGGCGCTTACAGTGCAGTTCTTACACTTCCAGACGAAATTGGACTCGCCGCGGCTGTTTGACATCTCTCTCTCCTCCTACTCACCATATCAGTCAGGCCCTACACTCCTTCCTTCCTCTCTGGATTCGCCAACTTACAAAACGGCTAATTCCCACCGTCTTCTCATGCACCTCACGGCACGACGTGCACTGCACCTTCAGCATGTAGTAGAATGGGTTATCTTCCGTGTCGTCCGGGCGGAGGTTTGTGACTCTGTGCGCGGCCTAGTGTTAGCATTGGTTTCCGAAGCTGCGCCGTGGGGGGCGGTGGGAAGAGGTACCCGGAGAGGTCTGCGGTGAGGGTCAGGACTAGCATCTTTGATTGTTGACTTTGGTGGGATGTGTGGGGTTGGAATTATGTTTGATTGGGGTGCGGGGCGTGGGATGGGCCGGGTAAGGTGGGGTGGGTGGAATGGGTGGCAAGGTTCACGTGATGTGGGTCATGGGTGCTCACTCGTGGGCTGGTGTGGTTTGGTGGGATTTGTGTGGGTTTCTTGATGGAGCGGTTAATGAGTTAATTAAAGAAGGCTACAGAGCTATATGGTGACATGCGTAGGTGATTGATAATTCATTTATTGTGTGAGTGATATGTGTGTTTGGATAGATATTTTGGGGAGCTCGATCGATCAGCAAAGTAAATTTCCCATCGAAAATCCCTCCGACCAGCTGTTATACGCGTTGAGTATTGGTATAAAGTACATGTAGATCTAGAAGTGATAGTGTATTCTATGGATGGTAATTACAATAAATCCGCATTTTACCGAAACCAAACGTAGTACATATGGTCACAGTAGCCACATATGCCGGTTCACCTATCTCTCCGGCACCGGCCCCAGTGAAGATTGGATCTTCGCCCCAGAACAAATGCATCTACATGTAGTCAAATTAAAAATTGAGTTTTTTCCCTCTGAATCGAAACTCAGAGCCCCATGCGCCCATCGGGCCCTGCAGCCGAAACGCTCCAGGAACGGATCCTCCAATCATTTTGGACCGGTCCCGAAACAGTGCACGTGTTCGCGGCGTTACCGCTGTGTATGGGTTATGTTCCGCCACATATACATCTGTTTGGCGGGCCATCATAGGATATCACCCGGTAGTTTGACCTCCAGATCAGTCGAGGTGTTTTGACCGGGGTATGGTGTGTGGGTGTAATGTGTTTACTTCCACTAGCGCTATTATTACATCGCTCGACACCTACCACTGCACTACATGTACTCTTGATATCTACGCACATTACTAACAAAATATCAACTCTATCTTATGTTGCCTTATCACCTATACCATTCTTTGGTAACTACACCCGCGGAACTTGAACACATCACCTCGAGTGCCAGCTATTCATCCATAACAATTCAATATTCATCAAACAGCTACATGTACTAGGCACACCACAACCCGGAACAGTATTCCGAACAAAATCTGGCCACCAAGTACTTGTAAGTCTGTAACAACGCGGGTTGGCACTTCAAGACTAACAAGTACTATAGAATATGGGACCCGACTGGAGATAGATGAGCATGTTATCTATATGTGCCGCTATATCTCAATCCCGGTACGAGTTCTTTATTATACATCCAGTTTGTTGGGGCTGACCCTGCAGCGTACTATATACCGCTCGCCTCACGGAAAGATGATATTTTATAGAATTCCAGGTCCAGAAAATCATATAATCGAAAATGCAGTTTTGCTATCTTGGCCGAGGCCCTGTTATTTCATGTCCTTGAGACGGTTCGCCTTAGATGCAATTTTCCTAGAGCATATCACCCCATATACCATCCCCAGACCAATTGCTTAGCTGTCAACGCACGCAAGGAATATATACAAAGCCTCTACAGGGGTGTCAACTTTGGAATCATGGCACTATCTAGGTTAGTTAGTAAGCTTGTTATTCCCCCCCCCCCCTTCCCCTCCCCTCCCCTGTTCTTGCTGACTGTGTGCAGCGGGAGCAACAGCAAACTCAAACGAGGCCCTCTAATCACGAGATTTTAGCTATCTTGCTGGCAACAATATATTATTTGCCGTAAGAGCTTATTCTCACCGCAAAACTACGCTACTATACGCCTTGCTAGCTCGTGCGAAGTCTTTAATTCTCACCGCCCTATATTCTGAACATTCCCCTCTCTCCCCCCCATAGCAATTAATTTTAATTTTGGCAGTCATCAAATTAAATCCATAGGTCATGTTGAGGCCAGGTTGCCACTTTGAAAAATCCGCTGTCCGGATGGCAAAATATTCATGATATATCACTCGACTCTGGGGGAACTACTATCACGACTAAGACACCAACGGATAGCTGCAGCCTGCTTTAGAGACGATATGTTTTACGTATATCCCACTAACTCTGCCGGGACAAGATCTGCATAAGTACATAATGCTCTAAATGCCGAAGGCCAGATCAAGTCGGAGAACAAAGGTTTATACGAACTGCAACCAGGAAGGGCTCGAGGCGCATCTACAACGCAGCCTACCTTAAGATGGGGGCCTGCAGCAGATCAGAATCAGGCGCTAATCATTTGTTCGTCTCCTCTCCCCCAGACATAGGTAGCCGCCTCGATCGATGAGACAGTTACAATGGTAGATCTGATGAATTGGAGTACTGTTTTCTCTTCCCCACGAAGCTATGGGGTATCATGAGTGTGCGTACTCTACGCACAGTTATACCCCATCATCGAGTTTCAAAAACTATATATAAACACGCTCAGCCTTCCTCCCCGATCCCCTAGTTCACACCACGTCACTCGGGTTCCCGAATCATGAAACCAGCTACGAACCTACGACTGCCACTTCAATCTGTCTCCCCCCCCCAAGTCCTGACAACTCACTTGTCCCACTTGTCCAGCTGGCTGGCTCATTTCCATGTGTACTGTAGAGTAGGTCCGGTACTCTACGCCCCCCGGTGAACACATGAAACAGACCCAATACATTACCCCGGCCCATACATACTCGCGACCAGCAACAAGAACCCGAAAATGCACGTCCTAATCTGCAATTTCCATTGGAGTAGAAGCCAAAAATACACCAAAGACTTGCAGCTGCATATTCGGGTTCTTGTTGCTGGTCGCGAGTACATGTATTTTGCCAATGATGGTTGAGCCGCAAGGTGGCCCTATGTTGGATCGGAAAAACGGTGAAACCGAGTGCTGTTCTGAACGGCACGGACGGGTTTAACGCACCCGCATGCCCCCGATGGCGATGTGTCTTAATCCCGTGGGCGTCGGTTGATATTGGGTTGGGGGCGACAAGTATGGTGCTTACTCTACCCGTGCAATTGTAGGTCCAAGTGGTGGGCTAGACTGCAGCTATGTACCTACGGAAATAGGGTTGGGTTTCTGGAACAATTGCTAGCCGGTGCTTTGGACGGATAACTCTAGCTGCGGAGAATTTCCTTGGAGCGGGTATGGCTGTTTTCCGCGACCAGTATTGAGAGTAGTAGGGTACTCTAGTGCGGGAATGGTCGCCGGTGGTCCTCAGCGAATAGTAAGTGACCACAGGTCTGTAGCTGAAGCTCAATAATATAGAGTAAACTGGAGTTTTTAAGGGAGTATGAAGCTATTACATACAATTAATCAATAGTTAGGCACGAACAGGCATTTTTTCTTCTTAGGAGCTCCTCAACTCAAAAGGGAGGGGGACTATGGACAATGATGATGAATTTTTCTAGCTGAAGCATTTTACTCTATAGTTATCGATTGACAATTGCTGTTTATCACGGATAGAACGCCATTGATCCTTTACGGAACATAATGCATGAAATCCGAAAACAACAATCGGTTCTGTTCCGTTTGGTTTGGCCGGCCGGCCGAAACAAACCACACACACATGCACGTAACGGGCCGTTTCCATCGTGAACCCCCTCCAGCAGATCATGGTCCAGTTCCCCACAAACCAGGCAAACCGATCCGACTCGATTAGAATACTTACCGCGGCCGCGGAGGAGGAGCGCAGAAGAGCGAGAAAGAGGAGAGGAGAGGGGCTACTACTCCTCTATTCTAAAGTTGGTCGCTCTTCCTTGCCCGAGCATCGCATCGCAGCGGTCAATCCCACCCCGGGTTGGGGTAGTAAAGTTAGGATCTTGTTGTTGTTTTTCTTTTTTATATATCCTGACGGCAGTTATTTTTTTCGTGACCATGTAACTCAACGTATGCAGATATGTGCTCCATCAAGTCTAATTCTTTTTTTATTTTTTTTCTGGTTTTGCAGGTTGCATACGTTCCTCACCGCCGACAGACCGACGACCCGGCCGGGAGATATGGATGGGCTTGGGGCTGGCTGCATCATCATCACCTCACTCGCCTTTCGCCTTTCATCTTTCCCCCCTCACGTTCTAGTCCCAGAGACGCTTAGTACTGGCGATCCCGAAGTTCCTGGAAGAGCAAGATCCTCTCCAAATCGCCATGGATCCCCGCAGGAATTGCTACGGCAACGGTTGCTAGGAGACGAACGACCGCAGTTCACCGGGCCGAATGATGTAAAGATCGTTGTTGTTGTTGTTGATATGTAGACTGACGTTTCGGTACTTCCCTGGACCTGGCAAGTCAGGTCAAGTCATGTCAAGCATAACACAAACACCGGGAGCCGACCATCACCATGAACTACTCTTACTGTTGTTATTGTTATTGTCGTAGTAATTGCTGCTCTCAGTATGTGGGGTCCGCGTGCAGTGTACAATTAGGGTCATCCCGAGCTTGCCGTCCGGACAAGAGACCGTTAAGCTAGCCAGTTGACAGACAGATAGACGTGAACTGAAAACAGCGATATTAGAGCAGAGGGAGAGAGTCATCTGTCCCTGTGCTCGGACGGAGCCTCTCGCTAGAGTACCTGGCGGACTGCATCAACTGTCTTAATTTCTCCCATATGTCATGTTACAGCACATGAGCGCTCTAGATTGAACGGTGCTCTTCTCTGCAGTTACCGCATCCCGTAGTCTTGAAGCACCACACCTAACCCTGGCGGTACTGCTGGCTAACTCACTCGTGATCACCACCTCATCACCCCCTCGAGATGATCAGGAAACCCCACACACTGAGGGAGGTTCGCCAGACTATTTTGACAGGGACGCGAACCAAAGGATCTCCCCCACGTGCTGCACACAGCACTCTGACAGGCAAGTCGATAGTTACCTAGAGTAGAGTAGAGTAGAGTTGAGTGAGTACCTGCGTGTGCCTAGCTAGTATGTAGGTTGTACTTGACAACAAACGAGCCGAGTGCTATCTCATGACACTAACGCAGTAGGTACTCTACTCTCCATGCGCGCAACAGGCCGATGAGGATGAGGATGAGGATGAGGGGACACAACCTCTTCTTCCCCGCGCTCACCCCCCGGCCCGGGCACCTGGTTAGTTCCTATTTAATCTCCTCTACTCTACATGCTATCTCCTAAGCGAAAGTAGAGTAAAGAATTAAACACCAGCGTCCAGTCGGAGGGAAGAAGGGAGCTTTGGGCGCCGGCGCGGCGGACTATGACTCGATTGTTATGTCCATCCTTCCCTTCCCTTCCTACGGGTAGGGTAGGTGTAGACTGCGACGCATTACTCTCGTGATTGCGGGAGATTGGGGGGTTCTGGAAACCGATAAGGTATCAAGAAGATACCTAGGCAGGGGGCGATAGAACACCACGGCCGCGCGCCGGCTGGACTGTACTGTGGGTACGGTATATACTCTACGGTGCTCTACATACTCTACTTACTGTACCTGCTTTTCCAGCTAGCTAGCTAGCTAACCCTCGCCCTCGCCCTCGCTCTCCGGCCTCCCGCGACGTCATCCGTAGATCTAGAATAGAGCACTTACGCAGCGCGCAGCGCAGAGCTATGTATGTACTCTACTCTATTTACTCTACTGTATCCAACCTCAAACACCCTCTCTCGCTCTCCAATTGACAAACTCAACAAAAAAATGAACAAAAAGCAAAAAATATATATTCACAGCCTGACTCGTATCGTATCGTATCGTATCGTCCAGCACCCATTCTCACGGCCGTCGATTTTCAAACACTGCCCTGTCACGTCCTCATAACAACCCTCCTCGGAGTGACTATATGCAGGTCACGTCCAATCAGCACGCGTGTTTTCCGATGAGCTATATCCTAGCTAGACACGCTAAGTACCTCCCACCCTACCATCCACAAACCAAATAAAGGCCGGCAGCTTCTACGATACCTATCACGAGCGCGCAGTGGTAGGTAAGTACTCACGAAGCCACCACCACAAGCGAGTCCAAGTCCGAGTGCAAGTCCGCCACCCCTATCTATCTATCTGGTGGCGGGGAGGGAGGGGGGGTTGAAGAGTGTTAGAGTATGTCGCAATAGTCACAGCTAGACTCACAGACAGCAAGCAGCATCCATCACCATCACATGACCCGGGATTTCCGCGACGCCGCGTCCCTTGCAGCCAGCATCGGCAATCCCTGCTCAGCTCAACTCAACTCCCGGACCTGCTTTTGCTCTGCCTACTTTGCTTTGCTTGCCTTGCCTTGCCTTGCCTGCCTCATCATCATCCTCATCCTTATCCTGGGTTGCCTCGGTCTCGGTATCATACTTTTTCTATAGCTACTAGCCCTACCTACAAATCTGCCCTACACACATGCCTACAGGACCGTATCGTATCGTGCTGCTGCGCACCGACGTCCGTGAGAATGGCTGGTTGGGCTGTGGATGACGTCGGGATTGCCACCGTTTCAGGGGCTGGGGTAAAAGTCCTCAGGATTGGAGGTATGCAGCATGTGTATGAAACTGGGTGCTCATGTTTTATTTTAGGGGTGTGTGGGGTAGGGGAATATGCAGAAGTGGAAGAAGGCAAATAAACGGGCAAACCGGAAATACCAAGAAACCGACAACCAGGGAAGAAGCATGTGCGCTCAGTCTCAGTCAGTCTCTTCGTTCAGTCAGAGTCCAGTCCAGTCCGTCAGTCAGGTTTAGTCACTTGTGTCAGGGGGTGCGCGCCGGGAAGCGAAGCGAGGTGAAGATTGCGAGACTAGATTGTTCATTTTTCATTTCGATCGGCGATGCCCTCTCGTATTAACAAGAAACTGTCCAATAATCCCAAGCAAACGAATTGAATTTGGATTGCGTGTCGTCTGTAGACAGTTGAATTTGTTCCTGGCCGGCTTGACTCATTTTTTTCGCCAGCACCAAAAGAAGAAACAGCACTGCCCTCCTCTTTACTTCTATTTTGCCTTCTTCTATGCGTTTCCTTGTGATATATCGGATATATCGAGGGATTTTGCGATATTTGTCAATTTGCACATGCTCGCGGACTTGGTGGTTGTGAGGGCCGGGGTGTGCGTGCGCGAGTGTGTGTGTGTGTGAGAGCAGATTGATGAATGAGAGCGCAGAGAGTCGTTTATCATTGAACCTCCAAGACGTCCGGGTAACGATCCGAGAGCGCGTCATTGGTGAGTCTCGCTTAGCAATCGAGATAAGCTTTGTCACGTGTAAGCCTCCCCTTGGTGTGACAAATGAGTCATCACGGGGAATCCAACAGCAGGCATCCCCATCCGGTCTAGCAACCCAACAGCCGTTTCGTGAAATTCTGAATTCGCTACCTAACCTTCTCCTCAGGCGTCAGGCTTCAATCGAAACTTTCGATCCTGATTTGCGGACCCCCCCTCTTGATAGCATAGTAAACACGTCAGCGCGTAGAGCATGAGTGAAGGTGAGTGAGTGGATACCTCTCTCTCCATGTAGGTACTTTCTGACTCTCTGCAGCACCGTGTACATGTGTTTTCTCCAGGGTCTGTGACCGAGCCAATAGTAGAGCGCTCGCTCACCCCCTCTTTTTTTTTCACTGGTTTTTTTTTTCTTGCTCGCGCTCACCGTAGACCAGACCAGACCATACCATACTGCTGGGCTCTGATTGATTGATTGAAACCAACCAAACCACCCCTCCTCTCCCCTGGCTGGGGGCGTTGTGTGGACAACGCACAATAACGCAACACGTAGTACCGGTGTGGGTGTGAGTGATGATTTCAAAGAAAGACTGAGCGAGAGATTACTAGATGGAGGGAGGCTTTGAGCGGTGATAGTAATAGTAGATGACTATTTCTGGTGTGGCTATGAGGAAGCGATGATGATGATTGCGGTTTTAATTGTCACTGTTTATTTGGTTGTGGTTGTGGTAGCTACATGTAGCCATGTAGCTGGCTACATCATACATCATGACCAAGAGGTTGAGGATGGTTTGCAGCCGTTTCTGGGTATCGATTCCCATAGGGCCGAGTACTTCATGCAGGTAGCACTCTACCCACGCAGATTAGATTAGGTACCTCCCAACAAGGCTGAGAAGTATATGGTAGGTACATACATTGGGGAGTTGAGATCACGGACCTTTTTGGTGACGCGCTGTTCTGTACTGTGTTCCAGAATCTTCTGGTCACGGGCACTGTGTCTCTTTGCGGATAAGGAGGGGGTGGATGGATGGCCTCAGCTTTTTTCCTTTCAAATCTGGTGTCGCGGTTGCGAACTTGCGATGGGAGTAGAGTATGTAGAGAGCATGCATGAGGAAGCATAGATATCACTCGCACTGGGCTGGGGGTGGAACAGGTCTCAATGATACGCACAGTCTGTATGTCTGTGGGCACTCGTTATGCTACATATGCTATCGATGGCAGGGGGTGGGAAGGCGTCGGGGGAGGAGAGGAGGTTGTTTTTGAGGTTGCACATACTCTCACGATCATTCACTCACTCACTCATCCACAGTCACTCACCCATCACTTACTCTCCCCCATACTCTACTCTACTTTTCTCCATCAATCGCCCACCACCACTACCACGATAATGTACCCAGCAGACTACCGCATTTCGCTTCCAATCTCCCCCCGCGGTATCTCAAAGCTGGTAACCCCCCGAATCCAGCCCGACCGCTGGTACAGTTTGACAAAAAGTATCCCACCTCCATATCTTCTTCTGACAGACATCTTTTACACCTGGATGGCCCAATCACTAATTCGCACCCTCACATCCAAAGAAAGGTATGGGCGAATATTTAAAACCTCCCCATATCGTACATATCCGCGGCAGCAGCGCAGCAGCAGCGGCAGCCATCAATCAAATTGGGGGACAGAATCGTGCGTCGCTAGCCGCAGTTGTTGAAGAGGAGAAACTGTCAAATCAGAATCTCCATTTCGAAAAGGCAAGCCGGCGACAGCTCACGTAGAGGATCATCCCCCCGCCTTACACAACACAATGCATACATCGTCATTGTGAACAGGTTCCCATTGTTCGGCGGCACACCTACGTCTTGGTGCATTTCGCACCGGCGCGCGCGCACCCCGGCCGATTGAAAGACCGAGTGACCGGCGGGGCCGTACATATGTACCGATCGGCTCTGCTACGTTACTCCCTTTCTCGAAACAAGAGTGGGTATGGCAAGAAAAGAATGAAAAAAAAAGAAAATGCCGAGATTTCGAAATTCCTGCTCTACCGAGCAGAGGCGATCATAGCGGAACTATTTTTTCGCACCCCATCTTGTTGTAAAACAACCCCCATCCTTGGTCCCAGGATGAATCGCGATGATCACAAAAAAAAAATGGAACATACGCTTGAAACAAAAATCACTCAAAATGGTGATGCAACACGAGGGAAAGAAAAAAAAACTTTCACCTATTTATTTAGCAGTCACTAAGGGATGGATGGGAGATAAATATTGAGGAGAGGGTGTGAAAGAGGAAGAGGAAGATTATTATTTACTACTCGAGAGTAGAGTGATTCTGGTAGAGCTGGGCTCTATCTGCCCTGAAGATCTGTGTATCGGGTCACATCACTCTTCGGCGCCTGTGAGAGCGCCGGGTGATGATAATGGTGGTGGTGGTGAAAAATTAAACATATCAAACAGGACCTGTAGTTGCGACGGGACCGGCTCACAAGGGACACCATTCCCTTTTTCCAGATTACTACTGTCTGGGATTGGTTGAGTTGCAATCATTTATCTGTATCTAGTAAAGAGAGAACCGAAGACAATAAGTTACTCATCAATTGATAAACGAGGTAACTTTCGGGGGAAGTCGGTTTCAACCTCTGTAAACTTTGTTGAGAACGAGTCTCAAATTTCCGGACCCGATCGTCTGGAAAAGGGGCAGGACCAGTGGGCCTCGTCAATATTTTGCGGTGCGCGCACGGAAGCTCCCTTTCGTTTCTGCAACGGCCAATTGCCATGGCGGGAGCTGTGTTACTATACCGCTCCTTGTTTCCAGAGTGAAAAAAAAAAAGCACTAGGGCACCAAAGGGGGGAGTTGATCAACCCCCCTGTTTAGATAAATTTTTCAACCTATTTAAAATTAGTTCATTTCTCAATATCCCAGCCACTTGTTTGAAGTTGGGGAGGGTGGGGGATAATGGAGTTGGTTCCCGTCCATCTCCAGCTCTAAGGTGAAAGTGAAAGCCGTATGTTAGGGGGTTTAGTTGGATAGATACAGACGCGTATCGCCGAGAAGAGAACAGGAGAAGAAGCTGGAGAGTGCTGGAAAGCTACAGTTGGTACCATTGAACCGTGCTGAACAATAGACTATCATATGTAGCAGCAGCTGGCAGCGGCGAACGAACGAACGAGCGAGCGAGCGAGCGAGACGCACTGCACCTTATGTAGGTACATGTAGGTACTCTACATCAACAGCGTAGTACTAGTAGGTAGTAGTAGGATGTAGACGAAGCTGACAAACGAAACCCAGTTGATGATGGCGAACTGAAGTGAAGTCTACTTGGTTGGAGTCGCTTGGCCTTGTAATCTGGATGTGACGAACTTGCGTTGCGTGTGTAAGACAACGCCTTCAATTTTTTTTATTCCTTGTATGTATTCTCTCTCAATCGATCCCCTTGCCTCATCCATACCGTACCGCCGTCGGGGAAACACCTTCGATAAATTTGCATTTCAATGGCCGAGCGCCATAGGTTTCGTTTTAAAGGAAAAAGGGCAGAAACGGTTGAATAGTTCCGAATTCCAGGGAGATGCTCAGCGAAGAGGAAGAGATGAGTATGAGTTAGGGATGTATTTTTTATTTTTTGGGGTAGTACGTTGTACTCGTTATGTGTGAATGCACCTGCGTAAACGAGTTTCTTTCTTGATGCTGCTGCTGTGTGCACCGTTGCATAAAGTAGGTACATGTACCTATGTGATGGTTTTGTTCTCACCTTACCTCACTCTTCTCTTTCTTCCTTGAACGCCTGAACGACGAATGGCGGCGTAACTAGAGTACAGGTCGCGACGTCCTTGACCTGAGTAGGTGCATAGCCTCAAGACACGCACGGTCGCAAGTCGCACTCGCATTCTCTATGCAACCGTGTTCCTTGTTCTGTGAAGAAAAGACTGGTTGGTGGGACCTAATGTAGGTGTGGGACCTAAGTTATTTGGGGGAGGGTAGGGTAGGGATAACCTGACTTGCATAGTATTGCGAAATTTCTCTGGTAGAGTCACATATATCCCCTCGGTCGCTTGTGTGTGGTGGATAGTACATAGACGGGGATGTAGGGGGATGCTGCACTCTCTTTGGTGTGGATGCTGCTGTGTCAGTAGTGAGAAAGTTGCTTCTCTGGTCTAGGCTAGTGTAGTGGTGTGTGGATGGATGATTTTGGGAGAAGGTATATTATCCCCGCCTGCATCCCACGCCTCTTCTCTTTCCACTTCCTCCTTCTTTCTGCTCACTCTCGAGATCCCCATTCCTTATCATTGTGCATCCCTAGGTTCACCTTTGAGTGACAGTTAGCACTCCTCTCAAAAAGATTGATTCTTACTGCATCTAGAGAAACTTCGCTTGTCGTTTTTCCCTACCAAAAAAGAAAAAATCACAACAATATTTATCAACCATCACCCACAACCTTATTCTTCCCCATACTTACATGCTAGAGTTACGAATAACAGATATATCGTAACTACTTATCTCTCTACGTTTTGATCAATAAATTCGAAACGTATCTTACCATTACAATCAAAACACCAAAAAATCACATAATGCAATTCGAGCAGCATCCCGCCTACTCTAGTCCATTCTATCCTCCAGGATACGGCGGCTACACAAGCCCCCCACCAGGTGGAATGCCTCCCCGCGCGAACTTCTACGAAGGTGGCTTCGGCGCCTCTATCCCCACCCCTGCCCCATCCCCAAGAACCCCGAGTGCCTCCAGACGCAGGACTCAAGATTTCAGTGGAGGAGTTTCGGCAGAATATGTTCACCACAAACGTCCTTCTTCTTCCCGAAGGAGTGGTCATGAACATAGCGAATTCCCCCATGAACAGTACCACGCGAGTACTTCCTCTCCTCGTCCAGGTGCAGGCCACAGAGCCGCATACATGAACCCGACTCCCCTCCACACTCCACCACCATCCGCACATGCCCACCACAGCAGTGGCAGTGGTACAATGCCGAATATCTACTCCTATGTACCGGGCTTCACGGCTCAACAAGCCGAATACGTGAGTCCATCCTCCTTCCCCTCAGAAGATTATCGTGGTGGTAGTTCTAGTCGTCATCGTACACGGCATAGCAAGTCGGGGCGCCGGCGTCCGCGGTCCTACTATTATACCTCTTCCTCCAGGCCCGTCACTGACTCTTACCCTTCCCGTTCACAGTTTCCCCAGCAATCATACACCCCTGGCCCTCAATCACCTCCACCCACCCGCGATTCGGATGGTAGAAGGTCAAGGACCACCAGGCGTCAATCAACTTGGCAAGCCGGCGAACCCACCCCCCGCTCTCCGCCACAGCAATCGAAGCCCAAGTTCACCAGATCTCAGACCGAGCCAGCTAGCACTGATGCTGAGGCGGTTAGACGCAAGGCTGCAGAGCATGGAATTCCTCTAGACTACTCTTTGAAGAACTGGGACCCAGAGGAACGACCAATCATCCTCTTGGGATCAGTTTTTGATGCCAACTCTCTGGGAGAGTGGATCTTCAACTGGACCAAGTACCACCATGGAAAGACCCACGACGCCACAAAGACTGCTGGTGGATTGTGGGAGCTTCTCACTGAGCTGAGCTCCAAGTTGAAGCGTGCTAGGGAATTTTTCGGGTTCATCAAGGCACCAGAGAACAGAGAGATTTTGGACGACTTCATGGAGAGTGGAGAGAGGCTTTGGCAGAAGCTGAAGTCTTTGTTGAGGAATTGCGAGGATTACATGTGGAGGGGCGCCCGAGGTGTTGCTTCGCCAGGCCCTCAAGACAAGCCAGCTGTCCAGATGGGAAAGAGGTCTGGAGCTGAGTTTGTTGACGCGATGTTCAACGGCGAGAAGGAGTGGGAGAGGACGGAGAGACTCATGAGGGGCATGGCTACTTGGTGTCAGAGGTTCGAGGTCAACTGCGAGGACATCCTGCGAAGTCCCAACGCTTAGGTGGAAATCAGCAGCCAAAATTTTACACAGCGTTCTCTTCACTGGAATTGAACAAAAAAGTTTTTGGACCGGTTTGTTAAACATTTAGATATTTGAGGCGTTATTTCCTATTCAACTTTTTTCATTTTTAATACCCACTTTCGATACCCTCTTCTTTTTTATACTTACCTTTGTGACTCTTATGTTTTAATCACTATTCTGGTCTATGTAAGTTTCTTTCATTTCGGTTTTCATGGGCTGGGAGCATTTCCACAAAAGCAATCGGCTGTATTATTAGTTTCCTACTTACACGGGTGGGTTGGTGGGCGGGGAACTTTTTGTTTTTCGTGATGGGGTTTTTTTTTATCTTTATCTTTTATGTATTGGGAAAAGTTATCGGGTTCTTTTCTTCATTGGGAATATTTTTGGTCCTGTTCATTGGTTTTCATTTCTTTCTATTATTCCTTTCTTTCTGGAAAAGTTATCTGCATACAAGGGGGTCCTTGAATCTTCTGGCATGCTTTCAAACTTTAGGGTTTATTATATATTGGTTGGTTTTGGGGGAGGGGGATTAGTTTTCTATTTTTTTGATTTTATTTGCGAAGATACCACTTGTAGTTTTGTTTTTTGTTTTTTTGGGTTGGAGGAGGAGTCGAAGATGGTCGACGTACGAGATGAGTGAATTATCGCGGGGTATGGTGGAGGATTATTTTCGGACCTTCAAGTTTTGACAGGCTTGTCAGAATATTGTGACTGGTTATACGCTTTATTTTTTTTTGTCATAATACGATTCTCTTTTGTTTTATTTTGCAAGTTCGCGCGCTCCGTTCATTCTCCCCTCATTCTTCTACCCCTCCTCATGCCTATGGAAACCCTTCCTGCATGCATGCACACATCATCGTTCATCGTCATCGTCAGCACACCGAACACACACAAAAAAATCCCTGCTCCATCTTTGTTTGAATCTCTGAGATCGCGTGGTCGGCGGGTGTCTTTTTTCTGGGCTTGGGAATCCTTGACGTCTTGACGTCTTGAGGCGGGGTTGGTTGGTCTAAGGACTTAATATTTGAGAATTATTGTAACAACAGATGTTTTTGATTTCACAGAAAAGTTTCGACAGAGAAAGACTGTACTTGTAATGGATCATGTTTTGAAAGAAGTTATTGATTTCGGGATTTGTTTATTTCCTTTTTCTATCCTATGCTTTGTTAACGTTTATCTGCTGCTATACAAAAACAACAAATAAAAAAAGAATATTCGCTGGCGACCTTTATCTTCCATTCATATAACCTAGTAGAGTACTTATCTATATCTATGTGCTGTACAGACGGGTATCGATAGATATATAGATATGCCGTATGCTGCTTGCTGTATGGCAGGCCGATGATTGATTGACCTGAAAATCAATGTGAAGCATCGTAGGTTTCGGTTAACGAACAAACCATCCAACACTGATATGCGGCGATCTCTCCGTCCGACATTTGCACCCCTCAAAGTCTATCCTGCGCGCGCGCGTTCATGAAGCCTCCCTTTCCCTGCAGACCTTTTTTCTTTGGATGACATTTATTCGCGATAGCTACTCGTTACTCTAATTGCTTGTTTTTTTTTCTTCTTTCCCATTTGTATTTTAGGACCGAGACCAAGATCGTCACCACTACCAATCATGGACTATTTTGGAGCCTCATAACCTTCCACCTGCATTAAGTGTATGTATGTAGGGAGGTAGACCCCGCCCCACAGCGCAAGAACCAACCATCCCTTAGACGCGCAGAAGAGTGTGAGTGTGAGAGGACCCGCACGTCCTCTGTCCTTCTCCCTCCCCAAAATGAAAATAGGGAAATGTGAAATGGAAATGCAAACGTGGAACCCTTACATTGCGTCACAGGAGGGGGGTTTGCATCAATTATTAGTTCTAGTAGCAAGTAGCCCCGCCCTCGCTTCAAGTATGTTCTGTTATTAAAGCAAGTAATTTGGCTAACTAGTACTAAGATTAGAGGTCACGTTCTCGAGTCTTAATCAAGCTCCATGATTCAATGCGGAGACGGAGAGGGCGGACGAGCGAAACGGAGCTTGGATAGATAGAGATCTCTCTTCTAGATCTGTTTCGCCTCGCTACCTGCGGCGATGTTCCAAATAATTCATTACCCCTCCTCTTCATGCTCATGATTATGCCTCATGGCGGAGCTAGCTAGTACTGTAGATGCTCTAGCTACATAGCAGAGTATCATGATCGCGCGCTCACTCGGTGAACCTGGGTTAGGGTCCTCATCCCCCCAAGAGTATGGCATTGTATCGCACCATACTTCTACCCCTCCTTTATTCTCAATCTCCTCCACCACCCACCCCCTCACCATAAGCAAACCTGTCTCCCCGGCGGCAGTGCAGGCACGTGCCGAAGGGTTTGGTATTGGATTGGATACCAGTCCAATTGTGCGGTATTATGATGGGTTCTGGGGATTGCGATGCGAGGGAACCTTTCAATTGGGGAGGAGGTACATGGACGTAGAGTAGGAGCAGGTAGGTCATAGGTGGGTGCCTTTGATATCTAACCACCTTATTTTCATTATGCAGGCAAGCAGACAGGCAGGAAGGCTGTTTCCCACACACCGGAGGGAGAGAGCGGATATGTTTCGTCTCGTCACGGAGAGACAATTTCAAGACCTGGGCTGGAGGTACCGTTCTCTGCTCACTCTGCTCGTAATTCATGTATGTAGGTCTTACCGCCTACATACATATACTTACATCAAATTTCAATTGTAGAACACTAGATGATAATTCTGCTGCTGCTCAGCCCGCCTATTTTTGCGGCTGCAAGGAAAAAAAATAAAGATTGCGTATCCGTAATGATTGATATGTACCTAAGTAAGGCGATTCAAATCCACAGTGTGAGCTGAGTTTTCAGTTCAGTTCCTGAGAGCTTCCAGCTTCCGGATCCGCCGCCGATCCTGAGGTTGAGGTTTTTTTTGAAACTCAACCAACCTGCCGGCCGGCGCAGAAGTTTTTCCCTTCCCTACCTCCTTTGTTCTGTCTCACCAACCCCCCCCGAGGTCCGTCCGTAGGATGAACAAACTTGTTTCCCCGACAAGCCACCTACAAAAAAAATAAAATAAAAAAATTACACACATAATGTGTGAGAGTCAGTGAGACCCAGCCCTGAAAATTGAGGTGGAGAAAATGAGGTTTTACAACCTTTGGGGGAAAGAAATGCTAATGCGGAAGAGGGGTTTTCCTGTTGGTCTAACCGCATTTAATGCAGTCAGAGTTTAGTTAGATGTGGAGGTCAATGACCAATTGGGACCCTTCTGGAAGAAGGGAGCTTTTAGGTTGTTGGTCACTTACCCGCTCACCTGTGCGAGTTCGCGAGAGCGTCGAGTGGACTCGGGCAGGTAGGAAGGCAGGTAAGGCCTTGTTCGGCCCGCACGCGACCGGGCGGATCATGGATAAAATCATGATAAAGCGTGCAGGGCATTTAGAACTCAAGTCACCAAATTATTTGACAGGGCTCTTTTTTCTTATCTTGTGGCGCGTGTTTGTTACCCGGTTCCGTTCATATTTTTTTGTTGGGCTTGCTTGAGTGACGAGGGAATAAAAAATGGATTTCTTGACTTGTCTTGTGGGACGGGGATTACGGGATGTGCGTACATACATTCCTGCAGGATTGGCACCGAGTATGTAGGTAGGGTATGGCATGTAAAAGGTATGATGTACCTACTCAAGATGTATGTGCTTCACTAGAGTATGATGCTTCATGACCAGAAGAGTCACAGCTCTGTACCCTCCCTGTTGTTGGTAGTTTTTGTTGGAAACCCTGGGGATATTTCCAACAAAATGTTGGTTTTTGTTCGACACCCATAAAGTTCAGATGGCAAATGTCTAAAGTCACCACCTCCCCCTGGCAGCAGCTGGCACACATCACATGAAAGCGAGACGAAAAAAATAAATAAAAAAATCAACATATTTGCCGTGTCTTGCAACTCACTAGTCATCACGGAGAGTAAAGCATGCTATGTGAAACGAAACGAAACGAAACATCCTAGAGAGAGAGAGAGATCTCCCGTTCCTCGTGGTCAGCAGGCGGCGGGAGCTAAGGGCTATGTTTGCGGGACCGAAGGAACCTCCTTCGTAATCTAACTACTAGGTACGGTACCGTACCGTTATGCCCTAACGAACGTTAACCAGGGCGTGGGATCTTATCATAGAAGCTTATGGTCTGACGAAGATAAGATTGAGGCTGCGAAATGTTCAGACGAAGGCTCTGTGTGTTCCTGGGTTCCTGGAAGGCTTTGCGCAACAACTCTAAAATTGTTTTTTTTTTTCGCTTTGCCTTTGTGCTTGCCTTTGCTGACTGACTGACATGACGCAAGAGAGAAACGGCGCGGCGCGGCGATGGATGGATGGATGGGATGGGCGGATGTTTCAGTAAGCAATCTAATCGCAAGCGCCGGGAAGGAGGCAGAAGAGTTACATGTCTCTAAATTTAGAATCAGAAATCAACCTCTCAGACTGTGTACTAGTAGAAACTGTTAAAGAAAGAAAGAAAACAAGCAAGATGCCTTCTCATCAAGGCGGCGATGAAAGCTCGAGATGATGTTCCAGAATACCTCTCCCCCTCCATCGTTCAGCCGCGCGCGTCATTATGCAGCAGCTATCACTGACTGATTTATTCACTCTCGAGATGTGAATACCTAGTTTTGAGTGGATGGGGTTGTTTAAATTGTGATTGTGCAACGGTCAACGGTCCAGACTTAAACGGTCAGGCATGCAGTTTGCATTTGTGACCTAGTGTGACCATGATTTTGACGACGATGAAGGATAATAAGAAGCAGGGTTATTGCCGCCTTGGTGATCGGACGGGATCGAGAGGTTGAGG
The DNA here is from genome assembly GCA_024713935.1 of Morchella eximia. Taxonomy (NCBI): domain Eukaryota; kingdom Fungi; phylum Ascomycota; class Pezizomycetes; order Pezizales; family Morchellaceae; genus Morchella; species Morchella eximia. The sequence continues at coordinate 1,378,972 of JAMGZG010000016.1, forward strand.
GGGTGTCGTTGTATGGTGGTTGCAATTGCAAGCAAGGTTTTTGGCATACAGGTGTGATAGGTTTAAGTACTGAATCGGTCATCGACAAGACGAGAGTGAGTGATGTGCACGACAGATGGGAATTGAGGAAATATATGATTAAACAATTAATTCTCACGGGTTGTCATGTCATATCATTGAGGTGGAGAGAGATGGTGGAGTAAGAGGTCGTGGTGGTGGTGGGTGGTGAAGGTAGTACACAGGTTCTTGAGCCGGAGAGCAGCATCGCGACAATTTCAGACACAACTGTAGAGTAGAGTAACTAACAGGATTGTGCTTCTAAAATAGCCGAAGCCGAGCTCTGTATGCTGTGCGATCATGGAGGGAGGATGCTCTTTTCTCGGAATATACAAGTGCAGTTTATGAATTTTATTCAGTCTGGTATTTCCCGGTAGAGTGTGCCTATATAACCGCCAATTTATCAACGACGGCTCTGCTCTGCATGTTCGGCCTCAGGTCTAGACTTGAGCTCTCACGGCACGGGCCGACAATGATGGGCGAGGGTAATTGAACGACAACTATAATACTCTATAGTATACATCCGCTCTAAAAGTGTATTCAGGAGTACCTACTCTACTTGACACTCGAGGCAGACTCTGATACCTGGTTCTCGGGAGCTGTCACTGTTACAATGAGCATCAGCATCACCACGAAGCTTAAAGTCGTGATACAGCACCCTGTGCGCAAGATGCTCCGGAGAACAATGGATCGCACAACCTGCGTCGTGGAAGCTACAGAGCCTTCGTACTCATGCTATCTCAACTGCAGACCTCATTCCGCCTCTATCCTAAGGATCTACTAAGACATTCCTGCCAAGAGCCGCTAGATACGACCACGCTCATTCCCATGGATCCTAGGACTGAAACATGTCAACACGATACCAATCATCACAGCTCAGGCCTCAAACTATCCTCCTGTGATAGGCCAAGATATGTAGGGCTATCTACCTAGCATCCGCCTACTCTAGGCTACACCGTTGATAACCGGCAACATGTTGCGGTTGGCTGGTGAGAGATGCGCTCGACATTCGAATAGGTAACCAGCATGAATAAAAGCTGTTGTGGTGCTTCACGTCCTTAGTGGGGGGCCAATTGCTGAGAGGCAGACCGAAACGAGATAGCTACTCTTTCAAACGGCACGGCAAGGGGCAGCGTGCCAACTGGCACCCTCGGGGGAAAGAGGTCAGGAACCGTGGCTCGTCTCCACTGGCTTGGGCGTGCATTACGGGACATCGTTGAACGGTCCGGCGCGGCAATGCACCTCACCGAATTAATTCTCCTGAGAATGAAGATCTCCGTTCATTCGTGATAGAAGCATGTTCTCTCTGTGCAGTTATGGCACAGAGACGGGCAGGGGCCCTCGACTGGAGTTTACTTCAAGGTCACGAGCAAAACCTGCGCTGGAATAGGAATATTTGGACGCGAAGCGGAAACAACATGTCGAGGATGCGGCGTACCATACTCAACGGGCGATAAGGTGTTTTCTTGTGGAACTTTTCTTCACATAAGCGCTGGCTGATACGCCGCTTGCGCTGGAGAGTACGAAACCGGCGCGCCTGGCATTAGAGAGACACGGCATTTTTTTTTTATGTTCGATCAAAAGCAGTCAAATCCCACTAAATTGCGAATCTGGAACAGCCGCCTCGCCCCACATCTTTCCCCACGCACCCTTCCCCCCACGTTTTTTCAATTGGAGATCCGGGGTGCGCACGTATCGATAAGCTCCCCCACAATCACATACATTGCGCACGGACGGACTCCTGCAGATACCCTCAACTACCGGGGTCTTGTATATCAGCCCACTCAGAGTACTCCTCTGGATCTAACATATAACCAATACCTATTCTTAAATCTGTAGGAAAGCTCTCCCTTATGCAGGGGGGTAGGGGGGTTATTTTCAAGCAGGTACCAAAAAAAGAGAGAGAAGCCAGATTCATCCTGAGACTGGTTTCTGTTCTTCTCTAGTGGGAAATAGTGGACGTGTCACCATATAAGTCGAGAATTGCAATTTTGGCTTGTTACCACGGGACCGGGTGTATCAGGGATCTCCAATCGCTAGTTTACCTGAAGCCACATCTCCACTGTGGAGGAGCCGTGACAGCTGAAATTACCATAGTCCTCTGCTGCTTGACACTTGCTTAGGCTGGGGGGCATTGGTAGCTCCATGTAGGTGCTTTGGGACCTTGTGAATTGTGGAGGTCAGCCTTGAGGGGGTGGAGGCATAATTTATCTGACCCAAGATCAGTATATCTGTACATTTAGAGTTGAGCGCATAAGTGTAATATTTCAGCGGTTACGGTCTATTATTCGTAATTAGCGAAAATATGATATGAACTCCTCGTTAATCAAGCTAACCAAAATCGTGATAGTAGTGATTGGAGCTTACAGTAGCTTTGTCTTTGAGGCAAAGTAGGCGTAATCATATAAATAGCATTGTCTTCTGATTCTTATCAGCGCAGCGGTGCTTTACATATTCTAGTTCAGTACATGCTGTAGATATGTCTCCGAGCGTGTCTACTGCAGATCATACCCACAGACTACCTAGACTAAACTACATATACGTATGTATTAATCAACTGATACAGCATTGACGCAAGCCCACAAGCCTCCAATAACATGAAGCATAATATATATCTCGATCCTATGTAGCTGCGCGTGAGCCTTGAAATTCTTCAGAGCTAGGAACAAAGGATAAGCACGCCGGGAGCTAGTGAGAGGCGTACAGTAATTCTCATGTTGGATTACATCATGACCTCGAACCGCTTTGTAAAAAATGATCGTGCAGTCCTTGTAATGCAGGTAATTATTTGCCTTGTTTCTTGTAGCGCTAGGTATGTTGGAGTACTCTACCTAACTGTATGTGCTCTCCACGTACAGTCAGCGAGACAGTTCTCTTCTCGATATCGACGTTCACATATGTAGTCTGAAAAGATTTTTCTTCTTTCCTGCAGGCAGAATTGCGCTCTCTTCTATTGTGGTCATGATGTTGTTGTACTGTGGTTGTTGTTCTTGGGTTGAGAACTAGAATGTATTGCACATATGTGCATTTGTATGAGAAGTGCGAAATGATACAGAATCACCAGATATCATTCGTGGCCTATGCGGGAGTGTGCTACTCTACTTTTGGGTCTCCAGGAAGTGCTTCCTATATGAGATGCACTTTCTCTGTTATGAATCTCTTCTGCATATGGATTAGCACTACCGCCTTAGGGAGCTGTCACACAGGTATTGGTAGCTGAGCAGCTGAGCCCGAGACATACTGCCTAAGAGGGCAATTTCGACGTCTTGTGTAACATTTGTACCCTATGGCGGTGACTCGAGTCAATAAGGAGTCAATAAGGTATGAGGTAAGCGTTTGGAGGGTTGCAAATTTTAGCTATGTACCTTTAATCATTAGTCGTACTCGTACTAAGGCAGAAAAGAAGAGATCAAATCAAACGGGTTCGTTGCCAGGGTAAATGATGGGAGGGTTGGATTGGATGACTGTAATGTGACACATAACCAGCTCGTTCTCAGCTTAGGATGACATGTCGTTACTTTCTCGTGCTCTTCTTCTTTTTTTTTCTTTCACGGATCGGATGACACGCCAGTAACGTAGGACGACGACCCACGGTTCCAGAATAGTTATAGACCTTGAGCCGGTCCCAATTTCGGGGAATGTTTGGTAACGTTAGGCAGAGGCTGTGGAATAAGCGGAAGTCCTGGTCTGGAAATTACACTTACTCGGCTCAGCTAGTTATCTGGTCCTTAAATTAGACTTCACCAGTCGGTTATCACGTTGACGTTGGTGACATCAATGGTGAGAACCTGGGTCCAATACCTACGAAGCACCGGTTGTTCCTTCGGATATCAGTATTCGTATTTCTTTTCTTCGCTCGGCGGAGCCTCATTTAAAAATATGAGTCTACGCAATCTCTCAAGTCTGGACCATTGATCTTTGCCCTATGATCCTCCCGAGGAGCATATGGCTGGCCCACGTTGAGTACTGCCGTACGAATGTGCCTCGTGAATTCTCGATGATGACCCCTTTTCATTTTATCAAAACCACGAGGTGCATGTAGTATTTGGGTCATAGGTCAAATGACTCGGAAGAAACCCGCAACTTGTTGTTCTCTTGGTCCCCACGCGCATGCGCAGGGGAGGGACAGCGTGACATGTCCCGCGAGTCCCGACGGTTTATGGAACACTCGTGGGGGCAAATTGATGTTGTCAAAGACACAATGGATAGGTTATATGCATGGTGAAGTTGTTGATATCGATGAGGCTGCAATGTGGAAAATTTTCACCTGGCCGATTTTAACCTGTAATATCTATACTCATGAAATATCACTCGGAAAACCCGTATCAAAAGGATAGTTTAGTACGTTGATCATGAGTTCTCTCATAGCTATAGTCACACACCAGAACACTGCATGATAATACTGGTTAATAAAGTAGGAGGTTCACAAAAGAGGAGGTCCTCATCTAGAAGAGAAACCCCCATATCCACGCGTTCGGACGCTTTTTTATTGTAACTCCAATGGCGGAAAATGGGGTGTGATTAGAGTAGTAGTAGTCTTGTAGTGGTTCGGGTTCTTATCTGCATTACGCTTGCTCACCCGGCTCGATTTAATTCGGTATTCATATGAATACAGTAATTGCAAACAAAGGTCTTTTCATGCCAGTACGCTATCTCAAAAGAACGGTATGCTCAAAAAAGCCGTACCAATACTGCTAGCTAGCTAGTCACACAATTGAGTTCTGTGACCGCGCTAGTCTTAGTGCTAGTATAAGGTCCATGTAGGAGAGGAGTCTATACTACACGCAGGTAGTGCAGGACTAGGCTAGACCTAGGCTCATCCCGCCTGCTTCCATCCTCAGGCTGCCAGCGGGGAACACTCACTGGTCATGGATCGGAATCACTCGCTAGCCATAGAATCAGTGCAATCGATCGAGTAACTTGAATCCTATCTTGAAATCAATATAAGTACATGTATACACACACACCAGGGAAATCTCTAGAACACCGAGTACATGTATTAGTTTTTAATTGTATATCGGAGACCTGCTAGTTTCCAGACTCCTACTATGCTTTTGAATATTTTGGTATTTTTATGGTATATTAAAGGCGTACTGATACGGCTTTTTCTAAAACCCCGCCTTTTTCTAAAAAGCGGCTTGTTACCAAAAAGACCCTTTTTGAAGCACACCAGTTCTCTACTATATGTTTAAAAAAGTGCTTCTATAGAAATGCATTTCTTTGAAAAATCGGTGTCTTTATGAATATGGTTTTACTACGCCACTTTTAAACCTGCAAACATTATACGGCTCTAATCACACCCCGGTTTCCCGTATTGTCGTACCCCCCACCCCACCAGCTATGGGTTTCAAAAAGTACTAAGTGGGTCTCACAAAAATACTGTTGCAATTTGAAGCTGGCTAGGATTTGTCCTGATTCAGTGCTCTTCAGGGTTATATCGATGATTAACATGGTCAATCGCCGACAGAGATCGGTTCTGATTTATGGCTGTATGTGTCCTGTGTCTTTGACGGAAAAATGATGTAGCCGTTAGAAGAACTTGAGGTCAGATCTACCAGATATATTCTGTTAAGGGGAAATTTCCAGACAAATGTAGACTTCGCCAGCTCCCTCCCATTTTCTGTAGCAAGAGACAACATCATAGTCTATCACTCGACTCGACTCCACAAGCTTGGACAGTGAATGGATCCGCCGTTTCTCTACATTTATTTAGGTATGTTGCATGTTGTTAACTCATTGATCATGTACTGTTTTTGAGGATATACGATCCGCATTTACAAAGTAGCTAGGTATTCTCTTCTAACACTCATCTGTCGTCGTGGTATCTATAGCCAAATACCCTAAGAGGAGACTCCTCCCTAATAAGTAATAAAACAAGCAAGTAAGCATCCCCAACTCCACAAATACTTTAGAAAGAAATAGAAAGAAAGAGCGACAATTCGTACATTAGAAATATATACCCTGACCAAATATCGATAAAACTCCCAAAAGCAAAAAAAAGCTCCCATTTTATAGGCAAAAGTAAAGAAAAGCACATCTTCCTCAAACCAATCCTTGATTACTTCCTTATGATCTTCAGCAACGGCTCGATATGTGCCCTCCTACTCAGCCCAACTCGGAACTTAACAGGCCCCTTATTAATCGGACTATGCAGGGTCTTGGACTTCCCCTTCTCCGCAGGCTTGCTCGGCGTTTCGGGCTGCGTCTCTACCTTAAGAAGCGGCTGCGGTGATGGCGACGGCGGTGGTGGAGTAGCCTCCTTCTTCCCGTCCTCCTCGTCGGCAGTCTCTTCTGCCTCTGCGTCTCTCCTCTTCTTTTCTCTTTTTGCCTTAGCTGCCGCAGCTCTAGAGAGTTTAGGCTCCTTCTTTGTAGGTGCCTTCTTCACGGGCTCCACGGGAGCAAGATCTTCTACGTTCTCCCCGTCATCATCAGAGTCCTTCACCATCTCGTTGGACAACTGTGCCTTCTCCACCCTTGCTACAACTGCTCTCTTGGTCACACATGGGGCCTTAGGCTTAGCCTCCTTCTTCTGGTTCTTCTTGGGCTCCAGATCGCCGTCCCAGTCTTCTTCATCGGAGTCTTCCTTCCTGCTCTTGCGTCTTTGCGCAGGGAGCTTCTTTTTAGGCTCTGGATTTTCCTTTGGTTCGACGGGCACAGGGACTGGAGGGGAAGAGGGAGGGGGAGGGGGAGCATCATTCATGTTCATGACTGAGATGAAAGATAGAGGAGATCCACTTTCATTGCTTCCTGTGACGGCCTGTTTCTTGAGCATTTGCCATTTGTGTACTTTTTTGGGCTTAGGCATGAGTTGATCTTCACTGGGCTCAACCGATGGAAGACTATTAGTCACTGCGATGGAGCCCGAGAACTCATCTCCAGTGTTTGTAGTGACATCCGTCTTGGTGCCTACCATAATTGCTGCCGCGTCTTTGGGAGAGGTAGTACCAGAAACTTGAACTGTGGCTGACCGTCTCACTGCAGGATGCACAGCTAACTCATCCTCGGAGTCTGAGATCGTCACAGTCTCGATTGGCTTGCTTTTACTTCTTTTTGCCTTCGCCTTCTGCTTTTGTACTTCTACGCCTCCATCTTCTTCAACCACCGCAGATTTCCGCTTCTTCGCTACAGGTTTCTTTTTCTTGGTGTTTTTTACCTCACCGGTCCAGGCGTCGTCGTCGTCTCCTGATTCGGGGTCAAGATCGTTCATTGTTTTGCGCCGGGGAGCAGCTTGCGACATCCCCTGCCTGGCTTTCCCCTTTGCTGCGCGCCACTCGGAGGCAATTGGGAATGCGCCGAAGCCGTTATCTGCAGTGAAATCGAGGTTCTGGTCTGTTGCGGCACGCTTCTTGCCATTTTTTGCTTTTTTGGCTGGTGGCTTATCCTGAGGTGGGCTGTTCTGGAGAGATGATAGTGTGCTGTCGGAAGGTACTGATAGAGCTGCTAGAGGAGCTACATGTGGGGGATCCAAGTGCTGAAACCCGATCTGTGATGGCCGCAGTGAGGGATCATATGGGGGGTCTGGAATCGTACTGAGCAGCGGGGGATCATATGGGGGATCGGGAATTGTACTGAGCAGGTCCGGTGTACCGTAGGCGCCATTACCAGGTGGATTCTCCGGTAGTTCCGTGGACGAGTACAACACTGGAACAGGGTCGTACTCCGCGCGACGCTCCTCGGGAAGGACTAGATGATCCTTACTAAGGTCCACCATGAACTTATGTGGCGTTGGTGGGGCTGGCCCTTCTGTCCCAGTAACTTGGAACTCAGTGCTCCGATTAAAGTTGAGAGTGAGGTCCCCATCAAATTCCAGACCCGTAGTAGAAGTAGGAGTTATCCTCGGAGATTCCTTGGGTTTCCTTTTCGGCTTTGGCAGCGGCGGCAATAAGTCCACTTCATGCGTATTATTCCTTGTAGATTTCCTCCCCAATGTCGGGGTTTTCGCCATACTGGGCCGCCAATCATCTTCCTCGGATTCATTAGAGTCTATGATTGACATGCCACCAGTGGACTTTGCCCGCTTTGCCGGCTTCTTCTTACTGCTTGGCTTCTTCTTTCCATCATCGTAGTCACTGGTGGCCTCGTAGTCGTCTCTGTTGAATATCGTCTTATTCTTCTTCTCGGCTGGTAGCGGCCGCTTCCGTTTGTTTGGGTGAGCGTCTTCATCCTCCTCTGACACATTGAAAGCGTATACATCCTTTTCTAACCTCCCATCCGTAGTTTGCCGCCGCTTCGCTTTCGTCCTTTCTGATAGAGGGTCGGCAGGGGTCTGTAGGGCTACCGTGCCAGTCGAGAGAAGCGCTGCATGCGCTTTATCGGGCCATTCCTGCCGGATTTCTAGAGAAAGTTTGTTAGGTCGTGATCTTTGTCTTAGAGGTGGGCTGAGGGGCAAATACCATCGGTGCTGGCGGGGTTGGTGGATTCCGAAAGGAAGGGAGCGTCAGTGGCTGGTTGTAGCTGCCGGCCTTGAGGATGCTCATCCGGAATTGCATCGTCTGATTCGGCTTCGGAGTCATGGACGATGAAGTTGGGATTCGACATTGCTTCCTGGTGGGGAGGCGCGTTGGAAGAGTTTGGAGGGGAGACGCGTTGAGGCGGTGAGTGGGGGCGCTAGTGAAAATCGGGGATGATTATTGAGCTTCATGATCAACCATGCATGGGTGCACAAACATGGTTCTTTACTTCGCAACAGAGCTTGTAGTGGGGATTTGAATTCGAATTTCTAAGTGGGCTAAATGTGCAAATTGAACAGCCTTGGGAATCTTTTTGTGGGGTCATGCCTCAGTCTAGTCTGGAGAAGAGCACAACCGTGCCTGCGTCGCGGCATTTGAGGTAGTTATATGTTAGATATATTTATGTATACAAGACCTTGTTGGAAATGGTTGGCGGAATATTCTAGGAACGGAGAGTGTAGTCGAGTGAGAGGTTGTGAATCTTGCTAGTCTGATTTGCAATCGGGGTTTGAAGGTTTCTCTTGTGCTCTCCTCGCTTTTATTTTCTGGGAAATTAAGATATTTATATTTCTTCCTTGGGTTTTTGCTTCCTCGGCCACGGGGCCATCAACGTACCTCATCACACAATCTTATCTTATTCCTCTAGTACAGCTCGAGCTTATTCTTTCGCTAGCCCGCACGACTCTCTTTTATTGATACAACGGGTACATGTAGTAACGCATTAACCTAGCGCTCGTGAACTGCAATCATATTATATATCGAGTAAACTGAGGAAAAAAACACAGGCCAAATTATCTGATGTGTAGCGCAAAAGAATCGATCGTTCTATCAAAAACTCATCTTCGATCTCGCACGAAACAAGTCAAAAGGTCCATATGCATAAGATGTTGGCCTTAAATTAGTTTTAAGGATAAGGTTAAGTCCTCTAGTTGATTCAAAGAGATCATCGGGAAGATACGTAACTACATGTATAGGCTACTCTAAAACATATCGAATCTGAGATGCCCGTTGGCAAATCAGCACCCGCTCGAAGCTTTGAATTTGGAGAAAAACCACATATAACACACCCATAAATGTGAAATATCAGAGTACTAGCCGTGTCTGTGTATAAATTGGCTTGAGCTTATATACAGATATATATGGCGTGGGCATAAATGCATGAGAATAATTTTTATAACTTGCCTCATCTAATTTGGAGAGATGTCAAACTTTCCACTATAGTACACTTATTGTGCTAGCTTTATTGAGCAAAGGGCCGAGCTCTAGGGATATACAAATTGCAAAATTAAACCATTATTCACCTTATACGACCACATGAGTGAACTACACATACAGGTGAATATATATTCTTCAACTTCGAATAACCATTTTAATGAAACGTTTCTTTGTATCAGATTATCACAGAACCAAATAGAACAGATATGTAATTTGCTTATGCTTATAAGAAACGCTGTGTCATAATGGGGGTATGTTCCTAGCTATGAGTAGCTAGTGCGGTACATGGTAGCAAATCCCGTTGGTCGAATTCCTAGGGGCTTAGCTCCCGTAAGTTTTACATCTCGTACTTTGAATACCCCTAGTGAAAGTCAATTTTAACTTTCCGGCGTTACGGAGATACTGTAATTAATGCGATGAGGTGCAATGTGGGAGATTCGTGTCACAGAGCATAACGGAATCTATGATGGTAAGCTCCCCCAATCATATTTTGACCTTGTCCGATCCATCTGGAGTCCAAGTCCACCTCCATGGACCCAGAAACATCACAGCCCCGACCTCTGCTTTGGTCTACAGTTAGTGACTCCAGGACTCACTGAAATCTGAAAGGTATGTATGATTCTATCCCGATATGTGGTTAGATCAGGACTGCAGAGATGAGCCTTAGTTCTAATTATTGCAGTTAGTTATGAGTTGTTCAAAATGTCAAGCTCAATGACGAACGTCCACTATATTTACTCCAATCGAACGCCAACTCATCTCGATCTGAAGAAAGATGCCAGGGCTGATGAAGCTGCCCATAGATAGTCGAGACGCTCGATGTCCACGTGCAAACAATAAGATCAGGAAACAGATGAGATCTCATGAGCCATCACTCCATCTGCCTATCTGCCGGTGGTCTGGGCTGTTGCTAATTGAGATTGAGTCTGCATATTATTATCACATGGAAAATGCGTCACCATTAAACCTTCCCATTCAGAGATGCGCACAGTAGCGAATCTTGATAGCTGCCGGAAATTAAGCAACAGCTCACCAACTCCGTTTAAATGCGATGCGAACCGCATACCCAGGGTTAGGGTTTATTAAGGTTGGCAATTCCTGTTGTGCCAAGGATGAAATCGCAGAGCACCGGACATCAGGCTCGACTCAACTCATTCCTGAACCAAAGCCAACACATACACACACACTCTCCGCGCCCACGCAGATATCATAATTCATGATGATCGAAGAACATTTACGTATCGTTTCTAGCACATACACAACTTAAGGAACATGTCGGAGAAGAATTCTTCCTACCATAACACCATCACAACGGTCCGGGAAGGTCCGGTTAAAGATGCAAAGTCCTTTAAGCACTCAATTGTTTCAGGCTATAACAATCGAATCTTTCTGATTATGATTATATCTGTTTGTTGTCTTGACGCGCTGGCCATGCGGCTTGTTTAATGCTAAGGGAAAAACAACTGTGCGAGTGATCACCTGTGATCAGGAGATCGCACTAAGCTGCCACGTCGATGAGGGGGAAAGCGCCTTGTGTAAAAAAACAGCAAACAAAAGTCTTAACTCCAAGAAAGGTCCACTTCACTAAATAATAGCTGCAAGCCACTCTATGCTTATGCGTTCCTGGCCCAACTCCACGATCCACTCTTCTTTATCCGTGGAAACGCTAATGTCAAGAAGATAGTAGGTTGATTCAATGAATCTTACATCTCGATTCTTTTCTGCACCAACTTCGATAACCGCTGAGCCTAATTGGTAATTCGAGTGACTTCTTGTGATGCCTCTTACGGCCCGTCCGGGCAGATTTGGTTGCGTTACAGTCCGATACGAAGCAGAATGTTCCTTTTGCCAGCATGAGCTCTTCGGCTCAATGACTCCAGCATCGGATACATGTCCGTGTGGACGGACAACCTTTTCTAGTTCAAAATTGATTTTTGCCTGCGATATGGAATGCGAAGAATTTCGTCTGAAGCCTGGTGATATCTAATGGAATTTCGTTTCAACATTTCCCTTCTAGGGTTAGGGCGCCTATCAGTTCCTACTGAACCCGGGATGTACGTAATACTCCGAGGTTATGGATACACTAATCTTAGAAATTACCTTATTTCGACTTCAAAAACTTAAGAGATATCAAACACTTGTGGGGGCGAGTTTAGTAACCATAACGAGTCATGGGACATCACTCGCAACATGTATCAGAGCTGCACCGGGAACAACCCCGGCCCAAAATTGATCAACTTCAGGACTTTTATGGCTCTTGAAACAATTCCAATTAAACGCTATTCAGCAGAAATAGTTTCGTGCAAATTTTATGAAATTCACCCAATGATACCCCGCACCTTGGTTAGTACCCCGCATATATGCGCAGGGACAACACCACCACATGGGGCCACCACCAACCATCCCGCAGGAAGTTTTTGTGCCTATAATTTGACAAATAACGCACGAATACTATACCCGCCTGAAGGAGAAAAGTTGTTTTTATTTAGAGTGAGCCCCGCCTCAAAAAGTTCATCCGTAAAACATCTATCCAGACTCTGTATTCCACACAAAACCGCACAAGAACTTCAGAAATGAGTATCGTCGTTACCGGCGCAACCGGCGCTCTAGGCAGTTCCATCATCAAGCACCTCCACGCTTTTAACCAAGAGCTCGAGGACCCCAAAAAGATCATTGGCACATCACGCGACCTGAGGAAAGTCTCCGATGGCCTCAAAGCTTTAACAGGAGTCGAGTTCCGCTACGCCGACTTTGATGATGATTCTGCCATTCTAGAGGAGGCGTTCGCAGGCGCTGAAAAGGTGTTGATCATATCGACGGACGTCTTTGATAATGAGAAGAGAATTGTGCAACACAAGAATGCAATCGATGCAGTCAAGAGAGCAGGTGTGGGAATCATTTACTACACGAGCTCTTACTATGGGGGGTTTGAGAGCAAGAGCGTGTCGGAGGTTCAGCAATTGCATTTGGAAACTGAGGAGTACATCAAGAGGTAAGAGAATTTTAAGATCAGTGATCGAAGATACCTACTAACACACGGATCTAAAACTCAATAGATCAGGGATCAACTATGTAATCCTGCGCGAGGGCATCTACGCCGAAAGCTTCCCTATAATGCTCAATTGGACGCCTGATACTACCCGTGTCGTTGTTCCTGCTGACGGCCCCCTATCCTGGATCTCACGAGAAGAGCTTGCAGAAGCCAACGCACGAATACTCCTCAGCAACAGCAAAGAGTACCGAAATACCACCGCTCTTTTGACCGGGTCCTCAACTCTCACTCTTTGCCAGATTGCGGAACTCATCACCGAGGTCACTGGGAAACCATTGTCGTTCGAGGTGTCAGAGGAGGCGTATGTATTGGCAGCGCTGAAGGCTGGTCAGAATGAGAAGATTGTCAAGACCTTTGTGACTATCTACAAGGCGCTTGAGGCGGGAGAGGGCGACATCGTTGACCCACTGTCGGAAGACCTGCTGGGGAGGAAACCGATAGGTGCGAGGGAGAAGATAAGAGAAATACTCGAGAAGGGAAGGAAATAAATTCATGTCTTTTTTTTTCTTTTTCCGAATATCTCTTCTTTTTTGACAAACGAGTTTTTATAATTTCCAGCTCTACATCCTGTTTTCGGACGCGCTATGCATGTAACCAATAAGTTTTGTAGTTCTTTATCCTGTAATTTCCTTCTTTTCCTTCTTTTAGTTTCTCTTAGTAGCTATAGCTAGTCAAGAAAAGTAGGTACATAATAACTATCAAGAATTCATATGAGGGTCTGAATATCTATCAACTACACAGCTACATAGTTTGCATTGTGTGAAAAGTGGTGGCACCTACAGATAGATGTACCAGATTAATCCATTCCATTTACCATCAAAAAATAATAATCCAGATAAAAGGCGATCGACCTTGATAAATATCAATACGATATAAATCAATTTTTCTCCAAAAGCGGTAATATTCCAGGATCTTGAACTCTATATCTGCCTGTAGACACGTTAGAAATCCCCCAGAATTCGCTTGTCAGTAACACTATTATTTCCACCTGTAATTGAACCCTTCTCTACCTTTATAATCTTCAAGAAAGATTCCTCGATACCTCCAATTGACAATCCTGCGAAGCGCAGAATACCCGCGGCACCCGCCAAGAGGAGGGGAGTTCCGTTCACCCCACCTGACTCAGCAAAAAGAAGGAAGGGGAAAAAAAAAAAAAATCGCCCCTGCCCGCCGATACAACATCGGATGATCATCTATGGAACACCCCACTACCACCACCAACGCCCTCAATTGGTCATGAATTGACCGCTCCCGCTCTCCGCCCGCCTGTCACACGCCACACATATCCCTCCCTCTCTCCCCCCGCCGCCTCCCTCCGTCATCATCCCCATAGATCCTTACAACCTTTTTGTCTGATCAACAAATGGCGCTGGAGGAGAAGATATGCAACCTTTCCTTTTCAGAGCCACTTCTTCTCTCACTCGACCATCCTGCGGCGGTTTCACATCAACAATTGCGATATCTTACTCTTATAGGGCATTGTCTGACAGGGCGGACGAGAGCTTACTGAAGAATAAGTTTGGAGAGTTCTATAAACGATTTTACTCGGCTGTCTCTGGCGATGTGGGGCCAACGAAAAAGGGCGCTGGCGGTGGTGAGGGAAATGGGGCAATAGGGTCTGGTGAAGCCAGAGAGACACGTTCGAAGGCTCGGAGAAGGAGAAGGCAGAAATTGGCCTTGATTTACGAAAGTGGGCTTCTGGACGCGGGGACGAAAGGACAACCTTCACTGTTACAGCCTTCACAGTCACGACCTTCACAGTTACAGCCTTCGCAGTTACAACCTCCGCCAATACAGCCTCCGCCAATACAGCCTCCGCCAATACAACCCCCGCCAATACAACATCTGCCGAAACAACCTTCACCAATAAAACTATCACCGCTTCCCCAAAACAGAAACAAATCTGGAGAATCTGAACACCAGGTAACACCCACACGTCTCCCACCGGATAAGCTAAGGTCAGTTCGCAAGCCGAGGTTTATTTCAAAGGAGGCCATTCTTAAGATTGAAAAATCTACTACGCAATTGACATCTCGATTCCTCGAGCATGATCGCCTGAGTCGGGAGCTACGGGCGAAAATAAAGCAATTATCCAATCAACGGCGTCAGATCCACAAAAACGAGGATGAGGTGGTCAGAAGAAATCCCGAATCGGAACAAGAAATTGAGGATATCAAAAAATCTTTAGAAGACGAAGTGGCCTTACTGGACAAGACTCTCGTGTACATCTCTACTCACTATTATGATTTACCACCCGAATCAGAGCCTGAACCTGTTTCTGCTGCAGATATCAGTCTAGATCCTTCGAAGAATAGCCAGAACTCCATTTTTATGCCCTACATGTCCCCATTCCCAAGTTATTCCACAAATCCTTATAATAGTACTCTCAATCAATCCCTTTTGCGCTTACTAGGCACCCGCCCTCCTCCCCCGGCGCTCATCGCGAGAATCTGTTACAACCTGCTCAATTCACCACATCCCCCAAATGTACAGACTTACAACATTCTCATTGAACGACTCACACGTGTCCGCAATGGCTCTCTCGCTCACATCGTATTCCGAAATATGCTCGAAGGAGGCCTCGGCCCTGGAGGAAAACCCAACGAAGACACAGTAGTTCGCATGATCAATCTCTGCGTCAAAACCGCCGATCGGGAAGGGTTTGAACGTATCGCCAAAATCACGAGTGAGAGAAATATGGCTCGGTGGTGGGGCTTTGGGAAAAACCGAACCATGAAAACTAGGGAGCAGAAGAGACGGGGAAAGTTGACTCTGGAGGCGTTGATTCATGGTGCTGCCCGTTTCGGAAAAGCGCAACAGGTAAGGGTTTATACACGTGCAATGTCGAGGGAATGTCCGGATGATCCGAAACCAAGTATCCCGTTGTATACATCTATTATGCGAATGTGGAGGGAAATGAAAGAGTGGGACCGAGGACTGCGTTGTTGGAGGGATATCATGAAGCGGGATAGAGAATGGAACCGCTATGGACTAGGCATGCCTGCGGATATCAGGGCTTTCCGCGAAATGTTGAGATTGTGTCAGGTTTGCAAGAAAGAGGAAATGCGCCGCGGGATAATTCAGTTGGCCCTCGACAGGGGATTTGAAGAGTCAGAGTTACTAGGCCGCCTCAATAAGAGCAAGGGACTGTGGGTTAGGAGCACCAACAAAACGCCACATATTAGGGGTATGAGAAGGGAAACCAAGAGGGATGATGTCGAAATTCTCGGTTCATTAGAGGAAGGATGGGAGGATTTGGAACCGGTGAAAAAATCCGATACCCACAGTGCCAGTTCGCGCTCGGATCGTGTGAATTCTCGGGTTTGGCACGACATTCTATCTCGACGTATGCGCGAGGTTCGAGATGATAGCTTTGTTGGTCGAAACCTGAAAGACCAACTTAAGGAACACCACCGAAAACGAGAAGAAAGGCAAAAGGCTTTGAAGGAGAGGTCCTCTCAGGATCAATACGACATTTCGAGCAAAGCCGAACTGGAGGGATAGTAGATCTGTTGTTTGAGGAGGAGGAGGAGGTCTGGAAAAGTGGCTAGAGAAGAAAGAGATAAAGAACACCTAAGGATAACCCGAATCCGAGAACTAGCGCCTAAGGTTTAAGGGAGGGGGAGAAGGAAATGAAGGTTGAGGCGAAGAGCAAGTTGAGGTTTAAGGAGAAATCGATTGGGCATGGTGGGAAATTTCTAATGTGAAAGGTGGGAATAAGCATTCCTATCAAGTTTGGAGGAAAGACAAAGGTTAGTCAAATGTAAGTAAGTTAAGAACAATGCGTGTATGGATGTATATATGGCGGTGTTTTGTTAGAGGTTTGCATTGGGGACCGGTTGGGGTGTTACTTTTTATTTTTAAAGCATTTTAGAAGATGGCTTTTCCTTCTGGTTTTTGGTCTGGTTTTATAATTGTATCGCCAATTTCCTTCAGTTGGAGGCAAGCAAGGGGACCGGAGTTGGTGTTTGAAATGAAGTTTATATCCTTGTATAATTAGCATGTTGGTCCTGAGGTATATCGGCGGGGAGAGGCAAGGACCTGTCTAGTCACTGTCCAGTACTTTAGTGTACTTGACATTGAATGTGTGGAAGTAATGCAATGAACCGTGAGAGACGGATAGCAAGGTGGGCATTTCCCCACTCTCGGCCCCAAGGCTTAATATTCGCTCAGAGAGATAGAGGTGGCCCTTGTACCCTCTAAGTTCCCTTTCCAGATCGGATCGGGTTCCGGAGAAAAGATGAGATCTTTGACAGCAGGATGAATATGCGGTGCAAAGCTACTGATGGAATTTTCTAAACTCAGTCGAATGGTTTCGACAGATCCCACATGTATCATGTCTTCCACGGTGTCCTCATTCCTCCACCGTTTCCTCCACGGTGTTCCTGGAGTGCCCATTTCCCTAGCTTACTCTATATTAAGAGAACACATTGGATGAGCAACATATTTGAGCGTGATGGACCTAGATATGCGGCCTAATAGACCTTAGTTCCAAGATAACCAAGTCGTTGTAACGCAGCTGTCATGCTGCTGAGTTATGAGACCAGGATGTATACGTATATATCTCTGCGTAAGCTTATCGATTCCTTACATGGTTTGGTGGTGGTTTCGAAGGGTCTAAAGAGCCTGTATTCATACGTAGATAACGCTTTATATCGGATCGTGGCGGTCCTTTTGATAAGAATTCGAGCCTGCGCGTGAGGTAATTTGGAGTTGATAACAATTTTGTTGATCAGCGGAGTAAACCCAAAATATTGAGGGGATATTTATTTAAAGGATGTTTGGCTGTAAGCTTGGCCTACGTAAACACATATAGCTCTTTTTAACATAAAATTGTGTCCGTATTCGGTATGAAGCATGCCGTCAGTATGAGTCGACAACGGTACTATTTGAACAGTTCTTCTATGGGATCTAGTATTAAGGCTCGATCCGGCATTATTATTACACCTGAATATTACTATTGTATTATTATTCACATAGGAGTCTATCCCCTTTCAGATCTTGGTATTAATAACCCCAGACTTCAATCTACCCCCCCCCCCCCCCCCGCCTTAGACTGTTCTTGACTTGATCGTAGGCGGTGTGAGGCTTCTCATTTTTGACTGTCTTCGCAATATTGCACACCCGCAAATATTTTACCACGAAGCTTTAAAATTCAACTTTAAATTTTGGCTGCTTATAGATTTTCTGAGACGGACCGTTGGTATTTCTGGAGATCAAGCCTTGAATTGAATAATGTGTGGCTGTCAGAACAGAATCCACGTTTGAACATTTATCCAACTAGTACTGTGGACCGGTGGGAACAAGCCAAAGCAACCCATCCACTATGCGATGTCTGCACAAAACGGAAGCCTAAACGTATACTGATGAGAATCATGATTTATCACTCAGTGCCACCGCACGGACCCAGCCTTGAGCCGCGAGTGATGGGGTGTGTCGTGGCTGGAGATACCGGAACGCGGGAACAGCGTTGCCCCTATTCCTGCGGGGGCCGATTACTTACGACCATGAGGGAGGATTGGAGTGTGAATTGGGCGTGTTTAGGGTGGTATTCTCATGAATGGAGGACTGTGTTTCAACATACCTCAGCTCCCGTGTCCTTCATCATCTCCTCTCCCCCTCTCCCCCCCCACAATATCGCTCTCCCTATTGTAATTTGAAGCTTCTACTCCACGGGGCACATGTAGGTAGCCTTCCCGCCTGGAGAGAGCGACACATGACACATGAGTGATCGCGCATGACTGTCACAGAAAAATAAAAAACTTGGCTACTTATGTCAACAACAACCAATCGCGGGCTTATGGAGGAGTAGAAAGTCTGTGCGTGCGTACGTGAAACCATAGGCGACATCGGGATAACCAACTATTCTGAATGCCGAGACATCCGAGTGAGGGGGAGTGGAGCTGATCAAGACATAGGGTGTAGTTGTATGGGTTTTGGTGTTTGTTCAAGAGGTGCTGAAGTAAGATGTCGGAGACGCTGGGTTAGTAGTAGTCTAGAGTTTCTGCAGTTCACTGCACTCATACATCATACATGGAGTTTTAGGTAATCTATTGGTGGTGTTTTATTTGTTTCGTTCGAGATGATCTTGCGTGGGGAATTAATTGCACTTCTTATCACCCCTCAGCCTTGCTTGATCGGTAGAATGTGGCTTTTTTGCTAGGTTGGGGTGGGGTTGGGGGGCCTAAAGATAGATCTAGAAGGAGCGGGAAGTGAGAACTGTGGCAGTTAGTTGTTTCGCAGTGTGGTTTACGGCATATCATTATTATTATGGGGGGGGGGGGGAGGACATGTATGTATCTTTTTACTCCCTTGCTCACTCGGCCCTATCCTCCGCTTGAGAATTTCAGGGTTGCTCCGGGGGGGTTGGTTGAGGTGGAAAGCAAGAAGCTAGATCTAGCTAGTTTGACGTATCAACATCATGCTGCAGTTAGTAAGTAAGTATTGCAATTACGAAAAAATTGTTTCAATAACGAAAGCCCAAATTATGAAAACAACACAAGTCACTTCGAATCTCTAACAGAATCTTGATCTTATATGAGTTTGTGTTGCGGCAAGCGCGGTTTATGAATATGGGGCCAGGGCTGGCGACCTTTCACCCTTTCAAAATGCGCATGTACCACACTGGAAGCAGCGAGTGAGCGCCGTGTGAGGCTGGGGGCTGCCTTCTGCCGAGAGCAAGTGTATGAATGAGTGAGAAAGTGAGTGACCGGGAATGACGCGTGGCTCGTTCCAAAAACAACATTTTGCTTCTCGTTTTTCCCTTCCACCAGGCAGAGGCCCCACTTACATAAGCCTCTTTTTTCGCTCCTCTCCCCCCCCCAGTGCGCTTTCCACTCCCTCCACTCCCTCCACCCTCCCCCCCTCAGCTTTCCTCGCCTAAGCCTGATGGGGTCTCTGGTCAGCCCATCCATACAATACACGTCCACACACACCCTCGCACTCGGCATTTCAGGGCTTGCTTTCTCTTCGCTCGCTCTCTCACTCGAAGCATCATCTCTCACTCTTCTTTCTTCCCTCCTCCTTCACCCTCCCTCACTCACCTTCTCTACGCCGCCCCAAAATTCTACCTTCTCAACCAACCCGCCCCCAGCCCACACCCCAACCCAACCCACATCCCACCATACCACATTCTAACACACACACCCCGTTACTACTATCTTTCCCGTTTATCTCTCTAGCCCATACCTAAATACTTCTCCCCTCCACTCATCCCCCCCCCTCCCACATCTCATCACCCACCCACCCACCCCCTCCCCACTTCTTCTTCACCAACCCTCACTCACCCTACAACCACACCTGCCCCCCCACAACCACAAACCAGTTAGCAGGTATGGACTTGGACGTCGACCCAACTCCTTCCACCACCACAACCACCACAACTGCAGCAGCAACAACAACAACTGCATCAACCATGGATAACTCCACCACCGCCATGGATATTGATGTCAAGCCTCAACAGGAACCAACTCCCCTTCCCCAGCCTGTTCCTGTCCCCGTTCCTATCGCTGCACCGCAGCCTATGACAGACTCAAATAATCCAGCACCTCAGGCCCCTTTGCTGGTATCCGCCGCTGAAGAGTCTTCTGCTCCGGCTCCCGTGGCGCCGTTGCCTTCTCTTTCTCTGTTGCCGTCTCGGCCCTCAACACCGAGTGGTGATCCAGTGTCGGCGGACCCTGCGGACACCGCTTATCACTCGCCCACCGCGTCAGAGTACGAACCTGACGAAAACTCCCCCCCTCCTCGTCCCCCCATCAGATCCAAAGCTATACCAAAGACCCCAAAGACCCCGAAGAATAAAATCAACCGTGTCGCGACTGGCCGTGTTGAGAAATCTTCCTCTCCTGGTGGCAGTTCGTCGGTTGGTACCACCACCCTCAAGTGTCCTGTCAGAGGCTGTGGTCAAACCTTCACTGGGCGGAACCCCCGCCAGAGTCTCTGGCACCACCTCAAGTATTACGCGACGCGTGGGTTGCCAGACAAGGAGGAATTCGAGAAGGCTCATGGAGAGGCTCATTCTTTGATGAAAGAAGAAGCCGGTTAGTAACTCCTACTGCTAACAATTTTTTTTTTTAAATTGTACTGATGTCATTGCTACAGAACCAAAGGGTACCCCAGTGGAGCGTAACCGAATTTCCAGCTCCGACTACCGCAAGAAGAATCCCGAGCGGGCAAAGACCTCCGCTAGGCTTTCCAACTTCCGCGCGCGCGCCAGGAAAAAGGGACTCACCAACGAAAAGGAGATTGAAGAAAAGGTCAACATGTGGGAAAAGGAGTGGCAAGAGAAGCAGGCAAAGGAAGCTAGCGAGGTATGTTTCAATGCGCTTTCTATCATGTAACTCACTAACAATTTTGTAGTACTTCTCTGGCATCCTCCTCTCTGCCTTTGAATAACCTCAGCAGGGAAGTAAAATAAAAAGTTAAAAAAAGAAACCTCCGATGAAAGAACGAATCATCGAAGAATCAGTATTAATCTCCTTCAAGGCTTCGTTTCACGTCGGGTAGGGACTGGTTGTAAATACTTGGAGTACTGTGTTTTTTCTGTTCTCTTTTTTGTCATTGTTTCTTTTTTCTTCTTTCCTTTTTTGCTGTTTTTTTTTGTGTTGCAACCACACAGCTCATGTGTAACTTGTCATCATTGCAATAACGATCTTTTCTCTGTCCTTCGTTGTTTTATTCATCTTCTTTCTTCTTCTTTATTTCTCTTCTTCTTTATTCTTCTCTTTCTCTTTTTTCTCTGTCTCCTTCTCTCTACATTTGTCCGAGTTTTACGTATACAGTGGCCAGCACACAGTACTACCGCACTCTCGTTTAGATAAAACAAAAAACAGCAGCCCGAAGGCCAGTTTTTGGAAAGAAAAAAAAAAGATATTGGGACCTAAATTCGCCACCACCACTTTGTTTTTATTCCTCTTTCATCTTGCTTTTTCTTTCTTATTTATTTTATATGAGCGGAGGAACGGAAGGAACGGGAAGTTTTATTATGGTATGGTATCGGGGGGAGGCGTCATTTCGACGCCCCCAATACTCGCCCCCCATGTGGGGTTTTGTCATTATTTTTTTTCCTGGAGAAACTTGGGAGTGAGGTCGGTGTTTGGGCGCGGGGGCGGGGGCGAAGGGGGACCGGGGGCGAGATGGGAAGAGGGAGGAGGGAGGAGGGAGGAGGGAGGAGGGGGGAGGAGGGGAGGGAGGAGGGGGAGGATAGAGATTGATTAAGAAAGACGACGATGCTTATTTATATTATGAATCTGCAATTGAGAAATTATGAAAGAAACGAACTACTCCCTAGCTGTGTGTCTGCCATTAATTGTAAAGTTGCAAGCAAAGACGAGTTGAGGACCCTTCACCTTGGGGGGGGGGGGCCCTCCGAGTATGAAACCATGACGCGAGTATTGAGCTGTGACGCGGGAGGACATGGAAAATCACTCGCGTGGGTGATGGCGTGTGAAGCAGCCGCGCAGGACCGAGTGATAGTGGTGGAAAAATTGTTTTTCCCAAGACTCACGAATAGATGTGGTTGGTGGAGAAGGGGGGGCGGGGTTCTTTGTTTGAATGCTGGCTTTGTCGGTGTGGTTTCGCTTTCTGCTTTCTGTTTTTAGTTTTTTTAGTTGTAGGGGTACGTGGGTGTGTTGGTGAGTGGTTGAGCCGCATTTTTTTTCCAACCGTGTCTGTATACAATCTTAACAAGTAGTTCAACGAGTCCAAGCTAGCTACCTCCCCACCCACATCCCGACGGGGGCGAGTCGATACGTTACAAGCAGCCGTAACACTGCAATCACCAGGGCGATCGACTCGTCACATGACTATTCCCAGCGCACGTCGTTTGACCGACCAAAGCAAGAGGAGGCGGGGCGCAGAGTGTGAGATGGCTTACAACTTGTACACCCAGCCGTCTCTCTCTGCGGGTAGGATGTGGCCGTATGACGAGAGGGCGTTGAGGGGGCGAGTGATGACGTGTGATTCTGTGTCGAGGTTTCTTGTTTGTTGGGGCCTGGTTGGCGGGGTATGTTGTAGTTGGTGTGGATGGTGACGGGGGGTGGGAGTAGGGTACTGGTGGATACAGAGGGGGGAAGGAGGAAGGTGGTGGTGGTGGTGGTGGTGGTGGTGGTGGGTTTGAGCTGCGTTGATGGGGGTTGTGATACCTTTGGTATTGGTGTGTATTGGTGGGGTCGAGGGTGAGGGGAGATATCCAGAGCTCCGTAGCTCAATGGAGGACAGGCACTAGAGTGCAGAGAGCTACTCAAGTGTGCCTGTTGTAATCGAAGAATGCAGGCTGGGTAGATGTGGTCCTTGTATTTAGTTGTAGTGTACCAGTGATAGATTTCAACCCCAAAGACTGTCTATCCACTCGGCAAAGGTCGGAATACGTACCTGGGTTTGTAGAGATTTCCTTGCCTGGAAGAGATCTCTGTTGGCTCATTTCGGGTCTGGCATTGGTGGCCGTTTTTACTAACGCTCGCTACTAAGCCGTAAGCTGTTTCGCGGGGTACGAGCAGGCATATATTGCTGGGGATGTTTCGAGCTTTTGGATAGCTGTTTAGCTGTGTGCACAGTGCTTCTTCTTCTTCGGAAGTGTCTTCATCTCGACGAGCAGACCGCCAGCCCACGCACAAAAGGCCATCCTCCACCCCCCCCCCCCGCACACCGACCGAGTGACCCCCCATGCGCCAAGCCACACACCCACACCTGCCTCCACCACAGCTCTCCCCCCCCCCATTAAACCAACCAACCAACCAACCAACCAACCATTAAACCAACCAACCAACCCCCACACACAACCATAATGACGCCCCAAATCCTACAAACCTCTGCGCACGTCAAATACATCCAAGCCCTCGACACGCACACAGACCGCCTCGACTACCACCTCACCACGCACCTCCGCCTCTCCGGCGTCTACTGGGGCCTCACAGCCCTCCACCTCCTCCGCCACCCCACGGCCCTCCCCCGCCCCGCCACCATCGCCTTCGTGCTCTCCTGCCAGCACCCGTCCTCCGGCGGCTTCGGCGCCTCCCCCTCCCACGACCCGCACCTGCTGTACACGCTCTCGGCCATCCAGATCCTCGCCACGGTCGACGCCCTCGACGCCCTCGACACGGACAAGACAGTGCGCTACATTGCAGCCCGCCAGACGCCCGACGGCTGCTTCACGGGCGACGAGTGGGGCGAGAAGGACACGCGCTTCATCTACTGCGCGCTGAACGCGCTGAGCCTGCTGCGCCGCCTGGACGCCGTGCATGTCGAGGCGGCGATGGGGTACGTGATGCGGTGCCGCAACCCCGATGGCGGCTTCGGCATGGCGCCGCAGGCCGAGTCCCACGCGGGGCAGATCTTCACGTGTCTTGGTGCGCTGCGGATCGGCGGGGCGCTGGAGCGGCTAATGTCGCAGGACCAGATCAACGTGCTCGGCGACTGGCTGTGTGAGCGGCAGCTGCCAAACGGGGGGCTGAATGGGCGGCCCGAGAAGCTGGAGGATGTGTGTTATTCGTGGTGGGTGGTGAGTAGTCTTGCCATGGTGGGGCGGGTCGGGTGGGTGGATGGTGGGAGGCTGGCAGAGTTTATATTGGCGTGTCAGGATGTGGAGGGCGGTGGGTTTGCGGATAGGGCGGGGGATGTGGCGGATGTGTTTCATACGGTGTTTGGGTTGGCGGGGTTGAGTCTGTTGGGGTATGAGGGCTTGGAGGAGGTGGATCCGGTGTACTGTATGCCGAGGGGGGTGACGAGGAGGGTGTTGGGGAAGTAGGGGGCACTCTAGATCATGGCTGTGGAATAAATATTATATTCATTAGCATTGGCTCCTGCTCTTCTCTTCTGATGACTTGTGGATATCAAATAAACCCACATATAAACAACCACATCTACCTCCCACTCACAATTCCCAGAACCCAATCATTACCCCCGCAAATCCTCCAACCAGCCCACCCGCGAATCCAGATCCAATTCCAACTCCTCTCCAAACACAGCCAAAGCACCCCCCCCTTCCCACTCCAGACCTTAGCATACACACACCCCCTCCTCCCTCACGACGCCCTCCAGGGCCTAAAAAACAGCTACCCACAGCTCCGAGTCGTAGTACACGATATATCCGCAAAATCTATACCCCCCCTACACATAATCCCCTCCATGCCACCAGCCAAAGTACAGCATTCTAGCCGGATGTACGTAGGCGTATATCAAGACGCACCCACCTACAGCCGATGACCCCGATCGAAGCCTGCCAGGTATTATAGCTTGCATACATCTAAATTTATCCTGGTCATTATATTAGCGGATATAGCACTCCTTAAAGAGGGTTGCAATTGGGGGGGTACAACCTACGTACCTAACATTACAGCGCCGCTGTAGGTACTGTGTGTAGAGCTTTCGGTGAGCTATACGCTGGAGCTGGAGCTGGTTAGCAACCTACTCTTCTCTACGCCGTGGATATGTATTTACCAAATAAACTTACATGGAAACGGCCATATATGCTTCCAGGCTATTGGGGTCACCATTTATGGAACCCGGCCGTAAGGGCTCAAACTGACTAGCCCAGCCAGAACACGCCCCCTCTCTGAAGTTCTCAATCCTCAGCTAAATAGATATATAGTACTACTCCCGCTCTCGGTGGGCTTTGGTGTACACCCACGCACTCGGATTGCTGACCCCAGAATCCAAAGACTGGACATATATCCATATGAACGCCCACATATTGCCTACAGTACGCCACAGCTAGCTACTACACTCCAATAGAGCTAGTCACAGCTAGCACACCATCAGCCAAGCTAGGTCGAGATCTATGATCCCCCAATCAATATATGCATGCATGTGTATGTACATACATGTATATATTCCCAGCACTGCACTAGCTAAAGTACAAGTGCTGCAGCATGTGGGATTGCGGCGCGCGGGTGCAGGTCGTTAATTATATATATATATAGCGAGTATACATACTGGTTCGTAAGTATTGTTAGAGGACTGTACCTACTTGAAAGTTCTGGGAAGGGGGGGGGGGGGCGGGGCTGACCTTTAGTTATGGCACCGTGGTTCGAGCGAGTGATTTTTCAGTGAGCTAGGCAGCAACTCTGCAGCTGTACTAGATGTGATTGCGGCGAGGCTGGATAGCTGGGGTGGTGGCGCTGAATTGCAATTTGTTGGTGGACGGATTTGGTAGTTGTTAATTGGCTGGAGCATGCATAGTCATAACATGTACATGTAGCCAGTAGGTACTTACGCATTGTGTACCTACATCTATAGAGGTACCAGCCGCGGTGACAATGTATGTAGTTACAGTGTTCCCGGTCCCACCCCCTTCTCCAACACACTACAAGTTTAGTCCTCTAGACGTACACATGCCCACCAACACACCAACACCACACACCACACCTCCAATCCTGCATACATCGAAATGTACAGCTAGCTGGCATCTAAACGCCCCCCAGCCCACCCCACCGCCAACCGCAATCCCAAAACAAGCTCCACATCTCTCTCACTAAATTCCCCGCGGGCGGCAGCGGCGGCGCGCACCAGGGGTCAATGACTAAACCGCACCATTTTCGATCTACATACCGATAGGGAGATGAGGTGCATGTGCCGTGTCAATGACTGGTGCTACGCTATTTGGTGGAAGACGGGCAGAGGTGTGCTACATGTAGTAAGCCGTGTCAATGATCTGAGTGCCGGAATTTGGGAAGGGAGCTAGTAGCTGAAGGGGGGGGCTGGTCAATGGGCTAGGATGAGATAGGGTGGATGGCAGTCGGGGGGCTTTGGGATGGGCTGGGCGGTGGTAGTGGCGACAGGGTGTCTGGTGTCCCGTGATCGCGAGGGGTGCTCTGTGTCGGAGGGAGGGGACGATCGGTGGCGGGATTTCTAGTTGTGAGAGCGCGCTTCGTGTTGGTGTCCCGCTGGGTTGGAGGAAGACAGAAAGCTCAGATTTCAGACGGCTGAGGCGAAGAGAGGTAGGTGCCTCTTGCGCGCCAGGCCTGGCCACTCATAGCTGGCGCTGCAGGCGGGAGGTACCTGGTTTTTCTCTCTCTCTTTTCTTCATTTCCAATTCCTCTCCGGCTTCCTCGTTTTATTCACGAGAGCATGATACTTAGGGCTGTCTTTGGCTGGGGGCGTGTACTGGTGAGTTCTGCAAGATCCTTGCCTTAATACACCCTTCATTCAACCCGCCCCTCTATGGGGGAAAACGAGCCCGTGCTTATTTTTCCAGATAGATTTACAGTCAGAAGCACACAGAACAGTGGGGCTTCTTCTGGCGGCCGGCCGGCGCAGTGGGATTCGAAGTGGAACGGTTGCGGCAAGAGAACTGAGCTGGCCAGTTGAGAAAGACGATGCACGAGCTGCAAATTTTCGCCAGGCGGACTATTACTTGGCCGCCGACCTGCCTTTGAAAAGACAGGGCAGATCTAAAGCTCGTCTATATGGACTAAACCATCGGTGTGTGTATAGTGGGTCTGGGATATAAGACAGAGAGGGATGGCTCTACCTTCAAAGGAAGCCGCACTTCTAGTGGCAGGCTCTACTTTCAGAGGGACGCCCTACGTCGAGAAGGACTACTGGTACGCGCTATGGGGCGAGGACATCCTATCTGCATATATGTGTCTAGGTACAACTACAGCACTCGATACCCGCAGCGACCTCGAGTCTTTCCTCCGCTCTGGTACTAGAACGCACAGCTGCCAGTCCAATACCGCGCAGGCAGAGTGATAGAAAAGCTTCATCCTACAGACGTTGCCATTCCTACCTTACGGCAAAGAAGACCAGGCACCGCCAAAAAAAGAACCACAAACCGCCCCCCTCGCGCAGCGGTCAGGTCTGCACTAGGGCGACATTAACGACTCCGCGACCCCACATCCTCACCTGGATATCACTTCTCGCACCGGCTACGAATGACATATGGGTGATATCCGGGAAGCGGGGGATGGCTGCTAGTGGTAATGGAACCACTAGTGATGCTGCTCGTAAAGGCGAGTGATTGGCAGTGAAGCAGAAGCGAAGCTTAGTAGGAAAAAAGTAATAATTGAAATCAAGGTTAGTGCGTGCGGGAGAGAAAGCTAGTCTAGACACCGTCTCTAACCTATTTGAGCAGAATCTACTTTTTTCAAGATGTTACTAGTTGTGATGACGTATTTGTTACTGTCTATTATTCTCTGCCGCTTTTTCGGGGGGGGGGGGGTGGATCATGGGGCGTCACTCGGACGGCACAGCTCCTATCCGTCACAGAAGCTACCGCGACTGAGGGCCCACATGTGCTTAGTAACTAAGCTAGCAAGACATCGAGCGGGGTAATTAGTGGTGGGCACGAGCCGAGCTGACTCGAAGTTTGAGCTCGAGCCCATCTTTAAAAAGCTGGAGCCTAGAGAAACATTAGTAATAGCCCGAGGAGGCTAGAGTTTTGTGATTTATGTGAACTCTATATGCCTACTTACTGTAAGGTCTATTTTTAGGTATAAACATGAGAGCTCGAGCCTGAGCTCGAGCCTAACCCCCCAAGGCTCAACACCTCGAGCCCTCGTCTCCACAATCCGAGCCAGCTCGAGTCCTACCCCGGGCTCGTCTCAAGTCGACTCGTGCCCATCACTAGGGGTAATATTTTCTTTTTTGTGAGAGTCTACTGGTTGAAAGATTCCTGGATCCTCAGATGGGCTGGGTAATCCAGCTCAGCCTGAACTGCCGTGGTGATGACTGGGAGGCCACTCAAGGCTAAGTAAAGTAATACGAGGTACATGTAAGTAATAATAGACTGTTTCTATTCTTTACATGTATCTTGGTTCCTCAGTACCACTTTAGTGATGGTCATCACAAATTGCTTGGCTGCGCACGTGCGAGTGATGATCTATGATCTACAGCTGTGCGACTCAAGTAAGAATGAACTGTACTAACATATATCACTGTTATAGACTTATTTATGCCATCATTTGACTGGAGTATCAGTAGACTAGGGTCATCTTAACTAGGTGTGTGTATCTTAAAATAGGTTAGAGTTACGATATAAAATGGACTACGGTTAATTGTAGAGAGTTTCTCTCGAGATTACGACTACTAGTGATAGCAGGAGGGCGACGATAATCCTATTTGCTGTTTTACCTTGCGCTAAAAGCTCTCTAGAGGACGCTCTCGTTAAAAGTAGAGACCATCTACGAAATTCCAAGAATGAGAACTCTCTCTCAGACTGTATTTACTAGTTTCTGGGCTTTGGAACTCGGCCTATTACCATTCACTTCTCCGTAATTTGCTATGCCAAAGGTGGTGCCGAGCGTCGAAAGTTTCGGCGGCATACTCACTTAATATTCACCGAGTCAATGATACAAGACCGGGTTTTTTGTCGAAACATCTCCTGTTCTCAAGTTGTTTACTCCAAGTATTCAAACCTGGCGATTTGAGCAACCCGTGAACATCAATATGACATATCAAGATGAAATGCCCACACCTACCTCTTTCAAGCTCCCCACCAACATTCACTATATATCCCACGAACAACTAACCCCAAGACCTACCAAACCTCATCCCAAATTATTCCAAAACGCATTTTAACTGTCAGTAAAACATACCCAATTAAAGTTAAATCAAAAACCCAGCGCAATCTCCACACCTCCCACACCGCCCACAATGCTCTACACTTTCCAAACCGCCTTCCACAAACTCTCCCCCCTCTCCACCCCCCTCCACACACTTCCAGAACCCCCCACCGCCCACTACCCCGTATATCCCACCTACCCCCAAAACCTCCTCACCCTCATAACCTCTCACCACAACGAGCTCCTCGCAAAATTCGAAACCCTCAAAACAGCCGTAATGTACGCCGTTTCTCCTCCTCCACCTGCACCGGCGGCAGCAGCAGCGGCGGGGGGAGCAACACTATCACTACCAGACGACATCATCGACAACGCCATATCTGCCCTGCAGGGTCTCCAGAATATCACAGAGACACAGGAAACAATAGCACATCTGTACCCTAGCTCACACCAGCCCCACTTCGGCGAGGCCACAAAGCTCATCTCATCCTTCATCACTAGTGCTGACGAGCTGCGCAGCCGCTGCCTGCGTGAGCAGGACCTGCTAGTGCCCGGCTGTATCGATTGGTACACCGCTCAGGCCGGAGCTATCTGTACGGTGACACCGCGGCCGCGGGAGCTCACGTTCCGGCTGCATGGGCTTGCGCGGGTGCTGGAGGAGCTGTGTTGGTGTGAGGGTGGTGGTGAGGGGTGTGTGCATTCGATCATCAGGCAGGAGGAGGAAGGACCGGAGGTTATTGCGGTGTCGGTGGTACATCCGGGGGCAGGGTGGGATGATGTGAGGAGGTGTTTGGTAGCGGGGGTTAAGGTGGTGACGAGGCTGGAGGGGGAGGTGTTTGGCGTTGTTGGTGGGGCGGTGGTGGTGGGGAGGTGGGGTGGGGGCGTGATTGATGAGGAGGTGTGGGAGAGGGAGTGGAGGGATTTGGATGAGGTGAATGTGTTTTGGCCTGGTGAAGGTGAAGATGAAGAGGATGATGGTGATGATGATGATGGTGAGTATTCGATGGTTTCTGGAAGCTCGATGGCGAGTGGTGTTCGTGATGCGAGTCTAAGAAGTTCCAGCAGCAAGGACATGTGGGGGATCTACTACGAAAAATCCCCTGTGAGTGAGAAGAGTTCTCCCGCATCAGTTAAAAGTAGTTCCAAGTCTAGGCCTACTCCTTCTTCCGTTGATGGTGGTGTCAAGTCTGAACCTACATCTTCGTCAGTCAACAGTAGTGTCAAGACTAGGCCTACTCCTTCTTCACTTGATGATGTTTTCAAGCCCGAAACTACTCCCCTCTCAGTCAATAATAGTGTCAAGCCTGAGTCTGCTCCTTCCTCTAAGCCTTCAGGCCGCTCCTCCGAGAGTATTCCGAGTATCCTCAAATCTAGGACTTCGAGTACGACCAAGAGTAGTGGTAGCGGTTGTACTGTCCGGTTCGCCAGCACAACTTCTTCTCCTCCCGAAATGGTTCAAGAAAGAGATAGTCATCTTCGTAGGCGTGTTGGTAGTGCCTCCTTAAGGGCTCCTAGCTTTCTCTCCCCGATGAAAGATGACAATAAGTCTCAAGCGGCCACAGTAACTCATCCGTACCTCAAGCGTGGGTCTGGTATGAACAGGAAGTCAATGTCGGCACTTAAATAGGTAAGTGTTGTGATAAGGAGGAGTTTTGTTTGTTGTTTGTTGTTGTTGTTTTGTTGTTGTTGTTTTTAACACGCAGCCCTAAGGCTATGGTAATGATAGGAAGCAGTTGATTATATATGATAGAAGAAAAAATGATTTCCTTGGAAAATAAACAGGTGAAACCTGCCTGATCCTTATCTTCAGCAATATTATAACATTCATGTTAATATCTTTCCAAGTTACGAGTAAATGAGGGGACCCCTGTGAAAATCACCCATGATCATTGACCCCTCCGCCACCTGTGGCATGACCCCCCCTGCTCGTCAACGGCGCCTAAAAGCAGCGATTCGTGCCCCCGCTATCTCTCAGAATAGGCTTTTTCGTTATTCGGATCACGAGGTGTCCTTCCCCGAAGTTTGCTATCAAACTCTCATAAAAATCACTTTCCGCTCTTACCCCCCTCCGAAAGGAAGTTGCCATTATTGAATATTCTGTAAGCGCCTTTAGTTCAAAAAAAATAAGTACCAAAGTAGAATATACCCCACCTTCCTCTTCCCCTCCTAGATAGACCCTTCCTCCCATTGTGATGTCACTGTTTCATTACCCCCCCCTCCGTTCAACTGATGATGCTTGATCCAGGTGAAAATCCCCAAAGTGATGTTGCGCCATGGGTTTGGTGATCACACACACACACAGGTTGTCTCGGGAGAAGATTCCTGCACGTGCTCATAGGATGAATGGTTCAGGTGACACGTGCTGACACCCATTACGAAGGAATCCCTGGAAGGGACGCTCCTGCCTGTTGTCAGATAAGGCGAGGGGTCTGGCTCTACCGGGTATAGATGGAGATTCAAAGATCAAAGGGCGGTTTTTAAATGTCTTGAAACGGTTCTTTGCGTAGAAAGGGGGGGGGGGATCAGGGATGAATATCAAAATGCTTGACTAGTTGTGTTGATTAGGCCCTCCACTCCGTTGAGATGGAGATGGTGGATATATCTCGCATAAGTCGAAACTGAAATAGTGGTTTGGGAATCGAGACTACACTTTTCGCAATAAGAAAGATCGAAGCTACGGCCAGTAGTGCCCGTTGGGTTCCGCCACGACGACTTTAACGCCCTGGCGAGAGTAGAGTAGATCAGGACGCCGAGTGCCTTACATGCCCATAGTCCTCTCTTAAGCTCAGCTTGGTCGAATGTGATGGATCATCACAAGGGTATCTGATATGTAGAAGCAGATATGTTTATGCTGAAAAAGAAAAATAGTGATCGGGGGAAAAAGAAAATAAAGTGCCCTACCAAGGTAAGGTTGCCTACATACATGGATCTTAGGAAAAAGTCGGGATGAACCCTTTGAGGAAAAAATAAAAATAAAAAAATATGTTTGCTCTTTATCTATGTATCGCGCAGGCCATGACAACATTTATCGCAACTCTTCACAACAACAACAGTGGTCAACTACATACCTTCGTATCGTCGGCGCATCTTAGGAAGAGTCATCACAAACCAAAGCCCAAAATAACTCTCTACTAGAACTCCAGGGACAGAAATAAGCTAACACCCGCACCTATGACGTCGATCCCGTGTTACCGGTCCCGTTCTCGTGGTTTGATCCCCATCGTCTCCAAGTCCAAATGCGGCCTGGTCGTTAACAAAGGATTGTTGTCCATGTCTGGTCTATATGCGGATAGTTACAGGCCTTACCCAGATTCACATGGACGGTTTGTTGCAGCCGCGATGATTTCCCTCCCCCCCTTCCTCCTCAACATGACGGTAAATTTATGGCTATCTATGTATCTCTATGTAACCGGGTGAAAAAAACCTCTACGAGTGACGCCCTATGAACCACAGTCGCTGCGCGCAAGCAAACATATCCTAAAGTTTTTTTCTCTATTCCTAACGCTAGAGAAAGGAGTAAAAGAAATCGACCAAAGGGGGGAGTATTGAAGACGCAAAAGCAACGCTTAAACAAAACAATCAAACAATAGACAATACAGAGTAGAAATGACCCGCCCCCCATACATAAGAAAAAGCGGATATACATGAATAAAAAAAGGCCTGCTAACTGATATGATCGCAAAAAAAAAAAAAACACAGAAAAATAAGGAAAATAAAAATCCAATATGGCAACACAACACCGAGTCCAGTCCAATACATAAATATCGCCAAAGCAAAACAGCAAAAAATGAACAAGTAGAGTATGTGTATATCAGCAGAAACCCCCATAAGAACCCCCGTACAAGACAGACCAAATATGAGGATATGTACACCCAAACCCCAAACAAAAGAAGTAAGCAGATAGATACTCCATAATTCTCCCTTTCCCACGCATGAAATATGTAAAAATAAGGAAAGTAAAAGACAATACTAGTTAGTTGGGAGCGAGGATAACCCCAAACTAAACTACACACTATCAATGCACCTGCATGGCTCAGCACGTAAAAAAGGTGAGCCCTATTTTTTTCCTTTCTAAAGAAGGAAATCGCAGAAAGAGCAGAACAGCCACCGATGGAAGGAAGGAAAGCACATGCCCAGACCCAAGAAAAACAAAGGAAATGCGAAAAAGAAGGAGAGTATGGTATAAAAAGGGAGTGTGATATGAACAAAAGAGAAAAAAAAGTGTGAAGCACTGAAAGGAAAGCCCGAAAGGAAAATGGAAAAAAGTGAACGAACGCCGTACGTCCAAGAAAGGAGAGTATTGATACAGCCCACCTCACGGCACCCACAACCCGATACCGTGCCAACTTATATTGCCGAAACCTCCACCCCATCCCTAAGCTGCGAGTGTCCCAGCTCCCTCAACGAGGATATCGTCCTTCCTCGCCCGCTCCTCTCCATCGTGTATCTTCTTCAACCAATTCCCCTCCTTCTCCCTGCGTTGTGCCCGCTTCCGCACCAGTCGCTCCACCGCCCCCTCAATCGCATCTAAATGCACACTCAGTGGGATGCTTGCGATATCATCATCGCGCCCTCTCTTTCCACCATTCCCGTTACTGCTCCCGGAGATCAATAGTGGCTCTGCGACTCTTCGTCGCAGATTCTCTAGATCAGCGGTCATGCGGTCCAGCTCGAGTACAGTGCTCTCGACATATCCTCGCGCCTGCTCCTCATAGCTACCAATCAGCGCGAGGAGCTCAGCGTTTTCACGGAAGTTCTTTCGCTGGGCGGCGTTGCCACCGACTTTAGTCCAGAGCGATGAGAGAACGACAGCTTCTTCCTTCTTGATGTCGACAACCTCACGGACGATCTCATCATAGATGGGTTTGTGCTGCTCAGTGAGCTGGGTGAGGGAGGTGAAGATTGTCTCGCCATCAGCGACGAGGAGGCGGAGGTTTGACTCGAGGACCTCGGCAGCCTTGTTGAAGGTTTCGGCGACGCGGGCACGGGTGCGGGGATCATCGGGCTCGTCGGAGTAATAGTGAGAGGTGGAGCGGAAGAATGACGTAGGGGTTAACAGACGGTATAGGAATGGACGGTGCTGGGATTCGCGTTTGATCATTGATAGCTCGCGGAGAGCGTACTGGTTTATTGATAGCAACCTAATGGATTTTACACAAACAAGTCAACTTTCTGTCTGCAGTTTTTTGGTTTCTTTTTTGCCATTCTTTTATTATGGCTTTTTTTCTCTTTCTAAAATCATTCAAAGGAAGAGATCCGTACTGATCTAGAACGCCACCGACTTTGCTCCCAAATCCTTGCAGTGCCCGGACATTTCCTTTGGCATCCCGGGCAAACACGTCCAGTCGTTCCGCAAGCGTTTCTTTACATTTCAATTCGGAATAGCGCACTACGGTTGACAAGTCGCTTACAGCCATCTCGCTTTGTTTCATGACGCGCGCCAGAGCACTTCCTCCGGCGGCGGAGTCGACAATCTTCTCGAACGAGGACTCTATATTCATCAGTGTGGGGAAGTCTGCATAGCTTGCGCGAGTACCAGGACCCCCAGAGTAAGTAATATTCCAAGTATTTTCACCCCATGTTTCGGGAGACGCGGAAGAGAAGTTATTGACTAATGTTGAAAGCACGAGACCAAAAAACCCGAGTATCATTATCGCCACAAATGGGCGTTTCGCATAGCGGAGCAGTGAGTCTATCTGAGAGGCGAATTCATTGACGTAGACGGAAGCTATAGACTCTTCTTTGCGAGGGGTTGAGAAGTTGGAAGAAGGGGGAGGTGGGGGTGAATGGTGGGAAGATTCTGCTGTGTGAATTGGATCTGTAAGTTCGGGGATCACCATGTTAATGTCCCGAACAAGGGAAACAGGAAGGGGCAACATCACAATGATAACGAGGGGAATATTCCACACCAAGAACACCTCTGGTGGGAGAAATAGAAAAGGAGAGGAATCGACATTTCAAACAGGACACGATGCACGTTTTCTCAAATCATTCAATGAGCATGGAAATATCTTACCAAACCTCCAACCTCTCCCTCTCCCTTCAAACTCTCTCGCAAAGCTTGGGATTCCGCTACACGAACTTCCGCCTACGGAAACCTCACTAGAAGAACTTCTATAATGCGGATTTAGTCCATTTTGGGCAGGGCTTGGTCTCTGCAGTGGCGGCAAACTGCCGTGGTTAGAGAATCGACTGTCATACATCATCCCCTGCTGCTGCTGCTGCTGCTGTCCTCCATGCGATCTAAGTATTTGATTTTGTGGAATAGGCTGCTCCTGATAATGCCCAACCTCACTATAACGGCGCCCAGGAAGATTATTAACAAAATCCTCCTTTAGTGGAGTTCTCTGATGCTGCTGCGGTGATGATGGGTGCTGGGCAGGGTAAGGATAGTACTGCAGGAGCTGTGGTGTGATCGGGAACGGCAAATCAGCGTTCGGTCGAAACCCACCGCCACCGCCCTGTAAATTCCCCCCATTATTGTAGATTTCCCTCCTCTGCTCGCGCTGCCACTGTCGGTGTCTATCAGCAGGCGATATCGGGTCATACCCCGACAACATCTCAAAAGACTGCTCCGACGTCCCCGCCGTTGAAGTGGCACGAGTCGAGCCGGTGGCGAATGAGGACGGAGGTATTGTCGGCGGCGGCGTATTCGACTCTGCGGTGGGGGCTGGCGTGTGCGATGGTTCTGATCGAGGTTCAGGCGACATCGAGTCGCGCGCTGGCGAAACGTGTCGTGAGGGCGAAAGTAGGGGTACAGATGGCTGGAGCTCACGTTCGGGCGAAAGCCTGTCGTCGAATATTGAGTTACGCTCGGGCGAAAGGCGTGATAGTCTTGAGGAGTCGGACATGATATGGTCGCTGATGTTCTCTGATGTGATGCGCATTTGAGGGTTGTTGCCGTTGTGGTTTTGGTTCTGGTTTTGGTTGTGGTTGAGCTGTTGCTGGTAGGCGATGTGTTCTTCCAGTGAGACACGATCTGGATCCTCGCGCGAAGGTTGTATATTGGCGATGGGTAATCCGTCGCCGTCGCCGTTCATTGCGCTTTCCTGACTACACTGTGAGGGAAGCTTTTTCTTTTTTTTTCCTTTTCCTTCTGGTACCTTGAACGCCGCAAAGCTTAAGTTTAACGAGGGTATCCGTTATGGGTTGATCGCGACGGAGAGACGATGTTCCTTGCAGAGCTGATGATGTTGGAGCGATGATAAGATATGAGAGGAGGCTGGAGTGAAAGTGGGTGGATGGTGGATAGTGGGTTGGGGGGTGGGGGGAGGATGAAGGGGGGTGGTGGGTGATGAGTGGATTTAGTTTCGAATGTATGTATCCTAGCTCTAGGTATCCATCCTACCTACAGTCCTATAGTCCTATGGTGAAGGTACCCCGCCCTTCCTGGACAGCTCATCCATCATTGGCTGGGGGGTGGGGAAGTCGTTGCGGTATCTACTGTTACCGTTTTGGGCACAATTGCTGGGGTGCTTTGTTCCAGATGAGTTGTGCGCATTGATGTGAGCTCACATTCCGAACATCTTGGACCAATAGGAATCTGGCGCACGAACCACTCGTTGGTCTGATTATCGTGGCCAGCCGATTATTGGCATGTATGCCAGGTATGGGGATTTTTCTTTGAGAGCTCCTTGCTGGCTCATGGCCATAGGCAACTTCTCTCCCATAGCTACCAGAATAGCGATGGCGAGGGACATTGGGGGCGTTTATCCTTTGGTCTTCTGGAGAGGCAAAACGATAAGGTTAATATGATGTAGCTACGTACATACATAGCTGCACTGTGGACCAGAGATGCTGAAAGAAGAAGAAACAAAAGCAAGTGCAAACCATAGTACCCAAGATCATGAGAGCGTAAACTCAGCGGAGGAGGAGCAGGGTAAAAACAATCTACTCTACATACGTACCTATATCTTATCTACCATAACTTCTATACCGTAGAGTACACTTCTTTCCCAACGTTAACTTAACGGCGATATATGCTATTATTGACTGCAGCCGATAGGCGAGCACTATCGGCTGTTATCGATCTATACAGCTGCAAAGGATTGGTCGTGGAGGCCGAGGGCTCCATAAATAAGGTGAGCCCGCGATACTTACGTACGGCGAGCATAGCGGAGTAGGTGGGCATAAAGAGGGTACATAGGTCGAACTCATACCCCCTCTGCCTATCGGTAAAGCGGCAACTCCTATTCATTTAAGCAGAGCGACGGATACGTACTGCATTGCAACTGCCCCCTCCCCAGAATCTACAAAAAAATAAAATCCCCCCCTTGAAAGCTTGCTCCCAGCGCCTCAAAAGCTTACTGGAATCCTAAAACGCCAGTTATTCTAGCGACCAAAGATTAGCGATGCTAAAGTTGAAACTCGACACGGCAGTACAGCATCCGCCCCGCCACACCGTTACTGGTTCGCAGAACGTGTGGATGCCGTCTTTTTCGCAAGGTGCAGCCTTCATTGGGGCAGAAAGCGCTCACGTCAAGGTGATCGGTCATGTGGTCCATAATTTGTGCTTTATCGCATCTGTTAGGCAGAAAAATGATTTCCCTCCCACCCCCTCTAGAATAAAATAATTATCCGCTGCTTCTCGAGTGAGGTATTGTGATTTCTATCTAGTGAATAAGACCCAGAGGGTGACTTATGTGAGACACGATAGCAATGTATGTAAGTGGAGCCGTAACGGGATAGCCACATACACGTAATTACTGAATAGTCATCATAGTAATAAAACGGCCAGGCTAGACCTCCATTGACTTCTATTCGATAGCTGATACTGCAAGTAGCTATTGTCTGTAGAGGACTGTGTATTTAAATGTACCGAGATCTGCTATGGACTATGAAATCCGACAGAGCACATATACATTCAATTAACACGATCGAGTGAGTAGATGGATAGGCGTCTTGTCCAGAACGTACTGGAAGTGAAATGTAGGGGAGGGGAATGATGGTCATGTATGCCTATTCCGCTTATCAAAGTCCTGCTCTACGTATTGTTGGCGGTCTCCTATGCACTCCAACTTAAGGCATAC
The DNA here is from genome assembly GCA_024713935.1 of Morchella eximia. Lineage (NCBI taxonomy): Eukaryota > Fungi > Ascomycota > Pezizomycetes > Pezizales > Morchellaceae > Morchella > Morchella eximia. The sequence goes on from JAMGZG010000016.1 coordinate 1,417,271, forward strand.
ATGTATTCTACCTACAGGATAGCTTCCTTTAGATGCCCTTTCGATCCGCTCGTAAGCCCATAACTGGTATTGTTAAACATTGTTTAGAACTATCGCCTTGCGATTTGGAGGGTGAAAGCATAAGAGGCATCACTCCAAAACTACAAAACATATGGGTCTGCACGAGTAGAAAAGTGGGGAAACAACTGAACCAATCAATCTGACGCTTTTGTGGACAGTGTTGCTATATATTCCTCGTGAATCGATTCGTCACTCCAGCTAAGGTGCTAGAGCCGGGATAAGGCGGTGATAGATATTTGGCAATCAGTGTACACCAGTACTTGGTTTGTCATTACAAAACATAAAGTACCTGCCCCCCTAAAAATCACTCAGGCAATTGCAAATAGACAGGGTAGAGAAACAATTCCAATCAAAACGTTGGAAATGATCGAAAGGAAAGATTCTTTACACTAGATCTAATAACGTACCAAAGCAAACTCAGGGTTCATACCGTCTATGAGATTTGCTAATAAGCTAGATTGGCTACAATGGTAAAGATCTTCCATGAATTTTTGAGCCTTAGGTCCGACAGCGAACAGCTTTCTGGTGCTCCAATCATGAGATCTCACTCACACCAAATTCTTAGCACTTAAGAGTAACAACTAATCCCACGTGTTACAGCCAGATTTCCATGACATCACTTAAATATTACCACAACTCTAACACCTTACCCAAGTCTACGGAACCATAGCCCTCTTATTACTCATAATGACGTTGAGGGGCCAGTAGGAAAGGGCGGGCCCTACGAGTTAACGTCATGTCATGGCTAACTATTCTTAGCATCCATCCGACACAGCGACAAGGTGCCCTAGATTCTTCGCGTAGTGCACTAGGCTACCCTCGGTTATTCATGGCCCAGGGCAATTTGACTTCAATGGCCTATCTTTGTCACCATTTATGAAAATCATATTATTCCGTGCACCAAAAGTGTTCGTTAGTACGGTACAAGATTAGGGTAGTCCAGAATATGCGGTTTAATTAAATATCTCTCAATCTTCGGCCGCCGTTACTAGCTAATAACACATAAATTTGTCTGCCAACTCCTACTCTTCAACGTTTGACCTAAAGCTCATGCTCATCATGCTCGGGTACCTCTTCATCGTTTTCATCCTCCTCATAATCAATATCAAACTTCATCTCTTCCTCGCTAAAAACGATCTCACTCAACTGTTCGCCTTCATATTCCTCACATCTCCCGAGCGCCAAGATCGCCGTTGCATGCCACACAGCCCTCGAAGTCTTATACACAAACTCCTTTGCGGTCGCTTTGTCACCCAGCCAGATAGCCTCAGAGATACCAGGGAACGTAACCGCTGCGTAGCCGGTGTCAAGCCCGGGAGCGTAGATCACTATCGTGGCTGTGAGCGGATATTGTACTAGCGCCGAGACTAGAAACACTTACAATGTCTATAAAATTCCCTCCCGGGCAGTCCACCCTGACTCACAAAACCTTTCTCGAATGACTTAAGGCGGTTATTAATCGCTTTCCTTTTCCAATGAGCGTCACGGCCCTTGATATGGTGTGCCAGTCTCGTGAGCTTCTTTGCAACCTTCGCGAAACCCAACAGTGAGTGGTGAAGTGGGCCCAGATCCAGATCAATGTCAGATTTTTCAACATTGTTCTTTAGGGTCTTGTAATACTCCCATAGAGACTCGGCGTATGTTGCTGCATTCAGTGGTAACAGCGGCTGCTCCACAAGGTTCAGGGCAAGAAGCCCAAGAAACTGACCAGCGGCGACGTGGTGGCTGAACGTAGGGTCACCGTAGGTACTCATCCAGTGGAAGGAATCATAGTTGGAGTGGTAGTGGTAGATAGGGTCTTCATTGGAGAAGGTGAAACCCATATCAATCTAGATAGGGGAAGTCAGTGAGAACTAATACTCTTTTCTCAGCTTGAGGGGCCTTACAGATGCGATACCAGAGTGAACAAAGGCAGTGTAGTCGCTTCCACTTCCTAGAACATCGATATGCTGATTTCTAGCGGCCCAGTCGTGATAAATTGTCCTGTGTTTGTTCATTGGAGAGGGTACTTTTTTCATAACTTCAAGGATGATGTCATGAAGCTCAGGGACTGCAGCAATTGCCCAGTTGGGTCCCGAGACGCCAATATCGACATTTAGGTAGGCAACCATGTTGGGGACAGCCCATGTAGAGAATTCCTCGAACCATTCAGTAGAGCCAACGAGACCTAGACAAATATTAACAACTGGCTCTAAGGACCTACAATATAATCTCTTACCGTATTCTTCGGCATCCCAGGACGCAAAAACGCTAGATGTTTAGTTAGTGTATGTGTTGACTGGAAATCGGATACGTATATACAGATCCTTACATTGTCCTCTTAGGCTTCCAACCGTGCTTAACCAATTTCCCAAAGGCTCTCGCAAGCTCAATCAAGATAGCGGATCCAGAATTGGGATCACCCGCGCCTCCAGCAGTCCAGGAGTCTCGGTGATTCCCAATAACGATAACCTCATCCTCAATAGTTCCGTTGATGATTCCAATAGTATTCCAGATCGGTGTAATCGTATCATTCATGACGTTATCCATATACAGAACCGCATTAGGAGCCGGTCCAGTTGAGTACGATACGTTTGCCAAGCCGCCTTCCCAGCCCGTGATGTTAACATCCTTCGCGGAAACGCCCTTTCCATTCAGCGCTTCAAGCAATGGCTTGGCTTCCCTGAATGAGATCGGTAGGGACGGAATATGCGGTGTTACTCCAGATTTATCCTCACGTGGAACACCAGGTTTGGATGGATACCCGGGCGTCGTGGGGTCGCCAGGATACTTGCTCAAAAACTGAACCGATCCTCTCTGCACCGACGACGGATTCCGAGCTGGGCCTTTGGGGTAAGGGGCATACCCTTCTTCTACACGCATCTTACCATCGTCGCCGGGATCACTATAAATGATGGCACCAATCATGCCAAAATCCTGCGCATTCTTAACCTTTAGGCCACGGAAGGAGACACCGTATTTGAGTAGTGCAATCTTTCCTGCAAGAGGGACACCAAGATCTGCGAGCCTTTGAAAATCGGTCAGGCGGCCTCGTCTGTTCCTCTAGTTAGACTTGATTCAATTTATTAGAGGATGAGAGAGCTTGCCCAACGTAAACATATTCCGCGGTTGCATTTCCTGTGAACGAATATCCGTGGAAAGTTGGTATACGATCCTCAAGGCCACTAGTTTCGTCCTCCTTCAAAACATCCTCCTTCAAAGTGGCATTGAAAATGGAACCGTTTGGATAAGAAAGTGAGAGATTATGAGAAAGCGGATAGTTGAGGTAAACATCATATTCGACAATATGAGAAGGTATCCCGTTCTCCGTGAATCTGTCACGGGTCCACACGGCCTGTGAGTAGTTTGCCCCGCCGAGGTGCGGCCCGCTGGTGTAATAATAGGACCATTCGGACATTGAAACATTGCTCAAAGACTTGAGGATTACATGCTCTTTGTCCTTCAGCGACATGTGGTGGTGGTGGTGAGGATGTTTTTTTGGACGCTCAACGGAGCTCTGGGGGAGAATTTGCTGGTCATCGAGAGGCCCGGAGATGCTTGACCAAACGGGCAGAGCTCCAAGTGTGAGAGCGAGGGTGTATTTCGTGAACGACCTCATTTTCAGTGAAGTTTGAGCTGAGAGAAGCTCTGAAGGTTACGGCAGAATACACCAGCTAGGGTCATTTATATATGACGACGACGGCGATCACGGAAAAAGCATCTCCAACACCTGCCGAATTTCCAGGTCGGGGAATGCACCTTCCTAAAGAAAAGCCACGGATATTCTCATAACCAATGAATCATAGTTTTAGCGCGCGACCGTACAAAGCAAAAAACACATGGTATGAGATATTCTGTGAAGTGGCCTGTTTACTACGACGCGTTGGTTGTCGCGTGCTCGGTTGCTCGTTTCGTGATGATCACAGTAATGATGTCATGTATTCTTTTGAGTGCAGTCCACATAGTATTTCTCACCGCCAGACTGGCGAAGGCCATCCAAATCTCTGAGAGTTTGTAAGCCCCAAATAGAGAGGGTTCACTCAGAATATTTTAAATTATTCTATACGGATCAATTAAGGAAGCTTGGTATCCACCGGCGGTCGTGGCTATTGTAGTACAAGCAACTGAGGAGAGTTTTAAAACCACACATGGAAATATGGCGGAATGAGTATTTGCTATACATCCCACAAATCCCAACATATTAGAGAATTAATATAATTAATGTCGGTTGATAGTATTTTTGAATACAGAACGTATACTGTCATTTCCACCGTAGTTGGGGCAAACCGCCCCACTGACAGGCTGCAAAAGATGGGACAAATCAATTTCAGGCTCACAGGGAATTTTGAGGTTGACAAAGTTGGGTCTTAAAAAAATGTTACTCTACTTTAATGGTCATGGCCTTGTGAATGCAATTCGTCTTCGGGTCTACCAGCAGTTCACAACCCTTAACCTCCAAACAGTGCTCTGATATTCAGTAAATACACGCAATTGTGATTAAATTTAAAGCTACTAAGCGAGAATAAACTTGAACGATCCGCTGGAAGGGTGTGAGGCTCATGTCTAGTTGGCTCAAATTTTTTTAATAAAATATAAAAAAATGTGATTTGACCAATGGTTTCGTGGTGTAGTTGGTTATCACACAAGTCTAACATTAGTTCCACTTGTGGTCCCCGGTTCGAGCCCGGGCGAAATCATTTTGAAACCTTGATTTGATCTTCCACATTTGTAGAGGTCCTATCTAGCTTTAACCCTTTTAAAGCTACATGTATTTCATTGCTTATGCCCCCTCAGGTATTAATTTACAAATACTATACTAGTACGTAGGGTAGGTAATTATTCTGGAATACAAAAACTATATCCTTTCTACCATACTTGACTTTTGAAGTTCTAAGCTCGGTTTAGCATCACTAAACCTCGATTTATCTTCAGGCTTCTCTCTCTTAGTCCCCAACTCACCTGGATCAAGCCTGCCAACGTAACTTTCAAAAGTTTCCTCGCAATAAGCCTGGTCAACGACAAACTCCATAAAAATCCCGCCTCCTAGTTCAACTTCCCACCGGGGCCCCCAGAGCCGAAAAAATCGAGTCATTAGGTCAAGTTCATCACTGTCAACGCATAGATCACCCGAAACACGCTCCTTGTTTCTTCGCAACCAAAACTAAGTCTACCTCTCAAGGGTTGTTACATCTGAGTACGATCCGTTGACGGTACTTGATCCGCCGGCCGCTTTGATTATGGCATATATTTTGTCTAACCGCTGGTCATGTGCATCGCCTCTGTAGGTGTTGAATAGAACATCATCAGGGCCACACCTCATACCCATAGCAAGATCTGAATCAGCCTATGGATTGGGGCCAATTATGCGGTCTGCCCACCCATTCCCTGGCTTCTTATTGTTTCGTGGTGGAGTTGGACCACTTGGATTGGCCCTGAGAACCTCCCAGGTTCGGTGTATCATGATAACATCAAGGACGGTGTACCCTTCATTGTCCCTGATATCAAGATCGGTGCCTGAATCGATGAGTGCCCCGACAAGAAGAACATTACGATGAATTGCTGCGCCAAATATTGGGGTTCCACCATAGCAACTCCGGGTGTTGACTAGATGAGAGAGTCTTCTAACGACTTGGATGATATATTTTCGAATTTCTCCGCTTCGTTCCTCTGGCTCTACACTCCAGAAGTTTTGGATGCGGTGAAGTACGGTACCACCTTGACAAGGCGGAAGTACCACCAGCTTTTCTTGCTCGTAAAAGTGAAGGAGAAAGTCAAGTTTGCTAAACCCGCTGTGCTGACTTCCCGTAATAAGGACTTTGAGAAACTCGTCCCAATCCAATCCAACATGTCGTCCCGTATCTCGATATAGCTGAGCAGCAGTGTCGAAGCAGTCAACTATGAGGGCGGTTTCAAAAGGTGTGAAAGTGATCATTCTAGATGGGAGATTCACACCAATACCAGCATCGCCATATTGCAACAACTCTCTATCGCTCAGTAGACACCCGTGTTTTATGAGCTCTGCAACAAAGAAGGGATTCGACACTTTGACCGATTTTGCATATACGACGGCTACGTTGTCGCATGTTGCTGCGCTATAGTCGAGCAGGAGGGAGAAGCATTCTATGTCACCTAGGCGCATCGCCTACTAGAGGGGGGGGGGGGTATGTATCATCGGATGTTGCAAAAAGACAGTCGGTGAAGAATGGATCGAGAACTAGCTGAATGATGTCGTACCTTCGGTATACGCATAGGGCTGTAAATCCTACCTCCTGCATTCCAAGACGGATATCAGGGTACCAGAGCTGAGTGAAATAATCGATTACCGCAAATGTACGGATTATTGTATAACTGTGCTCAAATCCGTTTCGTTGTATGATATCTAACGGGTCAGATTTAGTCCCTATGGTCAGGTAAATTTGTGCAAGCTCGGAGACGCCAAGCTTGTGTCCTTTATCGGCATGATCCCACATAAGAAGGTAGAGGATATCACCGCAAAGAAGTTCAGCAGCAGTGTTCATGTGCGCTACAGTATTGCATCCACCTAACTGCAATAACACTCGAACACTCTCGAGGCTATTCCGCAATATAGCTTTCATCATAGGGTCACAAAGCATTCCACCCAAAGGAGCTGGGTTTGTTGCAGCGCCCGGGATCTTCTTGATAGCTTGAGTAGCAACATCTAGGACGTCTTCTGGACTGAACGAAGGGAGCCCCTGGAGGCAAAGCCTCTCAAATACGGGTACCGGATTTATGAGGGCATTTCCCTGGGAGTAAGCAGGCATTTGAGAAAACAGCAGAAGAGCAGTGTTACGATGTCCGTTCCGAAAGGCAAGACGCAGAGGTGTCAGTCCGGTTTTGTTTTTGACTTGCCATTCACAAAGATCGTTATCGATAAGGCCTTTGACAAGTGCTTCCATACCAGTCGCTGCTGCAAAGTGGATGATACGGTTTCCAGTGATCATTCCAAGGTCCCGATCCACATCTCTGATCAGACTCTCTGAGTCAGGATCGTAGTCAGTAAGGGTGGATTGGACGAAGGCAAGCGCCCCTTCTGCAGATTGAGCATAGTCGCATATATTGTGATCTCCTCCTGGAGATATATAACCATCACATGATTTTATCGTGTTCTGCGCTTTTCGGATAATCCGTTCATAAGATTCGGGATCGATGGACTATAGTGCTTTACATACCCCAAAATCATTATTTTGGACGTGTTCCTCTAACCAGAGAACCACCGGAAGATCTGGAGGACACTCAGCGCCATGAGCCTGATGAAACTGAATCACTATGCCTCGTGCCTCAACGTGGCCAGATTCGCAAGCTTGAATCAATGCAGACATGGCATTCTTGTAATCCCTCAACGTCCCAAAACCGTGATAATAGCATAGGAAGAGCTGCCATGAAAGAGATCCCGGAGTAAATTCATCGACTGCGTTATGGTCGGAAGCAGATATATTTTTGATGCTGTGAAAAATCTGTCCCCGTAGTCGGTCGTCGATAGTTGCTTTCCGCAAGATGGTCTGTAGTTACATATACTCAACATACATGATCTTTCAATTATTTATGGGTTAGTAGTGGAACTTACTCTGATATCAACTAATGTTATCGGCCCCACGTATCCAAACTCTAGTACCTTGTATTGACGACCTTTTAGATCCCTTTTCTTTTGTCAGATAACTTTAATAAACGTTTGTAGATAAGACTTACTCCTCAGGTGACAGCACATAACCATATCTTTTAAATAAAGGAGTTAGATATTGGACTCTAGTCTCTTTCGGACATAGAGTAGTAGTTAAGGCCTCAGTGGCCAGATTTATCTCAAACTCTGATAGCGGCAACTCTGATAAGGATTCTAACGAAAGTGGGAGGAAGCAGCCGTCTTCCTTTAAGCTCGAAATATCCTCTTGTCTAAGAGACGCGTTATCGCACAAAGATTCGAGCCATTTGAACGGCCCGTGACCATCAGTAAGGATATACCACACCACCAAGCCAAAAGAGAAAAGATCAGTTTTACACAGTTCTTCCTGGGTTAGTCGTTCACCTCCCTCAGGAGCACTCCAAGCCTTCGTCCCTCCTAACAGATACCCATGAGTTTCTTCCTGCTTGAAGATGGTTGAGCAGCCCAAATCAGCGACCTTTGCGATGTACTTGGGCTGAGAACCGGAAAATATAAAGATAATGTCAGGCTTAATATCAGAATGGACTACACCGTGCTGATGAAGGCAATCAAGAGCTTTAGCTATGTCAAATAAAAGAGCTATCTTCTGCGCAAATGGGATTCCTGGATTTCCACGCAATAATCCTGAAAGAGTTCCTTCCGCCGCTTCGAACTCGGGGGTGGGCCACATATAATTCCAGTTTTTTTCTATAGATGGATGTGGCCCTGGGAACCACTGTATATCCTCTAGATCTATGATATTGGGATGATTTCGCATGGGTTCCCAGAGACAAATTCGTAATTCGGTGATAAGATCACGGTAGAATCTTTTTTCGTCGAATTGGTCACTCCCTGGAAATATCCGTGGAATCTTTGTAACTCCTTTATCCGAGATTTGAATGGCATTCGAAAAGCCACCTGAACCATATAGCTTCTTAGCTGTACCGCCGTGTGAGTGTGCAAAGTTGTTTTCTGGATTTTCTGGGACTGTTTTCCAAAAGCTATTATACAATCCAACAACAGTAAGGAAGTCATCATCGCAACGACGTAGAGATACCGACTTAATTTCCTTGGTACCCTCTTTGAAAGAATGGTAGTAGGAAGATGCGAATGAGGAAGTAGGAATTTGATAAGAAGAGTTCATTTTGGCCACCAAATTATAAATTATTTGCTTTAAATTGAGATCTGGTAGCCTATAGAAAGCATTGCGGATGTTTGGACAGTTATATACGAAAATCGGGCCTTCTAGAGACACCGAGGCTATTGCCATAAAAACGCCTAGTGTCCAAAAAAAAGAAAATCAGGCTCTGAAAGCCTTACACTCAGGAGACCATTAACGATCGCTGTATCGTAGGTGATGATGCTTTAAGGGACATTACTGCATCAGCTTAAAAAAATACGATGATTGCCAATTGCAATCACAGCCTACAAAAACATGCCGATCAATACATACATGTATGTATATATAGTAAGCTACTGCCTAGATGTAACGTAAGGTAACTTTTGTTTTTATTCTGGATACTTCTATAGAATTCAGAATGGTGGCGGCCATTGGCGGTGATATGTTCGATCATGGAGAGAACAAAACGATTATTGGGCGGGGGCAAATGTCCCCTTAGATCGCATCTACATACCTACAGATGCCATCAAACTTTGTTCAACCCCACATAAATGTTTTTCCCTCATTGGTCAATCAAGCGAGCTAGCAGAATTGAGTCATAACATTTGTTTTCTTTTCCATCTAACTAACTCCATTTCATCCATACCTACCGCAATCAAGCCTTTCTGCAGCACCACCATGGGGCCTGAAAAATCTCTTCAGAACGGGTCTGAATATACACTAGGCAGCCATCCGATATGTCGCCAGGTAGTCATCTAATATGATAGCTGATAGATGAGCAGCCATACCCGTATTTACGCTTGCCGCCGTTCACCGGGGAAATTGAGGACCAATGACCGACCTCGCAGAAATTTGGTAGAATTCGTGATCAGATGAGATTGATACTCAGCCTTTCTGCTAGCAATAATTCTTCAATCATCATACCGAGTTCTAGAAGGGTCGTTATCTGGCGAACATTGCCTGCTTCTGGTATCCTGGGTTGCGTATCATATATATCATATGTGATGCGACTGAGTGATATATCATGACTAGACCAATTGGAACATCTGAAATCTATCTGGGGTGTGCCTCTTGGTCCTGTTAACTCAAGATGGGACTCAACTTTAATCCGGCTACACATTTAGGACTTTTGAGATAGACACGATACCGCAGTATTTCCGTGTTACGTATCAAGGTCTGAGTTGCCGTAAAAGCCTTCGGATGTCCCCACTCTGGAACTGCTGCTTATATTTACTGCTCCCTCAAATGCTGCCTAGCTGGAATTTGCATTGCTTTTATATCTGCATGTGGCGATGGAATGCCGACCTTCAGTATATGATATTGGCTACCCAATAGTGTTAGTCACGTGCAAGCAATCAATTTTGGCGTTCAAATATTAGTTCTGGCTGATAACACACATGGGCGAGTGGCCTAATGGTTAACACTCGCCTTCTGGAACACCGCGTGGTTGAGCCGACCTTTGAACGTCTATAGAAGGTCGATGGTTCAACCCAGGGGTGGGGGTAGTAGATACCAGATCTGCAGTACCTTTTGTTCTTTTTATTGGCATCCTACTAATTGAAATATTCCTACTAATATCAACGCTTTCTCTTTCTTTTTCTCCCTGACTATTTGGGACGGAAGAAGAAGAGAAGCACCTCCGGCTGATGTCTTATTAGCCACTCATATCATATACATGAAGCTTTTCGTATGTGTTACAAGCATAACTGCACATGACACCTAACTATAAGCTTGGCTTGAAGTTTTCTCTGGACTTCTCTTTCAATCCATGCGTCCTTCACTTCATATCTTTACGCCATTCTTCTCTATTATAATTATGATGATCATCATCACCAGCCTCGGCAGTACCGAAATCAAATCATGATTCTTCAGTGGAAGCCTCGGGTGCCATATAAATTTGGCCAACAAAAACTCCTCGGGGCTTGGCAAAATCACCTACATATTTATCGCACATATTGGATCTAATTGAACATCACATCATTATGATAAGTACTAGCTACGACCTACCAGGTCTCCTAGAACGTTTTTTTGGGGCCTTTTACCGCCTGGGCAAGCTTATAATCAAGGCACAGAGTCTTGGACAGAACATCCAAAAGTGGCAGGGAACCCATATGCAATGATATCAACAATCATATACTTATTGTGCTATCTACGTGCATTTGCACTTATAAAGACATGCCGGGTATCCAGGTCGTCTACAAAGAGAGCTCCGCCTGTCCCAGGAACCTCTTCTCGCACTCCTCCCAGTTGATGATATTCCAGATGCCCTCGACATAGGCCGCCTTATTGTTATAATACTGTTCACACCGTTAGTCGCCAACACGAAAAGCCAAGAAAAAGGGGGGATATACCTGAATATAATACGCATGCTCCCACATGTCCACCCCAAGGACCACCTGTTTCCCACTCGCCACCGGGTCCTGATCCTTCGTCGTCTCAATCTCCAGCCTCCCCTCCGCATCCTTCACAAGCCACCCCCACCCACTCCCCTGCAACCCCAACAACACCTTTCCAAACCTCTCCTTAAAGCTCACCAAGCTGCCAAATCTCTGCTCAATCGCCTGCACCAGCCTCGGCGCCGCCTCGACCCTCGCCTCGCCCGTTCCCGCCGGCGCAAGGTTCTTCCAGAACAGCGAGTGGTTGATGTGCCCGCCGCCGTTGAAACGGATCTGCGCCTGCAGCGCAATCTGGCTTGTCACGTCTGTGGCCTCTTGGGAGAGTGCGGCGTTGAGGTTGGTGACGTAGGCTTGGTGGTGCTTGGTGTGGTGGAGTGTCATGATTGTGCTGGAGATGTAGGGCTCGAGCGCCTATATATTTGCCTCTTATGTTAGCGTCCAGTGGCCTAGAAGGGGGGAAGAGGCGAGGGGCAGACGTCATAAGCGTATGGGAGCGCGGGGAGGGTGTATCTTCCGGTCTGCATCTCGGGGGGTATATTTGCTGCTGCACCTGTTGCTGCTGTTCCTACTGATGTTGTAATGGGCGTAGAGGAGGAAGATGTTGGGTTCGTGAGATTGAACACAAACTGTGGGAGCTGCGTCAATATAAACGGGAGTATCTGCATTTTGGGCGTCTTTTATATATATATATATTTTGGTTGGCTATCTATTCTATTTTTTCTCTTTCCTGCGCTTTCTTGCTTGGCTTGTTAAACAGCTTGAAGCGTTTATTTTGGTTGATCTGGGCGTGAGTGAGAACCTCAATGGACTCGGCGGAGCGCGTGCGGGAACCTTGGTGGGCGAGTAAGTACGGGTACCTTGGTAGCTTATTATTGGCAGTAGCAGTAGCTGTAGTGAGGCAGTAGTGAGGTTGATGAGAGAATTACCGTTCGAATGCGAGCGATTGCGGCTGTTTAGTAGCTAGACAAATCCACGCTAACCGGGAATTGAAGTATTAGTAGCCTCTTGACTGGATGAGGGATGGAATGGGATGGGATGGCGGTCTCGGCAGCGGATTTTGACAGCTGCCGTGGGTACGAGGGGGGGGTGCATGCAGGGTTAGGGCTGGCTTGTTGTGAAACTGGGGCTGCATTAGCTAGCCAGAGGATTACATGCATTATTGCATTATTAAGCGGCAGATGGGAAGCTGGTCTGGTCTGTTCTACGTTGAGGTCCTACGTAAAGGGGACGTTGGGAATGCACATTGGATCACATGTCTGGGTAGGGTCCTGGTATTTCCTTACGTGCAGCTCAGGAGGAGGGCGTCGACGAGGAGCCTCGGAGCAGGAGGAGGAGGAGAGTCAGGGTCTTGTCTCAAAAAGGCTTGAGTTGAGCCCAGAAGCAGATCTGCTGGCTAGCACTGCTGTAGAGTGCGCACATGTGTGTAGAGTAGCTACTAATGTTCTCAGCCGTGTAGCAACAACAGTCAGCAGCTACTATTTCCCTACAAAGCTGTGATTGATACTGTACTTTAAGGGCTAATTGCCAACTACTTACGACGGAGTTATTAGACGCCGACATCTCGCTTTCGGTTGACTGCTCTACATGTAGCTGCCTACTTCGCTTCGTCTATTATATTAGATATCGTCAGATAGACTCCACTCCCATTGCAATGCATATGGGGGCCACGCCGGCCACGTGGAGTAGTCTAACCCCCTCCCTTCGTTCGTGTCACCTCAGAGCTTGTGTATCCTGGTTAACTAACTCCTTTTTCCTGCTTCCCCATCCCCATCCCGATCCCATCAATTAATCCCCATCCCCAATCCTCCCCCCAAGCTAGCTAGGCAGTCGACGGCCAAGTAGGTGCAGCATAGTCGGATAACTTCTATTTAAGCAGTTTCCTGCTTCCATGTTTCCGCTTGCTGAAACACATCCAGGACCAGCCCGCCACCAGCACAAGCACAAGCACAATTCGTCACTACACGATTAGTTAGTTGGCTAAAGACAAAAAAAAATTAGTTTACCTTCTTGTCCACGGTCCCCGTCCCCCACCCCCGTTCGTACATTTTTCCCGCTAGAAGAATGTGGTGGTCTTCCATGAAGAATGGTGGCGCCTTGTTAGTTTCGTTCCAATGCTTCTTTTTTGCTTCTTTCATCTTCTTCCTCCCCCCCCCCCCCCCCCACCCAATACATACTCTGCCAATGGTAGAAGTGAAAAGAAAGACAGAAGCTTCGCCCAATGGAACAATTATCGAAGCCTGTCTAGAATAGCACCTAGCAGCTCCCGCACTGATCCACGGGCATGTCGCCGATTGCCCCGACGCTACTCCTCTCTCCACTCCTCTACATACCTACATTCCTACCCATCCCTCCAATTAACCCTAACCCCTGCACAAAACCTCCCCCCACCCCCCAGCCCAACAACTCAAACCTCGTCCCACAAAGACTAATCAGGGCTCACCTGCATGGACAGCAGAAATAACAGATATCAACGCGACTTGCCCTCCTCCTCTTCTTCTCTACCACCTCCTCTTGATCCTCACCACCACAACTACCATCATCACCAGTACCAAAACCAAGCGATGAACGGCTTCCACACCCTCCCGCACGAGCTGCAGATCCAGATCTTGCTGCATCTGCCACCGACGGCCGTGTTCGCGCTACGATCGGTATGCACGTCCTGGAACGAGATCCTGTCCTCGCCACAGATCGAGCATGCCATCAACCTATCACTGCTGTTCCCGACGACCGCGCCCGATCTCCGGTCTCGGCTGTTGCGGCGGACGAGGCTGCTTCGGGGAGATCCGGTGCAGATCTGGGGGGTGGATGATGGCGAAGAGACACTGACGCTCTATTCGGAAGGGTTTGTGGTCATGGCTCATAGTAGGTGTGGAGGCCCAGGGCGTCTGGGAATATGGGATTGTAGGCGGCCAAAAGGGCAGGATGGGTGTGTTACAAGGATTGACTTGACGGCTTTGGTGAAGGAGCTTTATTTGGAGCTATGGGAAGGGCGGGGTTTGGGGGCGGGGGAGACGGACGAGGAGGGCGGGGAGCAGTCGGGAGGGGACCGCAGGGCGGAGATTCCTTTCAGATTGATGACCCATTATTCGTGGGCTGAAAATGGAAGTGTCTTGCTGGTTCTAGGCGAGCCGGGGAATCCGCGCAAGCCAAAGCATCCAAAGTATGTAGTTTCTTGTATTATTTTGTATATCAGTATTTATCTTCAAAGATGGCTTGATTGATTGACGTACTAACCTTATCATCACAGAATATTCTTGTTATTTTCCCTGGCCACTGGAGACTTGATTAGGAGCTGGAAAGTCTCATTTCCTGGCCGCGTTATATCTGCCCATTTCACCTCGACGATATTACTTGTCGTTACCTCTTTGCCGCAGTCACTCGATATCTGTGATGATCTCCTGCACCATATCACCACATACTCAATCAGTACTGGTGCACAGCTGCACACCCAGCCCATACCATCAATTGAGCTCCCTGCGCCGCCTTCATATCCGCCTGGGTCTGCGTGGTGCCACGCTCCCACAGCAACCTACTACCACAACCACATCACCCTTGACGAGGCGGACAACTTCTATACGCCTGAGGTGCAGACGAATGCCAAAGGTCCGCGATGCCACGTCTACGAAGCACGCTCCGCTCACACCGGTGCTCTCACGGCCACAATCTCTCTCTCTCCCGTCAACGAGGCCGTCGCAGCCTCCAATCACTGGCGCTACGACTCCACGATCTTCACCTGTCCCTCATCCCGCGTCCACCACTTTAGCACCTACAAGCCGTACCCGGAAACGCTCGCTGACCTCTCCCTCTCCCCCGATGAGGAGCGCGACATCTACAGCACCACCTACACCAACTGGAACTCGACCACCCCCACCCGACGCAACTCACTTCTCCTTCCACCCCTCGATGGTTACAACATTGCTGGCACCGACGCACCTGAAATGACTTCGTACCTTTCTGCGGTGCGCTGGGGGGTCGCTGTTGGTGACTACTACCACTTTGGAAAGCGCTGCTGGGTCTACAACGTCTCGGGCGCCAACGAAGAGGTCGTCACCGGTGCAACCATTCCCGATGCGACTGAGGGTCTCCGGAGATGCGCGCCATTGGCTTGTTATCTCCCCAGCACGCCACTAGACCAGCACCTCCATTCGCCCACTGGGTCGTCGCCAAAGTCGTGGCGCCGTTTCAAGCTGCTGTTGAAGGCATTTGGGGTGCGGCCACCGGCAGGCACAGTAGGTGAGAGTATTATACTGGGAGATGAGGAGCCGCCGTGCAGAACGCACTCGCCAACATTGCCCGAGGGGGTCGTGTGTAGGTGGTTGCCGGAGGTGCTGAGGGATGCGACAGTGGTGGGTGGGGATGATGGGGTGTGGGCGGTGGCCGTTTGTAGCGATGAAGGAGGGAGGAGGGCGAAGAGACGGGTGTGGATCTCATGGGATGAGGGATTCAGACTGCCAGGGAGAGGATGGGCCAGGTGGTAATGTTTACTGCTTTTGTGTGGTGGCTGCGGGTCGGCTGGTTTTTTTTTGTGTATATATTGGTTGGGCAGGTAGTTTATCACGATTCATTTATTCTGTGGAGATTGCGATTACTGTCACAGATCAATCGCCGCATGTAGCAGGTTGACTTCTGCCCAGCCGTATGAGGCGTGCCGCAGTATATTGCGGTGATTCATGGTGAAGAGTCGGAAATTGCGGTTGTGTATGCAATGTAGATCACCACCGGTACCTCTCTTGCTCCCTATCTGTTCCTTGCGCGCATCTATCTTCCTTATCAAACACCCTGATACCCGCTCTAAATAAGCGAAATTAGAGAAGCCCAGCCAGGATATGGCGGTTGGGAAGGACCGAGTGATATTTCATGTTGCGGCGTCTACCGGGCGGTAACTGGTGGCAGATTGCTCTCTGGTGGGATCCAGGGCCCTGTAAATTTTTGCGTTTGGCTGGATTTATCACATAGATGGCAAGTATCTCGACGTGGCTGTGGGTACGCTCATTCGATCGACCAACCAACATTCAAGGGAAACTGCTGGAACGTAGGTGACCAACGCTACTAAGAGAGGGTTGATTGCTGCTTTTATGTATTCCATGTATCCTCTGATACAAGGGAACATTGAACGGGGGGTATTGACGCCCTGGAGATTTCATCTGTAATGGCATCAAGACAAAATACCAAACCAGTCCGGCTCCCTATATATATATGACCTGTAAAAACCTTCCATACGTCAGTGATGCGAATAACTTACATCTGCATGCAGATACATGTATTCCCCAGAGTTATGAGTGGAGGATATACTAACACATTCGTGGCGGGTAAAAAAAACGCCGCTAGCTTGTGCATTACAGCTACGGCCTCTTCTCTTTCTTTCTTTTCTTTCTTTGTTTATTTCTTTGCCTATAATGCCCTGAATATCATCCCCATTCATTACGACACGATAAGTCTTTATTACCAGACAGCCAACACACAAAAACCAGTCCTATCTATCATTGCCCCTCCCCCCTCCCCGGCACCTCACTCCCCCACGCCAAAAACTCCCCCTTCACCCTCGGCGGCCCCTCTACAGGGACATTCTCCAACTCCATACCCATAATCATCTTAATCTCCGGACACCACTCCCACACCTTCTCCCTTCGCGCCCTCTCCATCCACACCGCCAGCGGCATCACCGCCCCCGACCCCCCCAAATGATACCCCATCGGCTCCTCCGCCCACACCCCCTCCACGCTGAATCCCGCCTCCGTGCTCCCGTTCGCCATCCGCGCTCCCGGAAGTGTGCCAATCCGCCGCACAAGCCACATATCCTCCATTTCGCGGTGATGCGCATAGCGCCGCTGCGTGCGCAGGATCTGCAGGATGCGGGACACGCGGCGGAGCGAGAGACCACCGTTGCCGCCGTAGGCGTCTTTGAGGTTCCTGTTGCATCCCACACGGAAAAAAAACGGGGAAATCAATCCATGACCCCCCCGGAAACGGACATGCATCACAACTACATGTAGCTACACCAACAAACGGGGGGCAGGGAAGAACTCACCACGGCGCACCAACCCAGTCGTACAGCAACCACTCATCCAACGACACGCCACTATTCGCACATAGAATACTATCACTCTGGAAAACCAGCACCCACTCGACCTGCGCCCTGCGCCCGGCCTCCCCGTCGACGTCGTCAACCCACTGCTCCTCCCACCGCCAGCGCTCTGCGCCGCCCAGCCACTTCCAAAACCACGCGGCGGTGAGGGTCTGCGAGAGCGCTTCCTGCCCGGTGACGTTGGCTCTGGGCGGGATGAGCGTGAGCGCGAGCTTGCCGAGCAAGACTTGGTGGCGGATGGCGTGCGAGCGGTTTAGGTGCGAGATGGAGGCGGGGGAGCCGAGGAAGAGGAATTGCCAGTCGGGGGGAACGACAGTGATCATGTGTAGGAGGAGCGGGGCGAGGTGGGCGATGGGGCGGTCTTCGATTAGGAGGGCGAGCTTGGAGGCGTTGTAGGTTTGTTGTGGAGGCGGGGATGGGGATGGGGATGGGGGTTGGAGGGGAGTGGGGAGATGGAGGGGGGTTGGTGGTGGGAGGGGGTTGAGCAGGAGGAAGAAGGTGCTATGGGTGGGGTGAGTATGGTAGTATTACTATGAGGTAGGGATGAAATGGGGGCTTACATGGTGAATAGCAAACCGGCATTGATGAGGAGTATCCGCTGGAATTTTGGCTTGAATGCGGAGTTGAGAAAGGCACTGAATATCGTCATCGCGATAGTACAGCTCCACAGGTATCGAGATGCACATATAGGCGTGTATCATGAAGAAGGCTACTTTCCATCCTTTTCCCTGAGTACGTTACTCTGCTTTGTTGACGTACGTCGACAGGAACAATATCAAGAGGGAACAATGTTAAGAAACGCCGTAAGCGACAAAGGAATCCCAAAAACCATCATGCTTCCTGTCATCCTCATGCAAAAAATCCCCAAACCTCCAGACAGCAACTATTTGCACAGCAACCTCTGAGGAAATACGAACCCTCTCCTGAAGACTCAACCGGATCCGGAGCGTCGATCAAGCACTAGTCAACGTCATAGATCATCACTCGGTCTTGGCAATCCAAATCGATCGAAAACACCACGGTCTTCCTTCCCATGAGCAAACAACTGGCCACACCACGACAATGCCAGATATGGTACTGGAAATATCTGTTACCTCCATATAAGGGAATATGTGTTCAGAACGCTAGTTGCTTCGCTGTGCTTACATGTACGGTAAGTAATCTGACCCCTCTTACGATGGCCTCGATTGGGCAGTCCTAATTCTAACATGACCACTCTATCGCCAGGCTTTACTTCTCTGCGAGCACACATCTACCCCATCGATCACGTTTACGCGAGAAACCTTCAACCCTTACTGGAAACAACCATCGGTAAACATCAAGCAAGCACGCAACCTGTCACCAAGGTAGGAACAACTGCAAGAATGGTTTTAGACCCTTTTATTCAAACGAAATTGGTATCTAACTTCACAGCAACCTATCTCCTTCTCAGCGGCAAGCAGCAAGCCCAGATCCTCTACCAGCAAGCCCAAAACCGCAAGCAGCAAGCCCAGATCCTCTACCAGCAAGCCCAAAACCGCAAGCAGCAAACCCAGATCCTCTACCAGCAAGCCCAAAACTGCAACCAGCAAGCCCAGATCCTCTATCAGCAAGCCCAAAACTGCAACCAGCAAGCCTGAATCCGAGGGTTACCAGCAAGCCCAAACAGATGAGGTGTGAGCCTGGAGGACGTCCCCCCACCCCACCTACGACAGATAGAACTTAATGCAACAGATGGGATGTGTGTCTACAGGACGTACTCGAGGCCAA
Source organism: Morchella eximia (assembly GCA_024713935.1). Lineage (NCBI taxonomy): Eukaryota > Fungi > Ascomycota > Pezizomycetes > Pezizales > Morchellaceae > Morchella > Morchella eximia. The sequence goes on from JAMGZG010000016.1 coordinate 1,436,317, forward strand.
AAGTGCTTGGCACAGAACGTTTCGAGACAATACTTCAGGAGAGCTTGTTTTGTGGAGGGCACTATAGGCAGGGATGACATCAAACTCATCATACCACAGCCCCAAATGGAATTTAATGAAGGCCTCCACACCAAATGGAATTTGATGGAGCAGGTACGAAGTCTTCAGCCTCAAACAAAAAGTACCCGACGCAGAGCTGTTCGAGACAAGACTTCAGGAGAGCTTGGGAAGAGAGAGCCGCAGGCATGACGTCGGACTCATCATACCATCGCACCAGGTACTTGGCGGGGAGGTGCTCAAGACAAGACTTCAGGAGAGCAGGAGGGCACCGCAGGCATGACGTCAAACTCATCATACCACAGCCCCAAATGGAATTTAATGAAGGCCTCCGCACCAAATGGAATTTGATGAACCAGATGCGAAGTCTTCAGACTGTTCTCGAGACCAAACGTACTTGGCGCAGAGCTCTTCAAGACAAGACTTCAGGAGAGCTTGGGAGGAGAGAACCGCAGGAAGCATGGGAGGAGAGAGCAGGCATGACGTCAAACTCATCGTATCATCGCACCAGGTATTTGGCGGAGAGCTGTTCGAGACAAGACTTCAGGAGAGCTTGAGAGGAGAGAACCGCAGGCACGCATGACGTCAAGCTCATCATATCCGTACCAGATGGGATTTGATGAAACGGGTGCGTAGTCGCAACTCGAGACAAAAAGTATTCGGTGTCGAGCTCTTCGAGACAATACTTCAGGAGAGCTTATAGAGCCACCACATGGAGCAGGCGACAAGAGCACAGACCCACTCTTCTCGATCCCCACGGGTCGGGGGCCGATGTTGCTGGAGTTGTTGATGTGCAAGAGAACACACACAGACTATGTTAGGTCAGCTTCCATGTCGATACCACATATCAAAAAAGTATTGGGGAATTCTATACATAAATTTGATCGTTTTCCTTGGCGCCTGATACTCCAGCCCGCGGTGTTTCATTTCAACAACAGCCACGAAGCACTTGAGAGCTTTTCGACACAAAACTTCAGGAGAGCATGTTTCGTGGAGAGCACCACAAGGATGACGTCGGACTCATCATATCACCGCACCAGATGGTGTATGTGTCTGTAGGACGTCCTCGCGGCCAAAAGCACCTGGCGGAGAGCTTTTCGACACAATACTTCAGGAGAGCTTATAGAGCCACCACATGGAGCAGGCGGCAGGAGCACAGGCCCACTCTTCTCGATCCCCACGGGTCGGGGGCCGATGTTGCTGGAGTTGTTGATGCGCAAGAGAACACACACAGACTATGTTAGGTCAGCTTCCATGTCGATACCACATATCAAAAAAGTATTGGGAATTCTATACATAAATTTGATCGTTTTCCTTGGCGCCTGATACTCCAGCCCGCGGTGTTTCATTTCAACAACAGTCACGAAGCACTTGAGAGCTTTTCGACACAAAGCTTCAGGAGAGCATGTTTCATGGAGAGCACCACAAGGATGACGTCGGACTCATCATATCACCGCACCAGATGGTGTATGTGTCTGTAGGACGTCCTCGCGGCCAAAAGCACCTGGCGGAGAGCTTTTCGAGACAATACTTCAGGAGAGCTTATAGAGCCACCACATGGAGCAGGAGGCAGGAGCACAGGCCCACTCTTCTCGATCCCCACGGGTCGGGGCCGATGTTGCTGGAGTTGTTGATGCGCAAGAGAACACACACAGACTATGTTAGGTCAGCTTCCATGTCGATACCACATATCAAAAAGGTATTGGGGAATTCTATACATAAATTTGATCGTTTTCCTTGGCGCCTGATACTCCAGCCCGCGGTGTTTCATTTCAACAACAGCCACGAAGCACTTGAGAGCTTTTCGACACAAAACTTCAGGAGAGCATGTTTCATGGAGAGCACCACAAGGATGACGTCGGACTCATCATATCACCGCACCAGATGGTGTATGTGTCTGTAGGACGTCCTCACGGCCAAAAGCACCTGGTGGAGAGCTTTTCGAGACAAGACTTCAGGAGAGCTTGGGAGGAGAGAGCAGGCATGACGTCGGACTCATCATATCATCGCACCAGGTATTTGGCGGAGAGCTTTTCAAGACAAGATTTCAGGAGAGCTTGGGAGGAGAGAGCAGGCATGACGTCGAACTCATCATATCATCGCACCAGATGGTGTATGTGTCTGTAGGACGTTCTCGAGGCTAAAAGCACCTGGCGGAGAGTTTTTCGAGATAAGACTTCAGGAGAGCTTGGGAGGAGAGAGCAGGCATGACGTCGAACTCATCATATCATCGCACCAGATGGTGTATGTGTCTGTAGGACGTCCTCGCGGCCAAAAGAACCTGGTGGAGAGCTTGGGAGGAGAGAGCAGGCATGACGTCGAACTCATCATATCATCGCACCAGATGGTGTATGTGTCTGTAGGACGTCCTCACGGCCAAAAGCACCTGGTGGAGAGCTTTTCGAGACAAGATTTCAGGAGAGCTTGGGAGGAGAGAGCAGGCATGACGTCGAACTCATCATATCATCGCACCAGATGGTGTATGTGTCTGTAGGACGTTCTCGAGGCTAAAAGCACCTGGCGGAGAGTTTTTCGAGATAAGACTTCAGGAGAGCTTGGGAGGAGAGAGCAGGCATGACGTCGAACTCATCATATCATCGCACCAGATGGTGTGTGTGTCTGTAGGACGTCCTCGCGGCCAAAGGCACCTGGCGGAGAGCTTTTCGAGACAAGACTTCAGGAAAGCTTGGGAGGAGAGAGCAGGCATGACGTCGAACTCATCATATCATCGCACCAGATGATGTATGTATCTGTAGGACGTCCTCGCGGCCAAAAGCACCTGGTGGAGAGCTTTTCGAGACAAAACTTCAAGAGAACAAGCATAGTTTTTTTCTTTCTTTTTCTCTTCTTTTGATTGGCGGCCCGATGTTGCTGGTTTTTGATGCTGACCCCGCAAGAGAACATACGCAGACTATGTCAGATTAGCTTCCATATCGATACTACATATCCACATAAGTATTGAAGAATGTTATACATACATTTGATCGTCTTCTTCTCAATAACAACAACAGCCACCAACGGCAAAGGACACACCATGACTGTCTGTACAGGTGTATCCTTCCCTTAAAAACAACCCCGGAGTGTCATTTTCATTCTTATCAGCTGGATTAACCTCCGCTGCCCCCTGTATATATGGATTGAGTTAGTATTGACGGCTTCAGCAATATATTATGACAGGGGGGATGCTTTTTATGCATGCTTACTAGTGTCTAAGTAATGCCTTACGGCTTCCGGGCACATAATCTATTGAATTTATGTGATGTTGATACGCTAAGAAATCTTGACATATTTCAAGCCGGTCTCGAGACAAAAAACATATTTGCAATTGGTGTCGAGCTGTTCAACAAGAGCGTCGCGTAAACACTGCAAGACGTCTCGTCAGCTCATGAAGAACTGTAATTGATTTGGTTAATTCAAGTATCAATTTTTTGACCATCTCCTTCCCTCAGTGTAAACCTACATGCATGTAAAACAGAAACACATCGAAGTGTCCCTACCCATCATTTGGTTGTGTTGTGGTTTACACAGTACGCGTACACGAAGGATGGTGTTGAGGAAACAAAACAAACTGGGAGGAAACGTGTCTTGTAAAAAAAATAATGGAGTCGAATACCCGGCCTTGAGATAAAAAAAGATGTTTACATCGTCACCTCGTCATGATCTATTTATTGCTGGGGCTAACCTGTTTGGGTTAAGCGACGATTCTTGGCAACGCTTGCGAGTGATACCGTATGATGCCTTCAACACTCTTAGCACCCGGTTACACTGTCATACCCTCTCCGTTCTGACCGGAGAGGTAAGATGTACTTTCAATTACGGGTTTGATCAAGTACATACATGCATGTAGTGGGAAATACGTTTGCGCTTTTCTGCAGTACTTTACGATATCCTCAACCGATATATATACTTAGTCAACCACATCACAAACAAAAAGAATTAAACAACTGTAGCAAGTACCACTATAGTACGGAACCAAAAGCGCGGGCATTGGAGAGTATTTATCTGCATGCGGTTCATATTTTGGGCTTGTGGATGTGAATATTCTTGGGCACAGAAAAGTTGTTATTTGTATCTAACGGGCTATTCTAACAAAGAGAGTGCTCTACGGATTAATTGACTCCTGGGAACTCTCTCGTTCCCGATTTCTTTTATCCGGATCACAAGCTTTATACCCTTTTCACGCCAATGGTTCAACTTGGCAGCCAAGTAGTGGGCCCTTACGTTCCCTCTCAGCAGGCCTGGCGAACCGATAGGGGAGATCAATTGAAGCCTGCTAGTTATGCGTGTCACTGTCAGTTCTACCCTTGAATAATTGCGGAATCTCGTTTAGACGAGGGAGAAACGATTGCACGGAGAAGTCTTCATGAAAGTTCTTCGCTGCCTCCTTTTCAAGAAATCTCTCGATGGTTTCCCTTAGCGATTCGTTGTTTAAAGGCTTTAGCGTGAAGTCATTCATTCCGGCTTCTCTTGCACGATCACGATCGCCAGCCATTTCTGTTGCTGTAACAGCAACAATTGGAATATCCTTATAGGCAACTAGACCAGGATCTTCCGCCTTGCGAATGATCGCAGTAGTTTCATAACCATCCTATTCATATATCACAATGATCAGAACTAAATCAATTATATGCTCGATCGGGGACAAACCAGTAGCGGCATCTGAAGATCCATGAATATAATATCCAAAGCCTTGAGCTCCCCTTTTTTCATTCTCGAGATTGCGTTCTGTCCGTTGATTGCGACTTGTACATTACAGCCCATTTTCTCCATCCTCTTCGCAGTCACAACTTGGTGAGACCAATTATCTTCAACAATCAAGACATTTGTTCCCTTTATTGAGACTTTTTGTTTCTTCCAATAATCATGCCTGATTGCAGAGTGTAAGTCACCGATTCGGAGAACAACACCCATGTCATGAGCTAGACTGTCTTCTCTACGTGGGATTGTTACTGGAGAATCCTTTGGAGGCCGAAGACAAGGTAAAGAAAACCAGAAGGTGGAGCCTTGATCAACAACAGATTGGCACCCAATATTCCCTCGAAGAATTGTGGCAAACTATAAAACTTAGAAAGGCTTTACCATACATGAGAGAGATACATACGCTTTTCGCGATAGCTAAACCAAACCCTGTGCCATAGTGGCCAGTTGAGATATCGGCAGCTGCAATTTCCTCAAAGGGAAGAAACAATTTCTTCAAATGATCTTGAGAGATTCCAATGCCAGTGTCCTATGGCTGTTAGTTACATCGATGTGATAATACCAAACGATGCATGGTATCACCTTGACCTCAAACCTTAACTCTAGGGACCCCTTTTGGACCTTTTTCGTGATAACCTTGAGACTTACGGTCCCCTTTGAAGTAAACTTATATGCCTAGTAAGAGGTTAGAATATATTCAAAACCTCATAGTTGGCCAAACATACATTCGATAGTAGATTAATGACAACCCTCCGAATTTTCGCATCATCACTTTTGAGGAGCAGTTGTGTACCATCGCCGAAAGCACTATATATGACCTCTGTGTCATCGACCTTAAACTCAACGCCTTCCTTTGCCATGCTATTCCTGAATAGTGTCTCCAAATCCTCAACAAGATGTTGCAAAACGAAAACATTTTGATCAACCTTAAGGTCGTTTGATTCAATTTTGTTGAAGTCGATCAGATCGTTGATAACAAGAACTAAATCATGAGAAATTGTGAAAACTTCGGCAAGGGTGAAATTTGGTATAAAACCTACGGAAAGAATTGACACTTCTGAATATTTGACGGACTAGAGTTCTCTGTTCTTTTCCAGTCTGAATCTCGTATAAGAGCTCCAAAAAAGATATAACACCTGCAAGTGGTCTTCTTGGTAGTGACTAATTAGCGTTATGTACTGAGTGATGGGTCCTCAGAAAAGGTGATCTCTGTAATTGATTGCTGCGCATGAATCCATAGACTTACGTTTTAAGACCTCTGGATAAGTTCATGAGAAACACCTTTCTTATTTCCGCACTCCTAGAAATTTCCTGTTCTCTATTCGCACGTTCAGTCTGCTCTACAATTACGGTGAGACCTGCCAGTAAATTGTCTTTTTTCTCTGGGTCTTCCCATAAAGGGGTGGCTTTAAGATCGAAGACACGTTCTTCGCCGTCTACAAGTAGCCCAACTGTAGCTCTCTGTGGAAGCTTCGTAATGAAAACCTTATTGGTACACCATTCGTCATAAGGCAAGCGCTCAGAAAAGTCAGGACGCCAAACGTCCAAGTGGGAGATCCAATCCCATCCCTGACTTCTAACTCGGTCAGATTCTTAACTTGTGTAAACTAGAAATTTCAATTGATAGAAAGATGACGAACCCAACAGGCGGCGTCATGTCCTGGCCTAGTACCCTCCGGCACGTCTTGTTCGTAATGCAGATGTCCCCGTCTGGAGTAATGCATGCAAACGAATACTCCATCTCATCAAGAATCATATCTTTTAATTTAGCCACTCTGTCAACAACATCTGTCCCAGTTGTTCCAGCAGCAACGCTTTGTTTTGCCGATGGCTTCCGGCTTATCCCTCTCAAGGCAGGATTGAATTCGGCATCGACATCATCTGAGTTTGGGACAATGGATAAAGCTGTGAATACTCCCGAATTTGTGGGGTTGTTAGTGGTCTCGAGTATAGACATATACAATTCACCTCCAAGTAGCTCCCCATCCTGTTTAGTAATAATTATTGGGATTTTTTCCTTGCGTGAATACTCATCAATTCTTCTCGAATCTTCGCTATTGTCGATCTCATTGTATCCAGAGTAATCATCCTCTTTTTTGCCTGTATCATAGAATTCCGAGTAGGCGCCAGAATCGTAGCCATATGTATCTAGCTGGGTTTGCTTCCAGATCTTTGCCTTCACAGTCTTGAGTACTTGGGCAAGTGAGATCCATTTTCGCATATCAATTCTTGCCAAATCCATTGGTAAATCCTCTAAGTGAAAGCCCTCAATTCCTTCATCGTGTTCATATATCCCCTGAGAGCCTGTTGATGAAAATGAGGATTTCCCACCGCCTGGACGAGTGGTAGGAATAATAGGCGGGGGGTGGTAGGTGGGGTCACCTAAATCAATTAGAGGATTACGCCCCAGTAAACGTGTTGCTGATCTGTTTGCATATACCACAATATTACTGTCGGAGATCAATATTTGAGGCGTGGGTGAATTGTCCAGAAGTATGGAAGGGTTAAGCCCTGCCGGCAATGAGAAGGTAGGTCTAGCCCTTATGTTTGCTGAAGCTCTTCTCGCTATAGTAGCTGCAGCTAGAGTGTTTCTCCCCTGGTAGCCACAGTTGGGACAAATTGCGATAATCGTCTTATTTGAGGGGGAGCTCCCTTCATCGCCTTCAAGTTGTTTTTTCCCATGGTATTTTTTCCCGAGACATCCCTGCTCATGAGCAGATTCACAGTATTTGTCAGGAGGCACGCTGCGAGAACGGTCACGGGAATGGAAGAAAGGGCTCGAGGAAGAATCAGCTACCTTGAGCATATTCGAATACGTGTCCATCCTTCAGTGCTCGAATTGCAAACGAATGATCAAAGTTATGAGGTTTAGGTAGCCAATTCCAGCAACGTGGTAGGCAAAAGGCAAAAGGCCGATATACCTCTCGAGCCAGCGAGAGTAAAAGAGGAAAGTGATTTATTGGGTAGGGAGATTATCTGAGAAAGCGTTGTATTTCCCCACCTTCCAAAGGTATACAAAATATCGGTGGGGGTTTGGGCGGGCTGGGTTGCTCGGGCCGGGAGTTGGGTTGAGGTACGTGATTGAGGCACAGAATTTTAATGGGCCCGGGTGAAAATAACACCTGTCTAAGAAAAGTACGTAACAACTAGCATGCACTTTGATAAACGTATATATGTATACGCATTGTCCTACAATAATTGCAAGTCGAGTGACAGATTATGCTAACCTACTTCATGTGGTTAACCTATTTTTCTTGTGTAAGATTATCTAAGCACTCGAGAAATGACAAGGGTGAGTGATACTTCATGTCACAGTGGAAGATGGTTCTCTGTACCATATAACCCGAGTTAACCTATGGCAATAATGCAAAGTCGTCGCCATATAGTCCTAGACGGGATTTCTAATCGGAATATTCTTTGAGATTATGAAGCAAAGAGGTACAGATTGCTTATATGCATACATATGTAATTATCTTCTTTCTTCTCGGCCGAGGATGCACGTTTAGTGATCCTGGCCGATTATACTAGAGGAAAAGAGCTAGAGCCTCATCTACAATGTCAATTGCGTCATTGTGAATTTCAAAGCAATTGCGCGACAAATTATCGCCAGCTCGTACTATACTATTCTACAATATTATAGATATTGATGCAATCCAAGTGATCTTCCGTAATCAGAATACCAAATCCTTATTTATACCTCACATTCCCACGGTGCTTATAACTTATTTTCGGTACAATATCTATATCTCGACCTCGACGTTCACAATTGCAACTTAACTTACCACTTAGACAATAATCCCCTGCAATGGCCGCCATCAAGCCCCTCGCTATCATAGCCGGTGTAGGACCAGGAACTGGTGCCTCAGTCGCTCTAAAATTCGCTCGCGAATACACTGTGATTCTTCTATCTCGCACTGCCTCGTCCTTTGATTCAGTTGTTTCGGAAATCAAGTCAAATGGCGGACAAGCCTACGGAATCCCCACCGACATCTCTAACGAAAAAAGTGTGAAGGATGCATTTGCACAAATCAAGTCTAATCATGCGGATACGCCGGTAGCTGCTGCAATCTTCAATGCCGCAGGTGGATTTGTCAGAAAGCCATTTTTGGAAGTTACACTGGGTGAATGGGATGGAACTTGGGCCGTGAACGGGTTTGGGTCTTCATGCATTGTTGATAGATACAACTGCTAACGCTTATGATAGTCGTGGGGCATTCCTTTTCTCTCAATCAACCCTTCCTCTTCTATCAGCAAGCACGAATCTTCCTCACCCACCAACACTGATCTTCACCGGTGCAACCGCATCTGTGAAGTCTTCCGCTCTCTTTACAACCTTTGCCACGGGAAAGTTTGCATTGAGAGCACTCAGCCAATCTCTTGCCAGAGAGTTTGGACCCAAGGGTGTTCATGTTTCGCATGCTGTGATCGATGGGGTGATTGATATCCCGAGAACTAAAGAGTGGTTAACTGAGGTCCCTGATGCCAAGATTAGCTCTAATGCAGTAAGTTTTTCTCATGCTAGGGGCTAAGGGAATGAGCTGACAGCCACAGATCGCGGATGCGTATTGGCATTTGCATACACAGCCTAGGACAGCGTTTACATGGGAGATTGATATCAGGCCGTATGTCGAAAAGTGGTAGTTTTGACACAACATGTTTCTTATTAGTTAATAGTTATATCGAATTAACTACATATATATGTATTGAAAGTGCGAACCTTTATAAGTTTGTGTCTATAGGTTTATCTCGATTGCCTATCATCTGCATCCTTGCGGTGTGAAAGCAATAAAGATTTCGATGGAGCAAAACTTATACATATAGCACAGAGAACCTATTGATGATCTCTAAAACGTGTCAAGTCCATGATCATGATTTTAGATATTCAATAGCCCAGCCCAAAAAAAGAGTTAGGAATTCCCAAGTAGACTGCGTGTACTTTTGAATGCACCCATTTCATCTTATCTCATGTTCATTCCCACCGGTAAATTGTAGGTTTCTAGATTATCTAGCCCCAAATCTTATATAACTAAAAGCCTACATGGGTTTCACAACGTAAAGTGTGCGCCATGCGGTTGTAAATCTTTGTGCAACAAATCAGCCTGTGATTCCCTTTCGTCACCTATGCATGTAGGTACTAAGAGAAGCAATCCGGAAATATTCCTCGCTAATAATAATTCATTTGTAAAATTGCGCCATCAGGAGGTGCTATCGACCGAGTTCCTCGATGAAGAGCCATGTCCTCAAAGTTATTAATGTGATCGATCGAATGTGTTAATAGACTTGCACTTCTAATCCTACCAACAAGTCAAGATATATAGATAGTTTTGAAGTGATCGGTACATGCGGAATCAAAGGGTTATTCCCTACCAACTAGTTAGTCCAACGGAAGACGTGAAAATTGATTTTGGACTACTCGAAATAGGTATTCCAAATCGAGGTCTCCATCATAAGTTAAAGCTAAGGATATACTTGCAGTGCTGGTATTCGGGTATGATTTAGGGTACATATAGTTGCTGATAGAACACCCATACCCAGCCATACTTGAGCGGATGTTATTTATGATTTCAACAATTTCAACAGGACAGATACTTAGATCCCATCGAAAGACAACATTATGATTCAAAAACTGCTCCCAGGATGAGATGCAGCCCCTTTGCTTATCTAGTTGACTCTAACAGATCCCAACACGAAATCCCATCCTCTAGATAACGTTGGCATGAATGGAGTCTGAGCGTATCTATGGTGAGCGCATGCGAGGTATAAGCAGTGCTCATTTAACCAGTAGAGTACCAGGATCCAAAACAGGAGGCAAAAAACCAAACAGTTACGTAACGTGCGTCATACCTTTTTAGATTTTCATTACGAGATCTTCTACGCTGTCAGAACTAACCAACCCCTTGATAGATCTCGATAAGAGAGAAGGGGCGTTAGTTCCAGCCGCACTGGCTTTGCTTCTGTAGATGATCGCCGAAGCATAAAGCGAAGCAGTACTCGCGACCAGCAACAAGAACCCGAAAATGCACGTCCTAATCTGCAATTTCCATTGGAGTAGAAGTCAAAAACACACTAAAGACTTGTAGCTGTATATTCGGGTTCTTGTTGTTGGTCGCGAGTAGATATGTAATATTCCGATCCCAACGTTGTGCGTAAGGAGGAGCTAGTGGATATATAAGTATTTATAATCCGCGCTGGGGTTAATATTGCATCGACTGGCTACCACAGTATTAGGGTGTGACCTACGGACTTACAACTCAAGATGCTACAAAGTACCATCAGCTTTGAGCTATCAAGGGTTTGTTTTAAGGTTTTGTTGGACTCACGCTAATAATGATAGGCTATTTGTACGATGGCCGGCCCGGACCCATTGCAACGTCGCACAACACCACTCAAAATTTGCATAAATAAAATTCTCCACATGGAAAGTTAACGTTAACCTCAAATGACAGGAATATATATAACTATCAGAAGAGCGCACCTTGCTAGAAACAATCAACAAATAAAACTGAGAAACGCCAATAAGAAATGTAGTCCGGCCCAACACTACATACCCCCCAATACCCCGGTTGAAAAGGCTTGTGTATTACCATTTAGGCTCACCCCTCGCTGTCCTCCACTGCAATCCATATCTTTGCAGCACTACAGTAACCGGCGTCATAACTCCAAAAGTCAATAAGCCCTGCGCCGAGAAAGTCCATGTGAACCCTACACTGTCACACCATGGTGCAATAAAAAACGGATTCACGAACGCACTCAAATTAAGAAGTACACTATAGAAGATTATTACTGCCATTGCGTGCGATGGATAACAGTCGACTATGTAGGCGGAAATGGCAGTGTTGCCGATCTGGATTCCTGCTGCGACTGACTCGGTGTTAGTAGCAAAGGGCGGGAAACCTGAGAGAATTGCAGCAAGACTCACAGAGGAAAAGCGCAACCTGGCCAACCATCCAGTGGTAGCCTTTATCGACACTGATTCCCCACAGAATTAAACCCACTATTCATATCGAATTAGTAAAGCGGGAAAAGAGGTAACATTTCAGATGGATCATACCAGCGGTTATAATTACAGCAGGATATACTAGCCAAAGTCGCATTTCTGCAACACGGATATCATTGTTCTTCTTAGCTAGCAACGAGACTATCCGGTCGCTCAATGTACCGGAGCAAAATATTTCGCATATCAGAGTTCCAAGAATCAATCCGAGAAAGAGGAGCCCTTGAATATTGGCGGCATATTGTGGATATGCAACTGGGAGGTATGTAATGACTGACAACACCCACCAATACCTTTAGGACCTTTGTCAACTTTGTCACCTTTGGGATATAAATGAGGGGAAACAAACCAAGCAAAACAATAGAAGAAGACTGAAATAGCTATGTTTGGGAAGGACCAAAGCTTGCAGAATTGCATAAAAGCATCCCAAGGTTTAGGATGCTCAACACCAGCAATCTTCGTAAAGTTAACGAAAGGAAGGTTCTTAGTTCGCTTAATATCTAAAGGAACCTTCGCCAAAGTCTTTTCGGGATCATCACCCAGACCAACCTCCGTTATGGTTGTTGGGAGACGTGATAATATCAACTTACGGGGATATAAAGTTTCTGGCAAAAATAATATTTCCGCAACCAAAAGGACGCCAAAGAGAATTGCTGTGAGCCAGGCTACCCAGTATTGGTCCACTAAGGATACAAAGCCACCAACTTTCCGAGAACAGTTAGTAACTAGGAAACCGTCGACCTAAATAGGAGTTTCGTTGTACATACTCAACGGCCCAACCAACAGTCCCATGTCTAGTGCGAGCACCCACAGGCCTAGCTTTTGACCTCTCTCATACTCAAAAAATAAATCATTCACAATGGCCATCCCGACAGTCGCTGCTGGACTAACGCCAAAACCCTGGAAAAATCTTGCGGCCATGTACCCCTCATAGGTGGGTGCCACGGCAGATCCAATGGTCGCGATAAACGCCATTATCGTCCCTAAAATGAAAATTATACGCCGACCATATATATCTGCGAGGGACGACCAGAATAAGGGGCCTAGTGAGAGTCCAAGTGCTGGGATGGCGACGGTCCAGTTGACCTGGGAGTATGATATGGAATATTGCTCTTGAAGAAGGGGGAAGGATGGAACGGTCGTTGTCGTGATGTATGTGAAGAGGAAATACCTGGGTTTCGAAATTTAGCACATTCCTTTGGCCTTGTTATTTCACCGCTCCATCACCTCAACACTTCATCTCCTCGGTACCCCGCAGAAAGACGGCCTACTCACATCCACATTACAATCCCTAAGATCGTCCATTTTTCAATTCTTGAAAAGTTCAGCGGGTCAAGGGGGTCTTCCGTCGGTTTAGGATGTAGCTCGACCCCCCCTTTTGCCGGGGCAAACTCTTTGACATAGCCAACAACCTCCTCGCTACCGTTGTTTATTTGCCCAGGAAAAACTTTGTTTTTACCTAACTTCTCGGAACTTGATGGAAGGGCGTCGCGGGGAGCCTTTTCGTCAGGACTGCCTCCGCTAGTATTTGCTGTGCTGTGAGCCATGACTAGCTACTGAGTGGGCCACTTCAAGTTACTCCCAGACACTCCGTTTGAGAAGTAGCCGGGGATAACTAGACGAAATGGAACAGGAAAAACTAACTCGCTCTTAGGGTACAAATCGAAATGCAGAAAAGATGAGTCTCGTAGCGAGAACTACCTCCTATCCAGATGGCGCGTGATCAGAGACAGCTTGCAACTTGTCTGAGGGAATGATCTGTTCTATATGTATCCTTTTGATAGCTAATTAGTTGTACGTGACAGGGTGCAAATCCTCACGATCCCAACTCCTTGAATACACCAGTTAGGGGTGCTTGCCTACAAAAAAAAAAGAGAAGATACGCGGGGGTTTGAAACGCTCAGAGACCGGGATCATGTGACTCTCATGATAGATGATAAGTAACCTTATCCTTATCACAATCAGTAGATCTAATTATGCACTGTTCAGTGTAGTTTCCTAACATCGCCGGGAAGTGTCCTATCAAGAGATAGACAGAGACATGAATAATTTACAAGACTAGGGGATTCACAGATTATCAGTCACGCTGTTTCGTGATGAGAGATAACAACTTCTTTGTCTGCTATCTAATTTCCCTAGCGTAGCCTCATTCAATCATGAGGCGACGTGGGATCCCAAGAAAGGTGTTTCTTTTTTTACTGAACCATATATATTCATCTATTTGAAAAGCAATTTCGTCCAAGCTTGACTTCTGTGATATCAATTCTTTGTGGTGTTTCTTTTCACTTATTAGGTGGGTTACCGTTGGTCCGCTGTACCTACACTTCGCTACCATCTACATACATACCTGGATCGACCATGCGCTGCGTGCATATAGTCGCGTGCGGCAGTGGGATAAGTGAATGTTTGGCTCTGTTAGTTGGCTTCTTGCTATCAGCTTGATGCATAATTGAAGAGGAAAAATCGGATGTGTTAGTAGACATAAACACAGGTCCTTGATAGACCTCGGTCACAAACCAGGTGACCTACAAGCATATTCTGGAAGATCTCATTCTAATTATATGCCTACATCTTACGACGTGGGGTAGATCATTAGCCTATTCGATTGATCAGCTTGGAGGAAGTAGACGGGCAAAATCACTAACAATAATTTATACTCATACTCGCGCGTTAATTAAGTAGTCGGATATCGTTGCAACCAAATGCTTACTAAAAATTCAGACTTTTTAATTAACGACTGAGTATGTTCGAGCACTTATATACATTAGATTAACCTACAAAAATAAAATATAGTTTCAACTTCTCGTGGATATATCTTGGTAAACAAAAGAGTCAAAATATAAACACTTAGGGCCAGGCCAGGCTCACTTAGGAAACAATAATTAGTTTTAGGGGGTATTAGGAATTAAGGAAGTTTAAGTGATCTATCCATCTCTTACATGGAGAGACATTGTCGTCCTATAATTATGAATTGCATCCATTTTTATTTACACGTATGTATTGTTGGGCGAATTCGGAACGCCAATTTATTTATTCACACAATCTCTGGTTCGAGACAATATGTACTGATCTATGTACATATAAGTACCTCTAATTCGCAGGAAAGCCGAGGGCTACACTGTTTAATTTATTGGTGATCATGCAATGATTATGAATTTGAAATTAGGAATAAACATAGCCGAGTTTAGCATCTCTTTGGAGATCACAAATACCTGAATTTCTCCACCCCGAGATTCATGATGTGACTACCGTAAAACTTGAGTATGTACACCCACGGGAAAAAAGTGACGAAACAACGAGTGACCACAAACGCGGTTAAACAACAATTATGACTTTTGAAGGGAGGCGTACAAGGCGTCAAATATACTTCGGGAGCCGTACTATATACTCTCTTTCTCATTTTGTAGTTCAAGTACTTCTCGTCATTGGGGTTGGTGTTAAGTGCAGGCGTTGTTTCCTCACTTTTTCCCCGTGGGTGTACTAGTACTCATGATCAGCTAGCGAGCCCTAGATATATACATGACATGTAGCTACGGCCTGTAGTTTGACAGTTCGCCAAATGGTTAGTATTAGTCAGCATAGAAGCTCAAATACAGTACTTTACGCAGCGCCCAGTAACCAACATCCAAACTTTTAACAAGCTAGCGAAGCTAGTGATATTCAGTTCATATCATCTCAAGTCATCAAAAACTCTCACAGCTCCTCTGGAGGATTTTCGGTGACAAAAACTGGCAACTACCCTTCGAATTAACGGTACCTGTTCGTTTCTACTTCCCCCCATTAAACCTATCTCTTGGAGAACGGAAACAAGCTACTCGAGGGTTGGGGATGAGCCCTTCCACCCTCTGTTACCCTGACACTAGTAACCTCCGTAACCACCCGGCCTCAATGGATCCAGGCCCCCACACATATCCAAGGCATTGATTCATTTACGTAAGACCACGCCAGATAACTCTTGAAGCTAGGATTGGCTCTATTCAACGTCTGGCTCTACATTACTTCCGTCTTTCCGCGTCGATGATTCCTCCGACTGGATGAAATAGTAAAACTTAATTGAGATTCTTTTTGGGATTTTTATTGGTAGATGATGCAAAACATCCTGTTCTATCTACCGGGCTTACATTATGGGAATTTCTACATACCAGTAGGTACCTGTATTTGTGATATGGTGATTTTACTCGGTAGATATTCTTGGAAGCTTCTAGCTTTGATAATCCAAATATTGTGAATCTAATCTGTCTCAGGCTAACCCAACCACCCATGCAGAACATCTTATTCTATTCTGCCCTTAGGTAAAAGAATCGAGTAGTGGGCCAATAGGAAGATTTCCGGACCCTTACTACAACTACCTTTACCTGCCCATAAGGATAGTCCGATGCGAATATTACCAGGTTTCAAGTCCAGACGAGTCAGCCAGTTATCGATGCCCCGCAATTGGGGCAAGTAGGTAGGTAGGCTACGCACTTACCATCATGTAGTCTCTGCCTGGTGCTACGGTTTACCTTTTTTCGATCTCGGTTCAAATCCAAGAGAATTGAGAAGGATATTGATTAGTCTTCGTACTGCTCCGCTTGACTCGTTATGTAAGAATAAGACTTTGTGGAGGAAATACTATGTTGTTCTCTCTGTCTACCTACCTTCTACGGTACAGCTTGCTACTAATCCTTTACTCTTACCCAAGGAAGGAACTTTTTACTCATCTTCGGCTCTGTCATTCCTAACCGTAATCTTGGTAATCTTCATCACTTCTACTACCAGTCTTTTTCAGTTCAAAAGCTTACTTGTCTCCCAATCTTCAGGTGCAACCTTATATCAGAGATATATACAGGATACGACGCTACTTCTTGGTATCAACGGTAGAAGAACAGATTACCCATTCGTTCTACTCACAATACAGATTCCACGATGCGAGATCATACGTATACGGACACCCCAGTTACGACAAAAACCACATCAACATGGCTACTGCCATTCTTTCGATCAAGTAGCACTTCCAAAACAAGTCCAGATGAAACTTCAACATTACTTCCAAAACCTCTGGATGGCACTTCACATTCCATCACCTCCAACTCTGCCCTGGCAGAGTTTCTTCTTCTGCTCAAAATGAGCGTTCCTGTCATTTTGGCCTACACTCTTCAGAACTCACTGCAAACCATCTCGGTCCTAATAGTCGGACGGATGTCGCCAGAAAATCTTGCCACCGCTGCGTTCTCATATATGTTCGCTATGTCAACCGCCTGGCTAATTGCTCTGGGTGGTACAACAGCATTAGATACACTTTGCTCCTCAACCTTCACTGGTTCTCGAAACCCTCACGAGCTTGGGATCCTACTTCAAAGGGCTTTTATTGTTCTAGGACTATTCTATGTGCCTGTCGCAACACTATGGTGGTTCTCGGAAGGTGTATTTTTAAGGCTGGGACAATCCGCGGAGCTGGCTCAGCAATCCGCGCTCTTCTTGCGATGGCTTATGCCAGGAGGATTGGGATATATTTATTTTGAAGCTACAAAGAAGTTCTTACAGGCACAAGGGATCATGGGAGCGGGAACCTATGTACTATTGATAACGTCTCCGGTAAATGCGGTGCTAAACTACTTGTTCGTTTATACGTGGGGATGGGGATTGATTGGTGCACCTATTGCCACGGGGATAACATATTGGGCGAGTTTTGCAGCAATTGTGGCATATGCAAGATTTTCCAAGGGGTGGGAGAGTTGGGGCGGATGGGATAAGGCCTGCTTCAAGAATATGGGAGTCTTCGCCCGGTTAGCAGGATTAGGGGTAGTCATGGTGGGAACTGAATGGGTAAACCAAACACCAGCCGAGAACCCAAAACGACCGTTTCACTGATATATTTACACACAACAGTGGGCATTTGAAATTGTCGCGCTTGCGGCTGGCCGCCTAGGCACCGTCCCCCTTGCGTCTCAGAGTGTCATAATGACCACCGACCAAGTCCTCAACACAATCCCCTTCGGCATCGGCGTTGCTGCCTCCACCCGCGTTGGCAACCTTCTCGGTGCCCGTGACGCCCGAGGCGCTTCCCGTGCCGCCAATACCGCTGCTGTCCTCTCAATTACAGCTGGCGTCCTTGTCATGATAATCATGCTCGCCGTTAAGGATTTCTACGCTAAGATTTTCTCCGATGATGTCGATGTGATAAAGCTCACAGCAGAGGTCATGCCACTTGTTGCACTGTTCCAAATTGCAGATGGATTGAATGGCAGCTGTGGTGGTGCACTGAGAGGCATGGGAAGACAGCACGTTGGAGCTGCAGTTAACCTGGTGAGTTATTACTTGGGGGCACTACCATTGGGAATTTGGTTGGCATTTGGCGGATGGGGGTTGAAGGGGTTGTGGGTGGGACAGTGCCTGGCACTCTATTTGGTAGGTGTGGCGGAGTGGGCACTGGTAGGGTGGAGTGATTGGGAGTTACAGGTGCGGAAGGCATTTGAGAGGATGGAGGTGGATGAGCAAATTGAAGAGGGTGGGCTTTGAGCCTTATCCGATAATATGAAATTATAGACTATGTATAAACTGCTTTTTCCTTTAAAATAGAAGTTTAGAGTTTCTTTTCAGCCGTGGCATATAACCTGTTCTCCTTTGAAAACTTGAGTAATTACCTGTAGGTTGTTGTTTAATACCGGAACAACAATAATCCGAATATAAATCCCTTTTTATCCTGCCTGCCATTAGGAAACATCCGTTTCTTATCTCGCAATTGCATTCCAGTGGTGCATGCAGCTCGAAACTCTCGTCCGAGCCCAAAACTCACCCAATTGGCCCCCTCGCCATCTCTCAATACCATCTCCCACCATCAGAACAAAAACAAGCTTAAGATATGTAGGTATATCTCCGTCCACTACGAGGGTTATTGTATATACATTTGTTAGTAATCCCTCTTAGTAACCCGTTCAGATAAGGAGTTTACGCAACAACCAGCAGAGTTACAACCACGTTCTATACGTATAGCCGCCGTTACATCTTCTATGATGCGATGTGCTCTAGAGTACCACGATTGTAAATATGCTAGTGAAAGAAGGAAGGAAAGGAAAGCATGTATGTACTCTGGAGTACCTACATGTAGATAGGTACATATGAGCGATAAGGAGTACAAAGTGTAGAACGTAGCGAATGGATAAGGGTCGGTTGATTGGCTGGGTTCCGAAATGGGGCAACGGGATGATGTTGATAATGCCCCGATGTGGTAACTGGGGTGAGAAGGTGCACTTTTTGGGCATGAAGCCGCATGCACGGGCCAACTAGTGGACCGGTAGAGGGTCAAGTACTGACTGTACTACTATCTATATTCCTATTTGGGATATACAATAGAGAACTCGTAGTTCACCGGGTCACGACAGCTTGTACTTCGTGCACCCCACCCCATACCGGTTTTTTTTTCTATTCCGGGGTCGCGAGGTCTTATCCGGGATGCTGGGAATCGGAGAATTGTGATTGCGTTTTTACTATTACTTTACACTTTACCTATTATGAAGATCGTACCATATCGAGTAAAAAACACAATCGCATCTCCGCTGTCCGATAAACACGCCTCCTTTGTACCCGGCCAGTAGACTATGAGACCAGCATTCCTTGCATCTTCAAGAAGAAATTTTGACCGTTGCCACTTCAGGATACACGGGAGAGCAAGACCCCCCAATTGAGGTGATCCGGGGGAGAGAGTTTTGTTCTTTTTCCTCTTTCTCTTTTTTACTACTATATGGAGGAGTACGATAGAGTAGTAGAATTTCTAGAGTATAGAAATCGGATTACCTAAAGCTCTGAGTCTCGAGATCGATGCTTCGGAGTTAAGATTCGTCTCCAGATCCAGATGATAGGATACCGTTGATAGATGCTTTGATGCGCAGAGGAGTTATTGCATCCTGCCATCGATATCGTTTGATAGCTACCCGCGCTGTTTCTCCGGTGTGATGTCAATGACCGATTATTGCCTTTTTAAGGGCATGAAATGACAATTTCTTTTACCTAATGGATATAACTTCTGAAACTTCTCTCTTCTTAATAGTATTCAGGCCTTGCTCGGATTCCTCAACGTAAGAGACGCAATTGAACATAAATCGGACATAATCTCTGTTGAAATTACTTTTCCAACAGATGTACATCACTACTCTCATCACCTTAACGATGCATACCACTGCCCTCCTTTTTCTTGCAGCTATATCCTCTGTCGTAGGACACGAGCACACAGGAAGTTTACAAGAGCCCCTCAACGCGCAAGGACCTCATCGTGAGAGATTGTGGTATAATACTCTGCCTGGTGACGGCGGTACTCAAGTATATCTTCCTCTCCCCTTAGCACTGTGATTTATTTTAATTTGTTTAATAGGCGGACTCGGTATTCTCTGGCATCTCCACATTCGGACGCCTGCCATACTATCCATGCCTAGCCTCCGACGCAGAGAAATTCGATATTGCCTTCCTCGGTATTGGCTCCTCCTCCGTGCCAAGCGTTTTACTTCTAACATGGAGATACAGGTGCGCCGTTTGATACCGGCACGTCCTATCGTCCTGGAGCCCGTTTTGGCCCATCCGGAATTCGCCAAGGATCCCGGCGTCTCAATCTCTACGGCGGATACAATGTTCCACTCGCTACCAACCCATTCAATTCCTGGGCTCGGGTCCTTGACTGCGGTGACATACCGGTTACTTCGTTCGTTCCCCATTCTCTCCTGTCTCCTATCCAATAAAAAACTGACAGCCGGTAGCTACGACAACGACTACGCAATCAAGCAAATTGAGAACGGCCACCATGCGCTACTGTCCCGCACTCCTGCCACGGACGCGGACAAAGCGGGCCCCAGTCTGAACGGTAAGACGTTGCCAAGGGTTATCACTTTGGGTGGGGACCACACCATCGTCCTACCGATTTTGAGGAGTGTCAAGAAATTGTATGGTCCCATCAGTGTTATCCATTTTGACAGTCATTTGGATACGTGGAAACCCAAGGTCTTTGGGGGTAGCTTGTCGAAGACTGCGAGCGTGAACCATGGAACATACTTTGTGAGTTCCACCTCACATAATAGCCTGATTTTTAGCTGATATTAACAATGAGAACAGTACCACGCAGCCCAAGAGGGTCTTCTCAAGAACGACACCAACATCCATGCCGGAATTCGCACGACCCTCAGCGGCCCCAGCGACTACGAAAATGACGGCTACGTAGGCTTCCAGATCGTCGAGGCTCGGGAAATTGACACCATCGGCGTGGATGGCATCATCAAGAAGATTATCGACCGGGTCGGCACCACTAATCCCGTGTACCTGTCTATCGATATTGACACTCTTGATCCCGCGTTCGCACCTGCTACCGGAACCCCGGAGACTGGAGGGTGGAGTACAAGGGAGCTGAGAACTATCGTTAGAGGGCTCGAGGAAATTAACTTGGTCGGGGCTGATATCGTGGAGGTGGCGCCAGCGTATGATACCAATGCGGAGTTGACTACGATGGCAGCTGCGGATGTGTTGTTTGAAGTGATGAGTATCATGGTGAAGAAGGGCCCCTTGAGTTATATGGGCGATGGAAAGAAACAGCACGAGTTGTAAGAGCATTTGTAAAGGTATTATGTGATTAGTAGTTATATGAATGATGATATGGTTTTCAAAAAAAAGAAAAGACCACAATTGCCGCACTTACCACTTTGGTGGACGTAAATCGCTCTTGTTTGATTTCATCCAGATGATCAACCCATTCGATATATACCCTTTTGAGTTATCGTATATAAAGGGTTTGAATTTGATGCTCGTGTAGGTAGAATATCCAGCCGTAACAATATAGCCAGAACGACAAATTAAGCAGCTAATGACGTGGGTGATGAATAGATGAAAGAGCCATAACCGGGACGAAGGAAGAGAAGACATCTAACAGCTTGGCAAATGGATGGAGCGGATCACGCCTTCACTCCAAAAAATGTGCCAAGAAACTAAGGGGGGTGTTGATGCTACATGTAGTGTCATCGCACTCGCTAGCTCTGGCAGTAATGATAAACGGTGAAGAGAGCTCAAAATCACAAGAAATCACTCGAATGTCTTGGCACCGGTGAAGCAGAGCCCCAAACCCGGTCAACCTTAAACTCAAGCTTAAGCCCGGTCAATCCTTGAGGGTTAAGTTTATATAAGCAGCTCTACTGCTGTCGGTGAGTGAAGGTGAATGATCAAGCTTTTGAGAAATTAAGCGATGTAGGGGTTCCGGCAGTTTCAGCTTCGCTTTACAGGCATGGTTGTCTACTCAGAAGTGATGGATATTGGTGGTTTCCTTTTTCCATTGAACCTCCGAACTGAATTTGGAGACCAGACTTGTTACTGTTTGTAACATGCTGACGGAGGATGTGTTAAAGGACATGTGTTTGAAATGCAGAAGTAACAGCTGTATCTAAAGCCATTGCCGTCATGTCAAAGAAACAAGACAACGTGGAACATCAGAAAGGTACCCCGCTGTTCCCCCGAACAGACAGTCCTCATGATCATCTTAACCCCGAAAACCATCAGATCATCCTATCCATCCTAAAATACCAATGGCTGATCTGACCTTCGGGAAACATTTTAATTCTAGCCATCACCAGATGAGCTACATGTAGCTAGATAAGTACCGACTTTAGTGACCACCCGCCCTTACCCAATACGGGATCTAAACATTTGCTCACACATCTTAGGACATAGCCCCCGCAACGTCAAACCATATATCTTCCAGAAGGAAATAAAAATACCCTCCACGATAAATAGGAACGATGCAGAAAAGCTCTGATCATTCATCCCTTATGTCGTGCCTCAAGCCAGACTTCATTACCCGACACGCGCGTTCCTACCACTTGTAGAGTAGGCCCCGCCAATTGCAAAGAAAGAAAAAAAGAAAAACCATCCGTTCGCGAAACATCATTTCACGCAGTCTAGGCAAATTTTGGTCAGCATAGACACTGCAGGTACGCGGATAGCTACTGCGTGGTATGCATACCAGCTAAAGTTAAATGAAGGTTTCGTGCTCGCACCACCGGCCGGATCGGAGGACCCGTCAATTGTGGAAACTAAACCGATTTCAACACCTCTTACCACTACTAGTGTTTGAGGCTTTGACTTTCGAGATGATCACTATATTGAAAGTGGTTTCCTTTGGAATTGATGGCCTCCTGAATTCTTCAGAGAATGAGGGCTTATATATTTTTGCTATTGTTACTGAAGTCCTCTCATGGGGTGCAGGGGGCGCCTCGTTAAGGCAAATTATCAAGGAATGATTCTGGGATAGGGATATGGTTAAACTTAATACACAGCAGCAGTAGGAGGGCGCAGGAAAACTATCGATGGGGTTCATGTCGCACAGTCTACACCGGATCGCTCCGTGAGTCTTACCGCGCGTTCGGTATGTGCCAAGCTCGAGATTTACAGACGCTAGTCCTAGAATGGACAGACTGATGATACTTGGTATTATGTACCTACCGGAGAAATGGCTACTGACCTAATATCGGGGATGTGGAGGGGAAAATAGTATCGTTAATGCCTTATAAAGGGGGTCGGGCCGTTTATCAAGCACGTCTTTTTTTTACTCGCAAAATATCATTCACGTCCTTCCTTCCTACGAGCTTTTTCTTCTTCTTCTTATTCTTATTCTTCATTTCGTTTCGTTTCCAATTCTTTTCTTTCCTTATTTCTCTTCTTTCCAATAACTTGGAATCCACACTCTCTATCTTTTTTCTTACATATCTTCATAGCCAAAATGAGTAACCCACGTCACCAAGAATATCACAATAATCAAGCTCGGTCTCAGGGCTTCCCTTTGGAAGACTATCCTCTGGACCATAGGCACTCTCATCCACAGGACTGGAAATATGGGATGTGTGGGTGTTTCAGCGACTGCGGAGTCTGTAAGTGGCCCATCTAGTTCCATAATTTATATTCCAAGATCGATATACTAACAATTCCTCAGGCTGCACTGGTTATTGGTGCCCTTGTATCCTCCACGGAAAGACCAAGCACCGCATGCGCCATGGCACAATGGAAAAATACTCCTGCTGCAACGGTCCCGTACGTCTTTCCCCACACTGCATAGCTTTATTTCAACCACTAACAGGTCTTATTATAGTGCATGGGATTCGGATGCTTAGTAGCATGTCTGCCACCACTCTACTTCATTATGGGAATGCGACAGCGAGCCGAGATCAGGGAGCGATACAACATTGCGGGTGGAGGTTGTGGAGATTACTGGAGATCACTTTGTTGCTCGTGCTGCTCGCTCATTCAGGAAGAGAGGGAAGTTAGGGACAGACAGAAGGAGAAGAACGTCGCTCGCGGATATCAGCAACCACAAGGGATGGTTTATGCGGGAGGCAACTAAGCTTGGCAACGTTTACGGAGATTGGCTTGAGTGGCTTGAGATTGGGGCTTTTTCTTTTCTTTTTATCCTTCCCTTCCCGTTCTTACTTTTTTCTTTTGTGGGTATTTTTGGGCGTTTCTTTTGTTAATTTCGTTCAAGGAAGATCGATAGGGCTGGGGAACTAGAGGGGTGACGGCGTTCACCGGGGGGGCTTTTCTATATATTGGGGTTTTCATATGTCCACAAGCTTTCGAATTGACAAACTAATATGTCAATAACCACTTATTAAAAATCGAATTTCATAACGTACCACCACCACCAGAACCTCTTGCCCGGCCCGAGTGAGCGCCCATGAAAATTTACTAACTAGCACCCACCTTCATTTCGGTCCATTGCGGGTTCCGAACTCATCCAACGGCTCTCTATCCGAGATAAACACCGCCCCAAAAATAAATCACCCCCAAATTCCAATATTTCGCGCCCGGGCATGTAGTACAAGCACAAAAGGCAAGAGATACATATCTTTCTAACGGCCAAGGACAGTGGGGTGTGTCGCTTAGGTTGCAGGGCAGGATTATTCTGGAAGCGCAGCGCTTGTTGGTTGGTTCACCGCATGCATGCACGAGGCTTCTCAGCTCAGTCGAGGGTTAGGGTTCGGAGTTTCTCATCCAATGTGATTGGTGTTGCGGACTGAGATGCCTGGCCTGCAAAACGGACTGAGTTTGTCCCCAATGAATTGAACCGGGCGTGTAAGACGAGGTGTGGTGGTCTGTTACTCTACATGCATGTACTCTAGGACCCCCAGATATATATAGAGGGGGGGGGGGGGGATTTTAATATCATCTGGTTGGGCGTCACGCCAGTTGTGTTTCGTCAAGGAATGTTTGGAATGTTTGGAATGCAGGTGGGTGTGGACGTACTAAGTTGATGCTGGTGAACTGAGTTGGGTTGAAGCTCGACTGAGCCGGCATGTGTGACGGACTGAGTCGGTGCTGGTAGTTGACATGTGACTGACCCTAATCGTGCAATCGACGGGATTTATTCGACTGAGTTGATGCTCTCAAACTAGCTCGAGGTTGGTTTGCGTTACTAACCTAGCTATGTATAGGTTTGTTCGATGTATGATGGACTGAGTCTAGACGGCACTGATTGGAAGGAGTTGACACCGCGAAGTGAGTTGCGTTGATATAAAATTGATTTATCAATGGACTGAGCTTGGTTGATCATGTGGACTGGACCAAGTTGGATCTACTCGACTGAGCATGAGTCGGTTGAGTGATAACAGACTGAGTTGACTTGATGTTGAACTGAGTTGGTGCCGGCGGGCTGAGTCGACTTCTAGCGGACTGTGTCGAGTTCTAGCGGACTGAGTCGGTCCATCCCCGCTCAGTCGACGTAGTAGACTCGACTGAGTCTGTCCCATTTGATAACGGACTGAACCGGCATGTGTCTAGGACTGAGCAACTGAGCCCAATTGATGCCCGACTGAGCCCGACTGAGCCCGACTGGGTTTATCCTCTCCGACTGAGCCAATTTGCTAGCTGACGGACCGAGCCGGCATGCATACAGAACTCAGCAACTGGGTTCAATTATCCCCGACTGAGTTGATCTCCCAAACTGGATCCGGACTGAGTTCGTAATGTCCGACTGAGTCGAGTTGATATCCGACTGAGCTCATACAATTTCCGACGAATCAGTTCATACCTCGACAAGCTGAGTTTGTCAAGTTCGACTGAGCCGACTGAGCTACGTACTTTACATATCCTGCATATCGGACTGAGTTTGTGACGTCTGACTGAGTCGTGTGAGTGTCCGACTGAGCTTAACTGAGCCCGACTCAGTTCATCCGTGCCCAGCTGAGCCGTTATACGTTGCATCGACGTCAAACTGAGTCCGCATCACCGGACTGAGTTTGCATTTTCCAACTGAGCTTAATTCAGTCCGACTGAGCTCATGCATCCGATAACCAACTGAGTTCGTACTTCGTCGAACTGAGTTCAGTCCAAAGCCAACTGAGCTCAATTCTGTCCGACTGAGCTTGCCCCACTCGACTGAGTTTCCTTCATGGCCAACTGAGTCCAGGTTTCGTTAAACTAAGTTTCCCCTCCGTCCAACAGCTGATCTCACCTCTTCTAACTGAGCCATAAGACGTCTGACTGAGTAACACCATCTAACGTCCGACTGAGTCGACACCTCGCAGAACTGAGTTTACCCCCACTCGACTGAGCTTTATCACCGTCTGACTGAGCTCAATCGGTCCCGACTGAGCCGTCCTACACATGGGACTGAGTTTACACTTTCCAACTGAGTCCGACTGAGCCTATTTTCTCCCGACTGAGTCGAGTCCACATCTGACTGAGCCCAGCTGAGCCAAACTAAGTTCCGACACACCAAACTGAGTTCAGCCCATGCTCGACTGAGCTCAATTGTGCCCGACTGAGCCTGGTTGTGTTCGTCTGAGCTTAATCGAACCCGACTAAGTCCACGCTATCAAACTGAGTAGAACCATGCTTATCTTGCTTGTCCAACTGAGTCCCTCAACGAAAGAGTCGTTACATATCCCGATCTACTATTTGGTTTTTCCTGAACTAAGTTTGGATGTATCCACACCCGCAGTATGGCCATAGTTCCTTCCATCCGACCTCCCAGTCCTTACTGTACGACTGAAGAGACCAAGTAGCTACTGGCCTAGACTCGGGCACCCGCCACCCAGGTTTCATTCCCCGAACTAGCGGCAACATCATGGTTTAACTAAGCTTGAGCTGGCGACTGATCTCGAGGGAATAGAACATACATACCAGGGTTAGGGTTTGGCGGAGATTTATTTGTTTGTTGATTAATTGATTGATACGACTTTGGTTAATTGATTTCGATACAAAGAGAAAAGAGAGAACAAGAACTTGTTATATTATGAGATCCCTCCAGACAGCGAAACCTAACTATTCAACCTATCGTTGATAACAAAATAAACAGCGAAATAAATGAATAAAAAGGTATTCATGAGCTATCACTCGACCCAGCCGGCCGACTATCCAGCAAAATATATTGCCATCGCTAGCTAGATCCGCCACCCAGAAGTAAAGAAAAAAGAAAATGAATAGCCAGTCATGAGCTTACGCGAATGCGAGAAGCGCGATATCATCCAGAATCATATTCGACGCCTGATACCCGAGCCTGGGCCCATCGCATGTTCCAGCCACCTTCAAGATGACCGGTAAACCAGTCCCAACCACCGTTGCAACCTGTCTAGTCTCCTTCCACCCGGCCCCTACAACATTGCTGCTAAGCGCAACAGTGATACCGTCAAGGGAAAAAGTGAGCTGGCATCCCAGCGACGATATCAGTGTGGAGGCCTGAAGTGTATATTCCACCCCAACACATAATACAATGCTCTGACTAAGTGATACCTTGCCTTTAATGGACGCCACTGCTTCCAACCTGATGACGAGACTTTTGTGGCCGGACCGCGAGACGCCGCTGGTAATTTTGCCGGAGGTGTTGGGGGAAGAAGTGATCTTCCAGAACGAGGGGTAGCCTATCTCGAAGCCAGGGTTTTGAATGATTGCGTAGCAGGTCGGGATAGAAATACTCGTGGCCGATGTGTTTATTATTGTGGAGAGTGTTGTGGGTGTAGAAGTTATGATAGGTCTGATAGCTGTAGGAGCAATGGTACCGCTTAGGACGATAGTATCGATGGTATTAGCAGTGCTGCTGGTGGGATTGATTATGGTAGGGTCTGTAGTGCGGCTAGGATCAACAATGGTGGGAAGAATAGTACCACTGGGGTTGATGGCACTAGTTCCAGGGATACCAGCAGTACCAGTAGTGATGATGGTGCTGCCTGGAGAGACGGTACCACTAGGGTTGGTAACACTACCACTAGGAATAATGACAGTACCAGTTGGGTTGATTGTGTTGGGAGGGTTGGAATTAGTAGCAACGCCTGTGGAGTCAATGATGGTTGGATTCACTATGCCAGTCGAGTTTACTATACCAGTGAAGCTAATAGTGACCTCATTGGGATCGACAACAGTAGGGCTGACGGTACTTCCACTGGGATTCACGGCGGTGGGGTCAATGATCGTAAGACTGGTAGTACCAGCACTAGGATCAATCACGGCAGTAGTGGCGGTAGACGCTGTAATGGCTCTATACAGGTGTTAATTAGCGACAAAAAAAGGCAACAGAGGGAGGAGGCATACCCAGTGATAGTCACTGTAACAGTTGCTTGGGCGGTGGTAGCAATTATGGTTGGTGTGGTAGTCACAGGTTGCGCGTTAGATGTAACGGTAATAATACTTGATCCAATTGTAACCGTTTCCTGGGCGATTATAACAGTCACAGTAGTGGTTGCAGGCGCAGTTAACGTTTCGGTCACCGTACCACCGACAGTTTGAGTGCTGGTTTCAGTTATGGTTACAGTAGCCGGCAGAACTGTAGTGGCTTCCTGAGCCGTGGTAATAGCTACAGGGACGGTTGCAGTAACTGTAGTTGGTTCCAGAGTGACTGTTTGCGCGGTTGCGGTAATCGTGCTCGTCTCAGTTGTAGTCACGGTTGTGGGTACAGTAACGGTTATAGTACCACCCAATCCTAATCCTAATCCCAATCCCAAATCCAGCACCGGAACTGTGACCGTTAGTATACCCCCAGGCTGGGTCTCGGTTATGCTCCTGGTGGATATTTCAGTCCTAGTGATGGTACTTAATCCCTCGGTGATTGTTTCTTTTGCTGTGGTGACTGTTTGAGTTACAGAAACGGTAAGTGTTCTGGTGCTTGTGTCTATAGCGGTAATGGTGTTTATACTTGAGCTAGTGACTGTAGTAGTGGAAACCACTGTTGATGTTGTGGCCACGCAGACGTCTGTATTAGTGGCTGAGACCATCCCGGCACCTGTACCAGTCCCTATGTTGGTAGAAGTATCCGCATCTATGACGGTACCACTAGGTATAGATGTAGCTGTAGCTGTGCCAGGAGATGTGGCTGTGTCATGAGTAACTGTACTCGGTGTGCCAGTAGCTGCAGTAGGTGTGCCAGTAACTATAGTAGCTGTGCTAGTAGCTGTACCCACACCTGTAGCTGTACCGGTACAAGTGCTCGTATCTAGCCTTTTCTCCCATAATAGACCCCTACGAAGATATCAGTTAGATTTGTCGAGCTATTCAAAGATATTTTAGTATCATTACGTACTTTGACAATCCTCCACACAGATCCTCAGGGTCTCCTGGACAAGGAAGTCTACATCCAGTCCCCATGCCATTCCACTCACCACCCGTTAAATCAGGTTTATTACCACACCAGCACTCGCTATCACCAGTCAATCAGTCAATAAACTAACCTAAATCAAACGAAAGATGATAGGGCGTACATTTGATACTCGACTAGCGCCCAGCCAAACCCCCGCTCTGCACAATGAGACATGCAAAGATTTGAGGTCATCTGGTCTGAAACAAAACGATATGGGAGAATTCTGCCATCTGGTACCTCATTCTGGCATCTATGGAAGTTCCACATACAACCGCCTGGGTTTACAACGCCATTGGAAGGTGGAGGCTCGGTACGGGGGATTAGGGATGCAAGACAGGGGCTATTCAGAAAGATAATTAGAAGAGGGAAGAGACAGTTGCTTTTCCGGAACCCTCCAGAGAAGAGATCTAGAATAACACCCATTGTAAATGTCTATCTGCTCGGCTTTGGGGGATGATGAGATGAGGAGAGAGATGGTTTAAACTC
Source organism: Morchella eximia (assembly GCA_024713935.1). Lineage (NCBI taxonomy): Eukaryota > Fungi > Ascomycota > Pezizomycetes > Pezizales > Morchellaceae > Morchella > Morchella eximia. The sequence continues at coordinate 1,466,118 of JAMGZG010000016.1, forward strand.
TGGAGTGAGTTTCTTAGGACTTATCTTTTATACTAAATACTCTAAAAGAATACATATATACTACACGTAGCTAATCTCGGGATGTATCTTATCGGATTACGTTGTACAAAATTCGTGCGTGCATATCTGTTGTCTCCCTTTCCAAAACCACGGGAATAAAGACTCAGATCAGTATCGTGGTACCTACATGTACTCTATATAAGCACATATACCATGTAGATATATTCCTAATCAGACAATCCTCATTACGGAGCGTGTTAGAAAGATTTGTTAAGACCCTATAATATGAGCGTGTAACTATCCTTCCAATTCACAACTGTCTAGGCGCCCTAGTTAGGGGCTTCCCAGATTAACATATGTATGTAGGTATCCCGGTTGGAGTCTTCTTTCTGTTGGTAGGTGCGTACATACATGCATGTGGTTAGATCTAGATATACCAACAAATACGTAGATTAAGTAGGAATCAAACAAACCTCAACAATGGGCACACGATATTTCTAAATCGAAATCTTTAAAATAAATCTTCTCTAAAGGGAATGAGTGGAATGAAATATTGATAATTCACGTTATATTTATTTATGTAGCCTTAACACATCTAAGTAGATCAATGCACTACTCTACATGGCGCCCTACAAAGTGCTCCACGCCACAACGAACATAATTGAACATGAATGACTAAAGTTTGTTACAACGCGACATATGTACATGTCTTCGGTACACAGTTAGGTACATACATTATACATATCATCAGGGTTTCTGCGAGCACCCGAATCAAGGGGTTGGGAACCTTTTTTTTTATGACTATGATACATATGATAGATTCCTCCATATAACGAACTAACACTAATGATGTCTTGTAATTGTCTCTCGCAGTGACAGATGTCGCAATATTGCTTATCGATCCGAAACCTTTGTAGAAGCCGTTCACTTAAACTTTTGTTCCTACTTATCAAGGTCTTTTTTGTTCCAGATCTCCAACTATCGGATCCCAATTACCTGCCGGGTCGACCCTGCTGTCGAGAAACTCTATTTGCCGATACAGTACTACAAGGAATCACTGACATTCTTTCCGCATATAAACTCCCAACGAAAGTACATATATATTAATATCAAGAGGAAAAGAAATGAGCGTAGAATAAATTAGAGTTATTGCCTCCCAATGTCTCAGCACGGATATAAAAATTACATATAATAAAAGTTAAAAATAGAAATAAAAGTGACAAACTCCCCGATTGTACATATCCTCGATCCACATTCTCCATTCCTGATAATTCATTTGTAGCATCAATGGCTCAAAAGAACGTTCTCCAGTATCAAAAAGGTACCAGCAAAAATAGGCATTTAGAGCTCGACCTTGGTAAATCATACCCTCAACGCATGGATGGACTCACGCGAGCAGGTATTGCTTCTTCCTCCTCTCCCTTCCCTTCCTTCCCGCACAAGCACCATGCTGGCCAACGAGACGGCTTTGATTTAGGGGGCTGCGATGGGCTACTAAAACCACGATTACCTCCGACGGATCCGTAATGTGTGGAACTTGGTGGGGATCTATGTGCAGTCATATCTGTGTATGCTGGGCTCTTGATAGATTCAGTACTAGAGACAACTTTCCGCCGACTGACCGCCGGAACCGTCACTGAACCAATGTCGGAAAGACCCATCAGTCCGCCCTCCGTTGTCGTTGTTGCACCAGTCTCGTCCTCATGCCGTTGGTAGGTCGTATTTGTATCGGAGCTATCATTAATACTACTAGTTACCCTATCCGTCACCGTAGGGGGAGGCGGCCAGGACGATTCGGTGCTCTCAATAGGACCCTCTGTTGCGCTGAGCGCAGGGGTTCGACTTGTAGTATTATCATGTGAGTCATCGGTAGGGGTTAATACAGAATCGTCAATCTGGCTTTCAGTGATGTGTCCAATTGTTGCACTTGGTTCAGGAACGCGAGATGCATCATCATGCGAATACTCTGTAGGCCCCTCTGTGTGACCTAGAGATTCAACGATGCTCTCTAAATCACCATCAGGCTCTTCTATATTCAACGTCAGTGCAATTCCTTAGTCGCAATAGTGAGGGGAGGTTTACTTATTGACTTTAGATATTCCACAACATCTAGTTTCTTCTCTACTGTCGCATATTCTAGCACATTCAAGCCTTTTTTATCCTTGACCTTTGGATCCCCTCCATTTTCGCATAGCAATTTGACACTAGAAAGATGACCTCCACTAGTGGCATAATGCAACGCAGTTCTTCCACTATCCTCCGTTTGAATGTTTGGATCCGCGCCGTTTTCCAGGAGTGCTCTAATGCTATGGTCCCGTCCTTCTCCGGCTACGTGGTGCAGTGCAGTCCACCCATTTCTGTCCTTGGCGTTGCTGTGACAGCCGTTCTCGAGAAGCACTCTGATGCTGAAATCATGCACAACCTGGCTTGCTACGTGAATTGTGATCCGCTTGATATTTTCTTCCATGTCCCCGCCATTTTCAAGCAATTCTTTAATTGCGGACCCATCCGCGCCCTTTGCAGCCATGTGAAGTGCCGTATCCCCATCACTACTTCGAGTGCTTCCGTTACAGCCATTCTTAAGAAGTGTCTCAATAGTGGTATGGTGGCCAGCAAGAACAGCGAGATGAAGCGCAGTCCATCCAAATTCATCCTGAACCTCCTTCTCATAATCTTCTGATAGAAGTGTTTTGATTATTTGGTCACGACCTTCATGTGACGCTATATGTAACGCCGTTCGTCCTTTGCTATCTCTAGCATGTCTGTCACAGCCCCCTTCGACCAGCAATTTGACAGTAGTATCGTTTCCCGAACGGGCAACGAAATGGAGAGGCGTTTCGCCGAGATCATCCCGGGCATTAGAATCACAGCCATAATGTAAGAGGACTTCCATAGCAGCTTCATGTCCAGCGTACGTTGCGACATGCAACGGCGTTAGTCCCTTTTGATCGCGGAAATTTATCTTCTGGCAACCTTTTTGAAGAAGGACTTCAAGGATATAATCGTGCCCAAGTTCTGCAGCTATGTGCATCGAAGTTCGTTCTTGGCCATCCAAACTATCCCCATGACATCCATGATCCAAAAGCATCCGGATAATGGACACATGTCCTTTATAACATGCGAGGCGCATTGGAGTACGTTCCTGGGCATCTCTTACTTCACAGTCTGCGCCTCCCCGAAGTAACGTCTCGACAGTGCTATCATGTCCAGCCTCAGCAGCAAGATGGAGAGGGGTCATCCCCGCAGCGTCGCGAGCGTTCTTATCGCATTTATTGTCAAGTAACGCCTGGACGACAGAGTCGTTGCCGGCCAGAGCGGCCACATGGAGAGCTGTGCGGAAATCATCATCCCGGGCTTCAACTTCAAGACGCTTCTGGAGAAGCACAGAAATACTACTGTCCCTTCCTGCATGAGCAGCAACGTGTAAAGCCGTACGACCAAGCTTTGCTTTACTCTTTCTATCGTTCTTGTCCTGTATCAGGCCTTTGATGACAGGATCACGGCCCAAACGACTCGCATAATGTAGGGCAGTTTCCCCGTCCAAGTCCCGAGCCTGTCTATAACAGCCGTTTTCTAGAAGCATATCGATTATGGGAAGATGGCCGGCGAAGGCTGCAATATGCAAAGGGGATCTTTGGTGCTTGTCGTTGGCCTCTGCATTAGCTCCGCTTCTGATCAAGGCCTTCACTATATTCTCACTTCCGGCATATGCCGCAACATGTAGGGGAGTCCACCCTGTATTACTCTGCATCTCGATTTCGGGGCCCTTGGCTAACAACATTAGATTGACGATAGATTCCTGACCCGAAAATGCGGCGGTGTGTAAAGCGGTATATCCATCTCTATCTTGGAGTTTTGGATCTACCCCATTCTGAAGAAGAAACTCGACCATGCTATCATGACCCTCATGTGCTGCCCAGTGCAAGCCGGTATATCCATGAATATCTGACAGCAAGATGTCCAATGTTCCAGCCTTGAATAACTCCTGAACAACCGACACAAGGCCAAACCTGGCTAAGATATTGATGGTTGGAACCGTCTGAGGATTTGTCCCCCAACTCTCTGCCATTCGTAAGCTTGTTGCAGTGGGGTCTGGCGAACAAAGCTTTAACCATTTAAGGCGAAAAGGCATCTTTTCATCACAAAGAACTCGCACAAGCTCCAGCAGATTGATATCGTTGATGATTCCGATTTGGCGGAGATGATAGGCCCAGTATGTTGCTGCATAGAGAACGAAAGCACCGCCGGATGATTGTGTCAACGCGACTTCGGATTTCATTTGTGGCGATTGATTATTCCGTGCTACTCCATCCGACTCCTCAAAGACATCTGCAGGGCGAAGCATCGAAATGTACCTCACACATGCAGTCGCAATTGTGTAATTGGATTTTACCGAATCGACGTAGAAGATAAATGTTTCGGGTTTGAATGATAACGGTTCTTGTAAAAAGTCCATAGCTGATCTGTGGACTAAACGAACAGTTTCACCGACTATCTTGAGCAAAGGACCGCAGTGGAGTCGAAGGTGTCGCTTAATATCTGCGGAAACTTTACGAATTACTGACACCAATGCCCCATCATCCGGTTCTATTGCTAGAGCGACTGCAATCTCGGATAATAGCAGCGGTCGAGCAGCGCATACAAGGTACATCAGAATTTTGCTTGCGGATTTCTGTCTTCTGATAGGTATTGCCTCAATAATATCCTCATAAATACCCTCCAATGTTCCCGGCATACTTGCAAGTACTTTCTCGAGGTCGTCTGCGGCAGACTCGGGGGGTTCTCGAAGGATTTCGAGCACCAATGAAGCCCATAGAAATGATCCATGAGCTCGTGCGATAAGGGTAGACTCAATCATCGACCGCATATCATCGCGCTCCGACCAGAGGTGTTTCAGCTTTCCGACTTCTGCTTGTACCACCTCCGTGATATCTTTATCTATTTGCTCAGATTTCTTATCCAGTTGTATTGTATGTCCATATTTTAGGCCGTGAAAGCTGCTATGAATTGTTTCCTCCGGTCGTCCTACCATCAGAATTTTAAAAAGTTGAGTGACATGTGACTCTCTAGTTCTTTTTGTTTCAATGGTCCGTTTGAAGAGCCGAATAAGTTGTCTTCTCGATGATTTTTCACACTCGTCAAAGCCGTCAATCACACAATATATATCCCCCATAGTCGTGTCGAAACAAACCTTCTCGAAAATGTCGCATAGGGTGCCGAAAGAAAGATGAATTCGGGATCCCATGGATTGGTAATAGGGAAGGGCATGTTTCTGCAATAAGAATGGATGTGCGGTGAAGACCTGGTGTAATATAGCTCGAAGAACAGCCTCGCCGGTATTCTCCTTATCATTTTTTGCGTCGCAGAAAAAGTAGCATGACGTTGACGGGTTGCTCGAGCGAAATTCAACGGTATTCAATTCATCAACAATATAAGAAGATAGAATTGTTTTCCCGCACCCAATTGGACCTGAAACCCACAGGGCAACGGACTCCTCTCTATCGAGCCAATTTTTCCTGAACTCTTCATCCTGTAAAAACCACTTACACGTTCCTGGCCCTCGACTTGGTATTTGTTTTCTGTGGCTAAGATAATCCGATGTCCAAAAATACCGCAAACAGCTTTCCTCCTTTTCAGAAAGTACTAGAAGAATCAACTAGTCAGCTTATAAGAAAAAGAAGATTGGTTCCGGTCCTTCATCAGAGTACTGACCTTGAGGCACAACTCCCTGTGTAACTAAGTCTTGCAATATCGAGGCAAGCTTTCGATATTGTGAATCATCGGCTGATGGAAATTTGGGCAATGATCGATGGTCCCCTGCGATATTGAGTATTTTTTCGCGGTCTCCGAGATTCAATTTTGTCGACGCTGGTGGTACCACGAGTGCACTCTTTCGATTACTACGTGGTATAGACGTCTTTTCCGTCTCGTTGACGGTGACCACAGAGAAGCCTTCAAGAAATCCAAAAGCGCGAGCAGTATCTTGTATTGAACGGGAATCCTCAACAAGATCTTTAATATTTGTTGTACCGAGATCAGTGACAACTTGAGCAATCTTGCTAATACGCTTTGCCAACTTTGCAATGTCGGCGCCGTCATGAGGTACACCCATAAGTATTACACCACAAGTAGATCGAAGAATCAAGTTATATTTTTCTTCCCGTTTTGCGATTGTGAGAGCCTAAGAAATGTTAAAACAAGAATCCCACAGTTCAGTTGAAGGCGATCTTACTTTTTTGATGAGAAGCCCTCCTATGCTGTGTCCAATAAATATTATTGGTCTTTCTTTCTCCTATGATTCTTTAGCGAATATCCAGGAGAATACAGATGTGGAGCTCAAACCTCCATTGATAGACGGCGGAACCTGAGTTCTCTCAAAAGACCCTCCGCCTTCTCCATTATAGTCATAACACTTTTGCTGTTGACCAGGCTTGAATCATATCCATAAGTCATAACACGCGCACCTGGGAGATCTTTCGGCAGAAAATCCCGAAGCCATGATTTCCCGGATGAATCGTGAGTCCAAGTTCTCACCGGATGTCCTGCCAGACCGTGAACCGCAACAATACTATGCAAAGGAATTCATCAGTGCTATTCCCAGTTCCGAGCCTATTCGAAGGAAATGATGGTTTGGAGCTCAGTTTCCCGGTGTGCGCGACTACGAGCGCTCGTCGCGCAATCGCAGTGGGGGTAAATCCACAGAAATCGGGTAAAACTTACTCCACTGCTTTTATACCATACTGCTGGCCCGCCGAAAGGTCGCTTTGAGCGGGGTGTAGAGTCCTGAGTCCATATGTAGTTTGCGCTGTACTCTATTTCTTGTCAGGGTAGGTAAGCAACAGCTCAAGGGGCTCGCAGAAAAGGATCGTCAACTTGCATTTTTAAGCGTGAGGTCACTGCTTTCCCCAGCGATAAAACGACTCGAAACGGTGCGATCGCTTCTGGTCGCCATAGCGAATTTACAGCTTGTGTAGGTTTGACGACCTAGGAGGACCGAAGATATTGAGTTGATGGTGTTCGCGAAAAGCGGTCACCTCAACGAATAAACCCCGCTTACCTTTGCAGGCGGCGGTCCAGCATTCTACATACATACGTGCCTGCCTCGGCTGCCACTATGTATGTACCTACAAGTATGTACCTACGTATGTCATAGCTGAAGCGCGTAGGCCAATTGCAATCAATTGGGTGAATGACCCGTGGCTCACCAAATGGTTGGATCCAAAAGGGCGCCTACGAAGAAAACAAAAACAACCCCGATGAAATCAACCCTTGCCAAGAGCAACACTTGGGCGGATTTGAATGGTAGGGGCTGCCATTTAGCAGATGCCGGCACTGATGCACATGCAGGTCGCCTCGATCAAATGGATACGTTTCAGGATGGAGGCTGTAGAATACATCGACAAGATGCCTGCAACCGAGTAACCATTTTAAGCAAACACCCCATCTCCCAGGAAAGATGAAGTCGAAATCCCCGGGAACCTTTTATCTACCTCCCCTATCATATGGTGAGGGAAGCCAACCAGAATATATGCCGCATCCCAGGCACGTCTCCTTGGAGTCAATGTAGAAAGATGTAAAGTGTCTAATCCGAGTGACAAATTATGAAGATCAGGGGTTGAGATTCAGGTACAAAAATGTATGTACCTATGTAGATGATCGCGTGGGTTGGGTTCCGTTCCCAGCATCCATGATCAAGCAGCTAGCAACGGGACGGAACAACAAGTGGGGGATGGGATGAAAAGCGGATGTTCCTGCAGCTATAGTGAGTGAGGTTCTAGCCATGAAAATTGTCGACAAAGCTAGAGATAGACATGTAGATTTGCATTAGTGCTAGTAGAGTACATGTACTCTAGTAGGTACAATGTACCTGTACATCGGCCTACATACAAGTACAGCGCGATGCCAGTCGTGATGGTCAGGCTCGGCGTCGCAACCGATTTTTTTCACAACCCAGGACAATGTTCTGTCTCCTGGATTTTTCGGCAGAGCTACAGGAGAAGGGTATCAGGCCGATCCCCATACACCAAAATGCTAGAGCACACACTGCCAGTCTTACTACTCAATGGTTGGTGGAGCATGGGGTTGTTGTTTTTGAGGACTGGCCCACCTATTCACTTGATTTAAATCTCATTGAGCATGTTTGGGTACACCTCAAGAAGCTCTACCGTCAACACTAGCCCCATTTAGTATATGATACTAGATCACCTGAAGTAATTAAGCCTCTCATGGAGGAGGCTCTTATTAATTGCTGGGAACTGTTACCTGATGGTTTATTTGGTAGCCTGGTTGAGAGCATGCCTAGGAGAATCGAGCTGTTATAAGAACAAGGGGTTAGTATACAAGATATTAAATGTCCAATTATCTTTATTTAGCTACTATTGAATAACTATACAAAAAACCAGCTCTCCAAAGGGTCAATTGTGGTTGCTGGGTGGTAGTCATGATGGAGCGGGAGGTGTCGAAACCCGTTGCTACGCCCGCCTGACCGTCACGGCTGGCCTAGAACTATACATACATACTGTAAGTTTTGTTAAGTCCTATGGTGTACTGGATGATGAACAACGACTCATCAATCAATTCTCCAGTACCACACTTCTCGGTCAAGCCTTCCGATGTCCTCGACTTTGATAAAACAAACAACGATGTTTCTAGAAGCCAGGCCCCGATGGCAATGCATCTAATGTCGTCGTCATTTCGAGGATCGATTGGTATCGGGACTGCAAGGGGGAGTAGTCCTCCTCTCTCCAATCAGCACAAAAAAAACCTCTGGCTAGATAAGACCATTGCATCATCATCATGATCATCATCATTATCATCATCATCATCATCATCATCGGAATGACATGACAAGTCAGATCTCAATTCAAGCATCGGCCTGTATCTCCAAAAGATGGATCTCAGGGAAGGATAGTGACTTGCTGAGATGGAGAATAGCCCAATTGGCCAATTTCGAAAAATACATTTTTCGTGCGTATAGGAGCCGGGGCAGCGTCAGCGAGAAATATAAAGATGCAAGGTACATATCTAGGGTGCAAATATAACAGGGAATAAGCAAGAAAGAAAGATCTAACTATTTTTATGAGTGCCATGTGAGTGAATATCGAAGCTGCTTGGTTGGTGACGCATACCGCATGCGAATAGTCAGATGAGAAATACAGGAGCCAGTGTTTGAACAATAGGACTCAAAGACAATTTGATTTCATAACCGTTAATTGATACAATGATGTTCAGTCCGGTTGTCTCGGGTTTAATATGTCTAAGACCCAAGTTAGTTATGTTTCTGGCCTCATGAGCATGAGAGGCTAGCTTTCGATAAGTACCAAAGACTATAAAGCCGATCTATAATCCTACGACCTGAATGAAGGAATTGCTGAGTGTGCCATTTTACGTTCCCCAAAACTATATTCATCTTGCTAGATGGACCTTGATTAATCAGCGCTTTAAAAAAAAAAGGCCATGATCTAGGCCTAGGTGCTTGTTGTAATATATATAGTGCCAATCCTTATATTAAATGGCCGTTTCCATACTCAGCACTTGGTAAAACGCGAGCATAGACGACTTCGAGATTCTAGCTCAATTATTTCGCAAAGATTTAGATAGATCATCAGCTTTGCAATTTGCCTTGCGCTGTAAAATTCACTAAAGCCAGGGGCCTGAAACCGGCCCCATACGCTTTTCTGAGTGAAAATATTAGCATGAGTAGCCTTACTCCGGGTCGGTAGCGATATTCGAGTCTTCCAAAAAAATATAATTATATTTAGGGCATATCAAATACATATGGCCCTAGTGACATTTCCCAAAACCTATAGTAAGCTTTATGGGTATTTCATGTTTTCACTCCTTCTAATACCCTGGGCCACATTTTCTCTCTAATCTAAAGGATATGTGATTGAAGGCTGAGCAGGCATAAAAACTCCCGCCATTGCCTAGTCATTATCTTGCTGGGTTCATATATACGTTAATTAATTTCGCTCCTCCGGATCGCCATTATACTTATAAGAGCCAGACAGGTAATGATAGTAATATTATCTTTAACGTCGCGCTTCCCGAGTTAGGTCAGAGCTCATGTTTATGGGATTGCTTTGGTGGCCAGGTAACGTCATCCATCCATGTAGGTGCTTTAAGTCATATCAATACATGTATTACTTTAGAACTTTAAGCTTTGCTAGGCGCGCTATATTAACCAGCCATTGTGTAGCTCCAGTACGTACTCGTATATATAAAGAATAGACTCAATTTCATCTGACCGATACAGGCGAATGTAGGATGTGATGCGGGGCTCAAATCGTTCCATCTGCATGGCACATGGCAAAGCTTTTGATCAAGCGCAATCTAATATAAATCCCAGCCATCATACCAATAAACACCGAAAGAAATATCCTGATATCGGTAAAAGTGGATGGAAATCCCGGTTTAGTTTACGGTTCTCGGTCCGTTGAATCCCTCACACGGCGGCTAAAGAACTCCGCGTCATTCGGTCCGAAGCTTAATTTGACATGCACAACCCCACCGGAGAGCGATTATATTAATTGACAACATATATAGGGAGGTCACTTGGGTAATGCGATTCCATATTCATTAACACTTCATAACTCCGAGAGAGAAAATACGCCAGAATGAAGTCTCTTGCTGTGGTATTCTCCTGTGCGGCACTTTTCGAAGTGGCTATTGCTCAAGCTTCTGCATGGGCGCAATGTGGTTAGTTTCTTGTTCTCTGAGCCTGATTTGTTGATTAAAATACTTAATTATATATAATACTAATGCTTAATTGAAGGCGGTGTTAGCTGGACCGGCGCTACTACTTGTGTCACGGGCTATACTTGCAGTTACTTGAATGCTTATTACTCCCAGGTAGAGAAATAATGCAGCTCCAATGTTATAGCCAATGATGGGCTGAAAGAATTGTTCGTAGTGCATCCCGTCGACCTCCACTGCTGTGACATCGGTGGCTTCTACAACAACGACACGGTCTTCCTCAAGTTCCACTGGAGTAGTCACGTCATCTTCAACAAGAAGTACCACAACTACAACCGTTAGTAGCACTACATCCTCATCCACAGCAGTGGCGAGTGGAGGTCCCAGAAAAGAAGTTGGAAAACTTCCAGCGCTAGGATGGAACACTTGGAATGCCTATGGAGGAGGTACGTTCAGCTCCAACCCTATTGAAACAGTCTGCTGACCTGGACAGATATCAATGAAACAAAGATTCTCAATGCAGCCAATGCCTTCATTTCACTCGGCCTCAAGGATCTCGGCTACGAGTACGGTATGTTGATGACTTTTATACTACAAGGATTATATGCGAGTTCTCATATACAATAAATAGTCAACATCGACGATTGCTGGGCACAGATGGCTCGTGTTGATGGTAAAATGGTCCCGGATGCAACAAAGTTCCCCAACGGCATAAGCGGACTCGCAACAACCATTCACAACCTTGGGCTCAAAATTGGAATCTACTCTGATGCCGGCCTTACTACCTGCAGCGGTAACTAAGATTCAATTCCAAACTGATTAATCGAAGAAATAAACTGATTTTCAAAGGCTTCCCGGGATCGTTGAACTATGAGACTGTTGATGCTGAAACATTCTCGGGATGGGGAATTGATTGTATCTATAACCCCCCTGATAATTTCGGTTGAACTTAGTGCATTCTGACACGCCTCAGACCTGAAATACGACAACTGCAATGTCCCCAGCGAGTGGAACGATTCCGGGGTATACATCTTTTACTATGTTTAACCCTGCGGAATGCTAATATGACTTAGAATTACGCCGACTGGACTCTCTCCAAATCATATGAAAGATATAAACGCATGACGTGAGTGGATACCATCTGCTTCAAAACATTTCACTAATATATTCGTACTCAGCACTGCATTGAGCGCCGTTTCAAGGCCAATCCAATATGCGATCTGTAACTGGGGTAACGCACAAGTATGGACTTGGGGCCCACAAGTCGTACGACGCCCCAGTTTTCATGAAGAGAAAGTGACATAAATAAATAAATAAAGTTTACTTCTTTAACATGTTTAATTTGGTAGGGGCACTCGTGGAGAATGACCGGAGACTCTAGCGAGACTTGGTCATATATCCAATCGGCAATCACCAACAATGCGAACTACCTGGACTATGTGGGATTTTATGTAAGTAAAAACCTCACTACATGTACTAATGCTATGAGAGTTGTGCTGATCTTGGGTTGTAGGGACATAATGATATGGGTTTGGTCCCCACTTTCTCTCTATTAATACTAGGAAATTTTGCTGACAAATAATAGATATGATGGGTTAGAACTACCCAATTCAGAGACCGAATCATTTTTTGATGATCCAATGCTAACATATGAATTCCAAACTTACAGAGATTGGCAACGGGTTTGTACCATCCAATTCTTATTACTCCATATCCGCAACTAATGCCATACGGCCAGAGACTTGACCATCGCCGAAATCAGAACGCACTTTGCAGCCTGGGCATTCATGAAAAGTCCCATACTACTCGGAACTGATGTAAGCGATAATCAACATGTCTCCAAACTCATCAATACTTACATGCGTATCTAGCTCTCCGCCCTCACCGCCGCCGAACTCGCTGTCATTAAAAACACGGAACTTCTCGCCTTCCACCAAGATGCCACCTACGGTGCTGCAGCAAAACAATATAAGGTTACCAGTCCCCCGGAGTATTATAGTGGCCAGAGCTCAAAGGGATACCATGTCTTTATCATCAACTTCACCAGCGCGGCATCGACTAGAACGATTACCTTTAGCGAAGTACCGGGTTTGGCGGCGGGGGTAAGCTACGAGGTGCATGATATGTGGACCGGGTCAGATTTGGGGACTTTTACGGGCAGCTACAGTGCAAGTGTGGCAAGCCACGATACGTTGGCTGTATTGATTACCACAGCTTGATACACGGGCCGTGGTGGGGCGAAGATTTTGAAATGTACTTAAATCCAATGCATCATTGATTGAGAAAGATCGTATTCTTTTGGCAGAGCTCGCTCTGGCCTACTCGTAGGCTTTCTCGTCTTAGTTGAAGGAAATAAGAAGCATATAGAGCGCAGCACGATAAGATAGGATTTTAGAGTGCTATCGAACTTTCCATTAAATCACCAGAAAATCCATACAATATCTATCTCAGATACTCCCTCCAGTACTCCTAATCGAGCGCCCTACTTCCCCCATCTTTCCTTCACGGTTTTCATCTTCTCCTCCGTATATATACACTTTCGCTACTTTGGCTGCACTCATTATGCAAGCAGCGGAACGACCTGTAGCAATGAAAACTTTGCGAACGCCCCCAAATCTTGCCCTTGGCTTTTCCGACGCCCACTCATGTACAAATTGTTACATAAAAGTTCTCGGTTAACCTCAGTATTGTTTTATAGATTAAAAAACAGAACGCCTATGGGACACCAGGATAGGGGTACGGTACTGACGCCATATGGAAATGATCGGATTCATGACCACCAGCTATCGAGGTACAGATGAGGCTACTAGCTGTAGTAGAGAGGTCTAGATCGAGTTTCGGGCAACACCCATAAAAGAGTTCAAACCGTTCCGGTTAACCTCCTAGATTTGAGAATGACCCTCAAACAGTGCTGATGTTCAAATCCAATGGGGGAGGTGTATTTCTGTCCGGTCTCGTCGGTCTCGCCCTCCCACAGATTACACGCTTCAATAGCAGCATGCAGCCCGTGTCCGCAATTAGCTTTCCATTATATCACCACAAGCTAATCTTCCTGATGTAGGGTGGCTGCAGCAGATCACCACCCCTCTAACAGTGGCCTGTCTGGAGAAGTCGTGGGATTTCGCAAATCCTGTTGAAACGATATGCGCTTTTTATTATTTCAATTAGTGAAGATAGTGAAATTGGGTATATATTTTGATATATACCTGTACTTCTACTCCTATTAATCTATGTCCTGACAGACAGTAACACTACTACGGCGGAGACATCTTCAAAGCTCCAGTACCGAAAACCGGTGGTCCTCCACCGTTCTAAAGCGAGTATGGAGCGTTCCAGTTAACCTTAATGGCTGGTTTATTATCGTGGTTAGCATTAACTATGAGATTTTAAATATTTTTCATACCTTCAGCACCATAAGACAAAATGTTTCACCTTGTTGGAGGCGGTGCAAAGTATTCCGGTTAACCCCCAGCTAGTCATGATATTAAAGTCCATGATGTGAGGGATTTGTGCTTTTAGCACCGGCCCACAGCGAATTGTCTCGTCCCAGAATCTATGGGGCATGAGGCCTCTTCTGTTGCCTACATGTATCACTGCTAGCTCTATCATTTTCTATCAATGGGAGTAGCGAGACTGGAAAACGACTTCACCATACCTCCGGCATGCACCGTCCAATCGAGGTCTCGATTCTCTTTATGGCCATCGATGCATCTGTACTACAGAGAGAACCACGGCAAATCTGCTGGAGATTCAATGATATCTAATACATAGGTCTACCATCTCATGTGCGAACACTTGGCAAACAATGATTCTTTATTGGAGGCAGTGAAAAGTTATACGGTTAACCTCCTGTGGTATTTATTGTATTAGATTACCGACAATGTCTGCTACGAGATAGATACTGAGTGTATACCATTAAACATAAGAGTATATCGTTCCAAGGTGGTATGATCATTCATTTGTTGACTGATGATGCTCTTGCTGCAGATCAAAAGACGGTTGATCAGTATCCTGAAAAAAAAAACACTTGAGCTTATTCAGAATGTATTTTAATAGAAAGAATGTATTTACCTGACAGTTCTGCCGAAGTGCGTGCTGTATTCTAGATATATTGAGATGTACACATAAATGTAAAGTTCTTTCAAACAGAATTCTGTTAATTGATAGAGAGAACTAGAATGATAGGAAGATACTTATGGGATAAGACCCCCGATGGGTGATGATCGAAGATAGATGGAGTCGAAGGACAAAGTGTGGAATAGACTTTATAAAAACCAGCTCAGCCGCTCTCTTAGTAAGTAAGAATTGAGCTTACTATAAACGTACCCTGGAGCCAAGCGAGCCATGTGTCAATTAATAATCTTGTTTGACGTCGTCGAGGAGTACGTATAAAAATGAAAGACTTGGGTACAGAAACTGGAAAATAATATTTGTATGCATGCAATACATAGACCTTACATTTATTGAATTCAGTCTTGTCTACAGAATCATTCTGTTCAATGACTGTAATTTGAGGCCCGACCTACTTGCTACGTACTTTCAAAGCAATGCACGTTTGATTTGGTTGTGGTTTCTAGCTGATCGAGTGATTCCCTGTGCTTGGACTTGAATCACTTAGTTACGCTTGGCATACTTGTATATATAATCTCCGCTGTTCAACAGACAGTGCTAGCTCAGTCTCTGGGGACTTATGACAACATCTACAAGATCTGATCGGACATAACATCTCCGCTGTACGTAATAATCGCGTCTACCAGTTAGCCGCGAGTGATATTTAAGCTGTCTTCGTACGGCCCCCTGTGCCATGCATTCATCTGTTATCAACTTCAATCGAATTAATATATATGCTTTACGGTTTCTTGCTAAACCTAAAATGCAACCCTTAGTTTTCAAGAGGTTCTTCGACCGTAAACTCTCTGCTAAAAAGGAGAAGGAAATCCCCAAGTCCACGAAAAAACCCTTCCTTGGGCGAGTGTTCTTGAAGCTAAAAATATTTCGGGCGGTCAAGCAAATCCCACCACCAACAGAGCATACACCAGCTCGTGTACGACGTATTATATTCTTCGATTTCCCAACCGAAATCATACTCCGAATTGCCGATGACCTCGAGGTCGACGACCTTAACTGTTTCCTCCAGACATCACCACGCCTGGCTAAAATTCTCTCTCCACCACTGCTGGAACGCGCAGTAACTCACAATCTTATGCACTACCGCAACCGTACTGTTCTCCATTGGGCTTCCGCACATCACCGAATCGACCTGATCCAAGTACTCCTCGCCCGCGGTGCCAGCGTCAACACCGCAGACGAATGGGGTATAACACCGCTCCACTCTGCGGTCCTCGCTGGTAACGATCTTATCACCTTGGTGCTCCTCGATAACGGAGCATGTATTGACCAGGTCGACACAGTATGTGAGATGACCGCACTCCAGTGCGCGGCGCTCGTAGGGAATCATGAGATTTCTGGACTACTACTAAATCACGGAGCAAACATCGATGCAAACAGCCCTAAATCCATGCGTATGACTGCGGTACAGTTCGCTGTGGTTCTTGGGTATATTAGTGTCGTTGAGCTGTTGGTGGGTAGGAGCTGCCGCTTGGATAAGATCCACCAGCATGGGCCTACTCCAGCGATGTTGGTTGAACTCTTGGGAGGCGTCACCCGGCGATATGATACCATGTTACACGCGGATGCGTACGGGGAAACTGTAAATGAAACTGATCAGCTAAGAGAAACTTTGATACAAGATGAAGCTAGTTGTGCCTGTTGTAAAAAGAGATTTCAACAAAAGCTGTTAGCAGACTTTAGGCTTAGAAGTACGGGAAAGATGTGGCCCGGGTTTACGCGGATCTGATCTTTGAATAAAACAATTTCTATGTACATATATATCCAAATCTGCTTTCAAGGAGCAAGATACTAATTTATAAACCAAAAGCTTAAGCCTTGCTACTATAAGTACAGCGGGCTATAATCGGGCCAGTGCAAATCCCGGTTTCAACATTTTAATTGGCTTTTGAGAACTTATCTAGTGATACGCCTTAGAAGACACTACGAATATTAGAATTCGTTTAAAAACATACAATAGAGATATATGTATACATACATGTATACGCATGATACATATTAGCGCTTTGCAATTCCTCAATTTTGGTCTTTCAATCCCCACGAAATATTGGGGACATACTATCTTTTGGGTGGTTCACTTGGGAGATTCTGGGGTCTGCCTTACATAAGCGCAACCGTGGCTTAGCCAAACAATTATCCCTTGGACGGTGTCGGGCACATTTGCTGTCAGGGATTAGTCAGCTAGGCACGTGACTACGTGTGCCACCCTGCAGCGGGATCACCATTTAGATAGCTTGTATTTTCCTCTTTCCTTTTTTGTTTTCATCATCATCGTTATCAGTCGTTGTCGTAACTTAAGTTTTCTGCTCTCTTTCTATGAAATAAGATTTTATTTGGTTCATCGTTTCGGATCGTCGTAAACAGAAACACAGAAAAGAGAGAACTGAACACCCGGCCAACAACGGATGAAAGTGGTCAAATTCGCGACCTACCTCTTTCAGCTATCACTAACCTTCTGTGGTTACTATTGCCAATTGTTGATTGCTCTGTTGTTGTTATAAACCGTAAAAAGCAAAGCAATTCCCTTACTAAGTGGTGCACGGTCCAGGTCGCGAATTTGACCACTTGCATCCGTCCAAGGGATAGATCCAGTCTTGCATTTGACTTCCAGAGACCTCTACTCCTTCTATCCTTTGTAGAATGACCAAATGATGGCCTCTTTTTTATGAGGATTCTTTCATGATAAAATTCAGATGCAACTACACCTTCTATTAAATCCTCAACAATTTAGCTAAGGTATTAGTGGTAGAAAAAAATTATTTACTTTGAGGTTGAATTTCCTCTCTCACCAAAAACTCCATATAATGCCAAGCTAGAAGGAAGCTGCTTTGTGCGCCCCGCTCATCTACAACGTATCATGTCGATAGATTTAAACACCACCGGTCCTCAAGATACCGAAATTACCGCCTTTACGAGTTTTCTTTTCAGGTCCACTAGTCGCGGCCTTCCACTAGAGCTCCCCCACCGTAGCGAGGTCGATATCACAGCTACCTCTAACTCGACGAACAGCCTACTTCCAGGTGTCGCTAGCCTAGACAGTTCTCGTGTGGTCCTCAATGCACTCGTTTCAATTTCCGTCAGTGGCAGTAATCAATGCTTATCTTTGTCTTTAGCAATCGGTCCGACCATCATCCGCATCTGCCTCGCTGAAAACAACCAGAAACCGCAAAAGGGTATCAAAGAACACCTGGAGAGCATATGGCAGCAAATCAAAACTATCGCAGCTCTCCAGAGGTGCTTGCGGTATGAAAACAGCCTTCCCGACAGTATCGATAGTAAGGGCACATCTCCAAAAGGTGTGGGGGGTTGTCTGTCGAAAGAAAGCACAGGGTATAAATCATTGAAAGAGTTAAAACAGACCTTGAATCGCGATATCCATAGGTTCTGCTACTTCAAAACTAAACATCGGGTCAAGAAATATCTCAGCGGTATCACCGCTTTCTGCAAATACTACAAGGCTAACAGGCTAATGCTGGATGTTGGTGACGTTTTGATGATGGTTATTTACTATCTAGATCAAATTTATCAGGTGGTAATGGGAAACGAGGGACCCCTTGATTCAGCGGGCATCCCGTATCTCGACTGGGACCACCTAGTGAGCTGATTTAACCTGCTGATTCGTGAGTACACAAACAACATGACGGGATTGATGGACCGGACTCGCTACATCATGGCTGCATGGAGCGGTTTACCTGAGGTCAAAAGTGAATCTACTTCATGTTCTCCTTTTTACCCGACTTTTTGATTATCCGACTTTTTACTTACGGGGATGCAGACGATAGTACCCTGAACCAGTTTGACTAGCAAGAGCGCTACAAAAACTAGTAACACTCAGCTCCCACATCCAGGACTTAATCAACTTCACATGTTCCCCGCGACTCCGATCAGTACTCGAGAAGAAACTGGAGGCCGTTCTCGTAGACCCCATCGTAGACCCAGTCCCAGAGCCATCCCTTGACGAGATGAAGTGCACTGTCCAGCACGCTTTCGCCATGACTGAGTACGCCAAGGACCTCTGCGCCCTTGGAAAAACGGGAGAGACTGCACTGCAGGCCTCCCTAAACAGGCAACTCGACCTCGTCGAAGGGGCACTAGGGAGCCCGGTACCATTCATTGGTGTGCACCCCGAGTGCACACTCCTGATTCACCACCACCGAGAATCCGAAGTGCAACCCCGTAAGGCAACATTCATACCGCCATTGCGGTATATTGCTGTCAGTAAACTCTCGTGTTTCTGTTGCTGGTGCACCTACAAGGAGTACTCGAAAGCCACAAACCGCACCTTCTTGCTACGAGGATCGCACTCCAAGTTGTATTCTCCCTGGTGGGCTGCAACTGATCATTTTGGAGATGATAGGGTGGCGGTGGCTGTGAGGAGGGGCTTGTATTCGAGGCTAGTAAAATTATATTCGGAGTATCTAGACCGGTTGGGGGATTCGCACAATCGCTTGAGCGATAGCACTGCAGCGTCGAACGAGTCCGGGAGAGACGATAGGATGACTGCAGATGATACTGACGAGGTCGAGGTAAAGGAGGAAGCGATGATATGGGCTGATACCACTGAGTAAATGTGTGGGAATGAGAATGAGAAAATTGAGGGGTGTGCGGTTACGATATCTTGTCTTGTGGGCTTTACAGACTGTAGGTCTATAAATATCTTTGACCCGACAAGTAATCATAATGCTCGAAAATTTAGCTAGAGCATTGAGGTTGCGCATAGAGTTATGAATTACTCGTGTGTATACCCTCAACTTACACGATCGGTCTCCTTCAGATACCTGATGCAACTACTCTTTTGCCTTTGCTTTGTTAATGTGTTTCCTATTGGCGGGAAGAGGAGGTAAGCAATGATCAACAAGGTTCCAGTTGGTTTTGAGTCCAAACTTAAGTAGTCAGATACTGTATATCTACATATTTATAAAGGTGTTAGGAGAGGATTTGTCTGTCGTAAAATTAATGATAAATCATATGCATTTTTTTCATGAATATTATACAAACTATCAACTGATATAT
Source organism: Morchella eximia (assembly GCA_024713935.1). Lineage (NCBI taxonomy): Eukaryota > Fungi > Ascomycota > Pezizomycetes > Pezizales > Morchellaceae > Morchella > Morchella eximia. The sequence continues at coordinate 1,485,954 of JAMGZG010000016.1, forward strand.
ATAAAGTCTTTGGTAGTATAGTGGTTAGTATACTCGCTTGTCATCAGACTGTCCGCGAGTGACCGGGGTTCAATTCCCCGCCAGAGAGACAAATGATTGAGTAACATGTGTCTCACATGTTGATTCTATCTTACTTTTCGGATGGAGTTCTGATCTAACGCACTATATGAATCTAGAGTACTACTAGGAATAGGTAGCCCGCCCGGCCTTTAACTGAAGTCAGATAGTTAAATAATTCTTCTGTTTTCAGAACCTATACTGCCTCTTCTGTTCACGGTTTTCACAGTTTTCACGGTGCTATCCCTTCGTCTATATTCAGGACCGGGCGCTATGTGGGGAGGCTAAACCGGTCAAGCAAAATCTCTTATAAATCCTCTACCAATAGACCTAACCCGCACTCCGTGAACCTCTTTAGTATGAATGTAACGCTCGCCACCCTTTCTTCAGAAGATCTTTCGCTTTTTTGGGTGCGTTTGTTCTCTTTTGGGAGCGTTACAATCCAATCACAGCTAGAATACTGAGTATCACCACGCCGTCTACTAGTACAGTCCGGCAAGTTGTGAAAACCGGGAGCAGACGAAGGGATAAACAGCATAAACAGGCTTGATTGTACGCAAACAACACGGTCGAAGCCATATTAACTCCATGGTCCATGCCTACTGGATTATATGACGCCAAGCTCAAGCGTCCGACACGCCTTCGCCTTCACCAAATGGTTGCGCACCTTGTGACCCTTCGAGAACACAATTAACAGCCCACCCCAATGCTTAATTAAAAGCGATCGTTGCTCTACTCTACTCTACTCTACCAATTATGCCTAATACCCCGCACAGTACTCCTGACGCCTGTTATGGGCGATTTTCTGTGGATCCAAAGACAAGCATTTTGGAAGGGGAAACATATCCCGGTGATGTGATGGTTCAATGCCTGATTCCTACATATTACATAGTGTGTAAATCTCTATTGATCAATTGAATAAGCGATGCTCAATGGGATGGCCTCCGGCGCGAGGCCGGCCCCGAGGGTGATCACCACTCCAGCATACTCTAGAGTACATACCGCAATTTGAGAGGGACGATAGAGTCTTGAAAAGACGTTTCCGAAACCGCGCATACAGAGTGCGTTTCTTTGATAATAATTCAGACTTGCTTTTTTTCTTTATCTGTTTTTCGACCAGGGGTAAAGTCAGCACTTAAAGACTTAAAGTTAAAGCTGTTTCAAATAGCTGCAGGAATCGCCGGCGCATACAGTACCCGTTACATAGTCGACTCGTTGATTCTCAGGTAGCGCGCTCTATGCATCCTGTATCAATTACCCGTGAGGCTTAGCTGACACTGGAATTCTCTTTGGAATTTAATCCTCAAATAGTCGCAACTGCGGTTTGTTGTTCAAGTATGCACCATACATAGAGTATGAGTTTTGTAAACCCCAGTTTACCTAATTTAAAGAAATACTTTTCATGGGTGCTGCAGCATTGATCATGTAGTCAATACTTGCCCAATCGGTCATGAATTAAGAGAAAACAGGCTCTACAGGCTATGATTCTGCACCTGGACACTTCGCCGACGCCACGTGCCGACAGCAGCGACCAGCCCTAAATCTCCCCTCACCGGCTTCTGTGCCTCATTACCAACACGGGAGCTACCATTAGGTAGGTATGTATGTACATGTTCATCGCCTGTCTTGATCGCCAAATATAGAGTTAAGGTGGTACCAAACCAGAAATTATTTGTCTCTCTTTCAAAAGCACAGCTCGAAACAGGCACAGGGGCTTGATGATGATGCAAGGGTCAATCTCGTATAAGAGCCAAGCGAATCCTCACTGTCTTGAATCATATTCTCCATCATAATATACTGTTCTTCGACTCTTGCGACCAAGATGTATACCAAACAGTTCCTTCAAGCTTCGTTATTAGCTTCTGTCGCTTCGGCGCTTGTCAGTAAAGATGGTGTAACTGTATGTTCAACTCAACCCACCCCAGGCTGACATGATTACTGACAATTGAATAGGGTAAACTACCAGCCCTAGGATGGAATTCCTGGAATGTAAATAGATAAACAAAGATTCCCTCCCTCAATTACCATATTGATTAAATCTATCAGGCCTTCCGTTGCGACATCAACGAGGAGAAATTCCTCACGGCCGGTCAAAAACTCATTGACCTTGGGCTTGCAAAGGCTGGTTACAATTATGTTAATAGTACGCATTTTATTCCTCCGTCATTATCATCCTTCTTACTGACCATATCCTCAAGTCGACGACTGCTGGTCCATAAAGTCTGGAAGAGACAACACAACCCAACGTATACTGCCAGACTTGACAAAGTTCCCCGACGGCATTGACGGTACCGCAAAGAAGATCCACGACATGGGACTTAAAATCGGTATTTACAGCGATGCGGGGAAGACGACCTGCGCTGGCTATCCCGGGTCACTTTATTATGAGGATATTGATGCGGCAACATGGGCTGAGTGGGGCATTGACTGTAAGCTCTGGACTTTCAATATTGATCAAAGAGGAGCACACAAATTAATATCCCGTGCCACTAGATCTCAAATATGATAATTGTGATGTTCCCTCCGAATACTGGACCGGTGATGAATACCACGCCTGCCACCCAGACTATAATCACCCCACAGGCCCTAACGCCACTTGTGTCAACGACCCTGGCCTCGCACCGGCGGGATACGACTGGTCTAAGTCCCGTACAGCAGAGAGGTACACCCGCATGACTACGGCGCTTTTGAAGCAAGACAGAAATATCCTGTATTCTATCTGCAACTGGGGGCAGGCCGCGATCGAGACCTACGGAGCAAATATAGGACACAGCTGGAGAATGACTGATGACATCTTTCCTGTATGGAGCGAGGTCATTCACATTATAAATTACAATAGTTTCAAACTCAACTATGTAGATTTCTGGGCTCACAACGATGCCGTAGGTTTCTCTCTACTCCGTCTTCATAAAATACGCCTTCTAACATGGTAATCCATAGGACATGCTCGAAGTTGGCAACGGCGACCTCACTCCCGAAGAAACGCGCTCTCATTTCGCTCTCTGGGCAGCAATGAAAAGTCCACTTCTCATTGGCACTTCCCTAGACTCTATCTCTAGTGACAACCTCGCAATACTGAAAAACAAATACCTACTTGCTTTCAATCAAGACGATGTAAACGGTGCACCAGCGATGCCTTATAAGTGGGGCATCAATCCAGACTGGACCTATAACGACACACACCCCGCCGAGTTCTACAGTGGTGCGAGTAAAGACGGGACGCTAGTGCTGATGCTCAACACCCTCGAGACCGAGACGGAGAAGGCGGCGGTTTGGAGTGAGATTCCACAGTTGAATGGCAAGTGCTTCCAGGTCACCAACGTGTGGACGGGCAACGATCTAGGATGCGTGAGCGAGAGCTATAAGGCGAAGGTGGCAAGACATGATACAGCTGTCTTACTTGTGGGTAAGAGCTGTGATTGTAAGTGACTCTCAGGGGATGAAGCCTCAACAAATGAAACTCAGGCACAGCAGAGTGGCGGTGTAAGTGGTAATAATGTATGGGGCTGGGGTATGGCGGGTGCGGTTGGTGCGTGGGGAATTTTGAACCTATGGCTTCATGTAGGTGGGGTTTAATTATTTATACATGTAGCTATGTACTATGATTTGCTTTTCTTTCTAGAGAGCGGTTTGCCTTGTTTTTATATCATAATTATTAGTTTGGTCTCAATATGCAGATGTCTTTATAGTAATGTCAAGAAAAGTATATTAGATTAATCTCTCTGAGCTTATGCTACCATGTATCTATATACATAGTTTTTAAATGGGATTTTAGAGTAGTGTGGTCCACGAGCCGGCTCGACTCGTGATAGCAGCTGCTCGACTCGTCTCAGCTTGTAAAAGCTTGATTGGCTTGAGCTGAGCTCGGGCTTTTCACTGGTCACAGATAGGAGCTCCAGGAATCATTCTATGAGCTCTCTTTGTACCCAGGTGTGGAAATGGGTATTTGTAGGGTTAGGGTTGGTCGGTTGGGTTCTTCAAGGTTTCATAATTTGGGCATATCTAGCCTAGTTTTCGGGCGGGGATATTCAGAGATATAGCGTCTAAAAAGCTCGAGCTTTTTCAAGTCGAACAGCAGAAACTGCTCGAGCCAACTCGACTCGTTGAGGGAGCTGCTCGCCACTGCTCGAGCCGACTCGACTTGTGGACCACACTATTTTAGAGTTGATACACCTTGGAAAGTACCTTGAATTTTTCGTAACACGTAATCCTATATAATTCTTTAGGTACAGTCGTCTCTGGGTCAACGACGAAACCGGTTCAATGGCGAATAGGCCAATCGAAGCCAACAAAAGCCAACAAAAGTGCGCCGACCCTTTTTATTTGACTGTCTATCAGCCCCAAAGGTAGTCATTCGTCATCGAGCCAAGTTCGCCGTTGACCCAGAAACAACTGTACCAATACTACAACATGCATGTACCTAGAATATATAGAAAGTTTAGATATATGACTACATACATGTAGTAGTTGGAATAATGGGAGGAAAGGAATCCTGTGTCCCCCACCCCCGGTATAGGTATACCCATCTTGCCGGTCGACTGGGTTTTGGAAGTTTTCCCCAGTCACTTACTCAAATGAGGACAGCGGCAATCCTTTGGACGTCGTTACAATCTCAGAGTTGCATGCGGGTATGAAAGACTACTGACAAGGAACTGTAGTTCATGCGTAGTTTCGAGTGATATCTGATGATGCGTTCTTTTTTATTTTTTGTTTAATTCATTAATTGCATATGATGCCAATCTTCTTCTCGTTAGAGATATACAGTAGGACCAGATATATCATCAATAAAAACGAGTTTATATAGGTCAATGCGAGATCAAGGCTGGCTACCGTCTATTATGGCCCGGGTCTACCGCCGCCAGAGACTCTCAAAAGTAGATAGCCTGGCTGAATTAACACAGTAACTTGAGGTATATATATACCATTAGTCAGATTGTCCATATTGACTTAGGGCTATTTGGTCAGTTTTATTGAGCAAATTTATCCTCTATCAGATTCATTATTATAACTAGTTAGCTGGAATTCTGATCTAGAAACCCATATCATTATATATTTGCTGACAAAAGTGGAAAGTGTGTACATATCTGTTCACTAGAGCTGCGCTGCGCTTAGCAACGTAGTACATACATGCATCTACATAATTGGGTTATGTCTCGTATTCTTACTCGCAGCGCCGGCTTTCGAACCATCCTTTCTCGCACTTGTAGTCTAGCTTCAGCTTTGCCGCTCTTTATCTAAAGGGCTTGTTTAGCGGAATATTAGCAGTGCAGATTAAATCTTAATTCCTGGAAAGTAGAAACCTCCCGAAATAGGGAAAGGATAACTGCATGATCACATGACGGTCGACATTCATGCTTGAACTACTCAGCACGATGATTACTCAAGGATGACTAACTTAATCCGGAGCGGATATGCCTACTTAAAGGGCGCACACCCTATCCTATCCCTCAAGATGTGGCTGGTGCCGGACCTGTTTCGTGGGGGCCTTGGAAGCATAAAAGTCAACTGTTGCAGCTGAGCCAATTGATTTCTCATCAATCCCCGATCACGATTTGCTTACCAATGGCCTCTACACAGAATTTTGTGGTTGTATTCAGCTATGTTACTTCTGGCTTACGTGACAACATGTAAACTTTAACCTAATTTACATGTATGTATCTTAGGATTTATCTTGGTCTTAGGCTATAGTGGAAGCCATCCCGTGGATATATTTAAGGTTTATAGGCGTTCAAATGTGGTCTGCAGGTTCCCCCCAGGGGGTGTCTACAGAGTTCTTATGAGCCGTTTCTATGCAAGATCTGTAATTTATGGTTTAACATCTTCAGAATATCCACGGGATGGCTTCCAGTACTAGATATGAAATTTAGGAATAAGATCTGGAGAGAATTTGTGGGAAATGGTATGCACCTTAGCTGTTTGAATGACCTTTAGGGAATATTGAAGACTTCAATTTGATATTGTGTGACATGTCACGAGGTGCGTTACAGAGGCGCGCCTAGTGATTAAATCGGGACATAGAAGGTTCTTGCCAGTCTGGTTAGTGAGCCTACATGTAGTTGGTTGTTTGCTGGCAGAACCCGGCAATTACTAAACCGCGGAGTATAAGGCTATTGCCCTTCTTGTCTCGTGGACCTAATGAGACAAGGTATTATACTGCTGAGAGCCCCGGAGCTTATGTCCTAGTCTGAAGTTTAAACTTTCTTGGCTTATATCGACCACTTGTAACAGATATCAACCTTCCCGCACTTCCTTCCCCGCCGCGCCCCTTTCCTGTACCACCTGCACTCCTTCTACTCCCGAGTTTTAGGGTCCTACAATTATAAGCATCGCCGTGTTCGGAAATTGGTGTTCAGAACATACCCCCACTGCTTAACTAGGGTGCAAGGCTCATTCAGAGCTCAAATGAGAAACTCGTCTAGGTATAGCATCGTATTTGATGACTGTAAGTTGACCCACGTACTCACCTTTCATGAAGACTCCAATCAGGAAACTTGTTATGGAGGATTATGTATCTGGCTCACTTTCTTGTCAATGCTACGTCTATATCAGTATTGATGAGTTTCTGACTAACAGTTCTGCAGAGATGACAGTTACTCATTTAAACTATTACGGACACTATCTCCATACTATGCGAGGGCATAGGAAGAAGTATCACAGAGTTTTTTTTTTGGCCTTCAGCGATGACTTTCGATTGTTACATGATGATGCATATGTTACGAAAATCATGTAGGTATAGTTCTAGGCCAGCCGTGACGGTCAGGCGGGCGTAGCAACGGGTTTCGACACCTCCCGCTCCATCATGACTACCACCCAGCAACCACAATTGACCCTTTGGAGAGCTGGTTTTTTGTGTAGTTATTCAATAGTAGCTAAATAAAGATAATTGGGCATTTAATATCTTGTATACTAACCCCTTGTTCTTATAACAGCTCGATTCTCCTAGGCATGCTCTCAACCAGGCTACCAAATAAACCATCAGGTAACAGTTCCCAGCAATGAATAAGAGCCTCCTCCATGAGGGGCTTAATTACTTCAGGTGATCTAGTATCATATACTAAATGGGGGTAGTGTTGACGGTAGAGCTTCTTGAGGTGTACCCAAACATGCTCAATGAGTTTTAAATCAGGTGAATAGGCGAGCCAGTCCTCAAGAAAATCAACCCCATGCTCCTCCAACCATTGAGTAGTAAGACTGGCGGTGTGTGCCCTAGCATTATGATGTATGAAGATTGGCCTGATACCCTTCTCCTGTAGCTCTGCCAAAAAGTCCAGGAGACAGAACGTTGTCCTGGGTTGTGAAAAAAATCGGTTGCGACGCCGATCCTGACCATCACGACTGGCATCGCGCTGTACATACATATGTATGCATCCACCTCCCAGATACGACCATACCATTGAACCCTGACCTTATAAGTTTTGCCCCGGTTTTGGTTACGAAAACATCGCGCTATCCAATTCTTGGATACTAGGGCCTATCATGCCTAGGGAATTCATACATAGACGAAAAGCAGTTTAGAAATATAGGTGTCATCTAATTTCACAGGAATTGAAGCTACAGCCGGTCGGTCATATCTAAAATTCCGGCTGCCGCTTAATTCAATAGCTTCTGGAGCACTCATGCACGCAAGTCTCAGGGTAATACTCTACCATACGGCTCTCTTTTCCTGCAATGATCGACATTGCCGAAGCTTATACAAGAGAGGCTTGTTGTGCTCTATGTGATGGGATAGATAGAGTCTTTCCATAAAAACAAAGATGAATATATCGGTGAACGGCGACGCCCCTGTGCTCTTTCTAGAAATCAAAGGGTCTAAGCTTTGTCTGAACACAGGTCTAATCTGGATACGTCCCCGATCCAAGAATCTCCGCACATACAGGGAGGTACTAATTGATATGACGAAGCGCATTTAATATCGATATCGCCTTCCGGGTCAGGGGCTCTCCTTCTTGGGACGGGAGCTTCCTAGGATAATACTATTGATCCATGGTTACTGTTATTAGTGCAATCGGTTGGGGATTGAAGCGATACGGAATTAGACCTGGCCGTCTATTAGACAATTATTCAGAATCTGGGCTAAAGTATCTGATCATGATGCCACCAAAGATGAGGACCTCGATAAGTCATGCACGGCCCCAAATAAGTATCGTCCTACCAATTTTCATCCCAGCTAATACTACTCTCTTAAGGCAGGAGTAGCATGTGCTCTACAGGCTATCTTATCGATCGAAATCCAACACCGAGTGATATTATATGATACGGGCATTGTCATCAATGAAGGTCTGCCGGGCCTGTTCACTCTGCCAGTATGGGCACTATAGGGTTTTTTAATCGATACCCACCTTTATCGTACTTGCGGGATATCCCTTAAGCTGTTACATGGTAACATCAGGCAAGCCTCGCACGCCAGCCACAGAATTGAGGCACGATTGCTTGGCAACGTTGGCAGCTTTAACAGCATAAGGGATACACAACGCGTGTAAGTAAAACAGAATTTAATATAAGAATAAGACGAACTATGAACTCAAATGTTATCTAGACCTTAAAATAACCACGAGGTCAACTCGGGCTATATTTCATTTCTACACATAGTGCTTATTAAGACTTGCTTATACGATGTAAAAACACTAGGAGAATAAGGATCGAGCTAGAACAATACCGACACTCGCCGGGCCGGAGCACAGATAAGGATCGGCATAATATCTTAGTGTCCCGTAGAAATATAGATCACCTCAGAAACCTACCTACCTAAATCGAACCGAGGGGTAATGTTACGAATCCGACTAGAATGTAGATCCCGAAGAAAACAAAGGAAAAAGACTGCTTGTGTTGAAGGAAAACTCCGGCCGTAAGAGTCGAATCAATTACAGTTACGGAATAGTACGTTCCACAACATACCCAAAAGACAACATATGCAAGTGTTGGTCTCCCAAGTACCCTATTTTGCACGGTGCATACATAACTAGCTCCCGCTGCTAAGTCCTGCAGCTGACCGTAGCGGTTCTAAATCTCCCAACCAGCAAAACTCGGCAAACTCCAACAAGCAAATATGAGGCTTGGACTTCTAGAGAAGGGGCGATTTGATCGGTACCAGTATTTACGTTTAAATGGTAACTTGGCCTGAATTCTATCGGTTGTGCCCTGAGCTCGGGGATATTCACAATCTTTGTTTCGCTCTACCATAATAGCGGTGGAAGGGCCTATCGATCGATGGTGGCCCAAACTCTCTGCCAGTCCTAGGGGACAAGGCTCAGGTTACGCGGCAAATAAATATGCCTTAGAGCTGGATCTGATAAGAAGTCAAGACAATAGATTGAGATCATCGATGATGAAAACATATCATCTTCTTTTAAGAGCAAAAGGTTAATTCCGAATAGCATGCGAGTTGGAAGCAAGCTACAGTGGACATTTCAAACAATATACTCACGGTGATGATCTTTTACCTCAAACAAAGAGACACAAGAGACCAACCACAAGGTTTGTTTTCTTTTCCCTCGTGCATTATCACACCCCTTCATTTCATTCAGAACTTTGCCTCCAGGGTCATAGCTTATCACTCGATTCTACGGCACGGCACAAAACACGTGGGCATATAGCTCGCGCGTTATCATTCACCTGGTCGCTTATGTAACCCTAAGCAGGCAAATCAATATTTGAGGAAAAGGATCGCCCTGTGATTACAGTGGTTCCAAAGTACTTGTGAAAATTGTGTTGGATACCTACTCTGTTTAAAAATCATATGTACCTAACCTTTCTGTGATTCGTTGACCAACGCTCGTTCCCAGGCCGAATAACCATCACCTGGTCAAAGCACCGTGCGCCACTAACTAACTGGTGTCTTAACCTCAACTGCCGCCATTTACAGTTATTTCCCGGCGCGTAGGGTATGCTTATTGGGTGGATCGATGAGATTAGAGTCAATGGGCGTGGGGAGTGCAAGTAGGAGTCGAGAAGAGAAGGGAAAGATCCACGGTTGCACTTTGCATTCTTGGGTGACACAGTCTGTGCTGAGTGCTGGATATAACCGTTTACTTAAACCTGGTAAGTCTACTCTAAACCAGAGTAAAACCTCTACCTTGGGAATGGGGGTTGTGATTGTGGCTGTAGATTATGGTGGCAAGGTCCAACCACCAGAATAGGTTTAAGGTGCTCACCTCCCTATATAATGACCCATGCATCTTAGAACTTTGAGGATCAGAAGGCGAATATGAATACGTGCCCATCTACCTTACTCTAACTAGAGTACCTAACCAGCTACGAATATTATAAAAAAAATCCGAGAGTCAATGTACTGGGTTTTAATACGGGCCTACGAATTTGCCCGTTCACGTCAAGCTTGGCATAGTGAATCCTCAGTGCCTAACCAGGTACTCGGCGCCCTGTTTAATTCGGCCCATATAGTAAGTACTGTGTATGTACCTACTCTAACTAAGCACAGTAATTTCGTTAATTAATAGCACAGACAGACATGCATGCAGGCACTAGAATCTGCCTAACGTTTCGGTTTGTTTTGTTTCATCCGGGACTACCTCTCCCCTGGGTATCCTAGGTACTCTAGAAGAGAAGAGACTACCCGTGCGTAAAAAGCTTGACTACATACTCTACAGTAATAATAATAAACATTTTCTGCTACAGCCTCGATGAATGGTATAGGTGGTGGGGGTTACATAGAGCTGCAATATTAAGGTAAGCGACCTGCAGATCCCAAAGAGGCAGCCTACCGAGATAGCTGGAGATAGGTACATGTGTGGCAGTTGAACCTCACACCGCTTTCGTGGGTACATAACTGAGACTGCTTCTTTCTACTATCATAAGCGAAGCAGTTGGATCAGGGCCGCCAGTAAGTGTCACGGGTACAGCCGGGATCTCCGCTGTCGTTGACTCGGTCCCAACACTGAGGTTTGACAGTTGTGATACTGTCTGTCTCTAACTGTCTCTCTGGCTGCCTGTATGTATTACCCACTTGCCTGGCCTTACACAAACGCACTCACATGAGATGAGAGGCATGACAGCTAAGGAGAAAGATATTGTGGGATTCAGATGTTACTGTTGGTTTTATTTTCTTATTTGCAGTAAAAAAAAAATAAAAAAAATGAAAAAAAAAAATAGAAAAATAAAAACAGAATCTAAAGAGACTACAGACCTCAGACAAGTGGAGAAATTGAACCCTGCAAATTATCACGGTTTCCAACATTTTCTTCAGACTGCAACTGCATATCAGGTGGACATAGATAAAACTCGCCCAATATGTATATTCAATTCCCCTGACCTGGCCTAGGACATCGACCTCCGCGGCAGACAAAACAACCAGAACTGGACAAAAAAAGCAAAGCCACAACTGCAGTGCCGTTAGCATACCCTGGTAAGTCGGTCAACAGCAGCAGCCGTTCGACGTTCGTTCGTGCCACAAAAAAGCCTGCCCTGAGCGCAAGCTGTCTGCCTGTCTGCCTGCTCCTATCATTGGACATATCCCATACACCAACCGGGGGGTTGCGTTTGCTGTTCCTACTTGGTAGAGTAGTAATTGTCCATGCAAGACAATAATTATGAATATAACTATTACAACCCAACTAGGTTTTATGTCCATCTACCACCAACCACCGACCGAACCGCGGATCTTGTCGATTCTGAGATCTGTCTGGCTTTCTTTTGTTTTTTTTCCAGTTTTTCCGACTCTCCCCCGTACCTACATACCTACATGTAAGTGAGAGGAGTAAAATGTCTTAACGCTCGTCCCCTTCACCTCAATTCATCTTATTTCAGATGGAAGGATTGGAAGCCGGTGGTTTAGTTATGTATATAAAGATCCGGTCCTCATCCCGACTTCAAGAACCAGTCAGTAGGAGAGTTGAATCAGTTGGGAGAGTTAAACGATTAGACTCAACAGACAGCGGCTTTGACAGCTACAGAACAATCATTTACGACCCCATTCGGAGAACATTATCAACCAGTCACCACCATCACCCGCCAAAATCACAGAAATGGCCGACGCACAAGCACAAGCAGCTGCACACGCAGCATTCGTAGACATAGGAAGAAGGTTTTTAACAGAGTCTTGGTCCTACCTTGGTACAGCAGCAATCTTTGTTTTCCTACGCACCTTTGCGAGATGGAAGGTAGTGGGCTTCCGGAATTTCAAGCCCGACGACTATCTCATGTTCTTTGCTCTCGTAAGCTTCCTCTCTCCCTAAACACTCCTGAAAAACTAAAAAAAGTCTGACTATAAATTCTCCGCAGTTCTGCTTTACTCTAGAGTCCACAGCAGCCCATCTAGTTATAACCTGGGGAGGCACCAACAGTTATCTAACTGAGGAAGAGCGACTGGCCCTCTCCGACGACGAGTTCTGGCGCCGTACCAATGGTAGCAAGGCCTTTTTGCTGGGATGGAACTCGTACTGTGGGACGGTGTGGACGCTGAAGTTGTGCATGATCTTTTTCTTCCGGAGGGTTACGTGAGTTTTTTCTGCCTCTCAAGATGTGGTGACATTGGGGTGCTAATCTTTGGTGATGTTTAGTATTGGTCTTGAGAGAGCTTCGTTGATCAAGTATGCGTTTGCAGCAACGGGACTGACATATGTGATTATGATGTTGACACTGTACCTGACGTGTCGGCCATATCACAAGCAGTGGCAGGTTATTCCTGATCCTGGCAGTAAGTCTTTTCTCCATTATTTCCTCCTTAAGCTTTGAACAGCTTACTAACAGCATGGTACTGCAGAGAAATGCTGGGTCGAGTACAACCTTTACTATGTCATCAGTCTTGCCCTCAATCTGTCCACTGATATCATGATCATGGCCATCCCCATGCCTGTAAGTTCCTGCCTCTTTCCTAAAGAACCACCATAATACTAACGTCTCTCTTTCCAGCTCCTCCTCAAGGTCAAGGTGCCAATGCGCCGCAAAATCGTCCTCATCGGCATGTTCTCCGCCGGCTTCTTCGTCATGATCGCCGCCACCCTCCGCTGCATCTACGCCTTTACAAACACGCAGGCCAACGGCCTCGTTATCGCCATCTGGTCCTGCCGCGAGGCCTTTGTCGCCATGATTGTCGGCAACGTTCCCATGATCAAGCCCATCGTCTCGCGGTATGGGGGCAAATGGGCTGCCATGGGCTTGAGCAGCAGCGGCAAGAAGGGCGGCAAGGGCAGCAACATGAACGACAGCGTGGAGCTGAGCAGCCGCGGCACCAATCACCACTCGAACGACAGCGAGAGGCAGATCTGCGGGACGGACTCGGACAGCATGGAGCATATTGTGGCGAAGGAGGGCGGGCTGGAGATTGCGACGAGTAAGACGTACGAGGTGACGTATGAGAATAGTGAGGAGGCGGGGTTGGGGTATACGGCGAGGGCGCATGCGGGGGCGGCGGTGGTTTGAGCGGGTACGGGTACGGGTGGAGTTGATGGATGAGATCCATGGAGTGGACTTTTTTCCCTTTGTTGATGGATTTCTTTTGTAGGGAGTCTGGGTTTCTGTGTGTGTGTGCAAATGTGCAGGTGCAAGTGTTTGCATGTGTACAAGAATTATTTTTTTAATTCTTGAGTGTATTTCTACTGGGAAGGCTGGTTTGATTTTGGCGGTAAAGTGTGTACTTTTTCCCTCTTGCTTGCTTGCTTACGACACTACTACTACTACAGCCATTTACAAGTAGCTAGTTGGTATGTGGTCATGAGCAGGCACTCAAGTATATACGGGGAGCTACAAAAAGTTTTGTGTAAAGACATTAAATCCAATTAATTACGAGTTATGAAATAAAGCTGCCTCTCTGAGCAATCACAGTACTAGTGTGAGGAATGATTGTAATTGACTAGGTTTTCCGCCTCTAATCAGGCCAAGTCAGCCTTTCAGACCCATCAACTCAAATCTATAAACAATTATTGATGGCATAAACCTACTCGATTATTTGGATTCTTTATAGGATGATATCTCAGGCCTTGGAAACCCAATTCCCCCAAAATCTGTCTTGAGATAATTGGGGGAAAGGTGGTTTTACTGTATTTTTGTACCAACGGTTTAATCGATTTCCTACGAAAGAGTAGTCATGAGTATGATTCGAAATATCACTCCTATCCGAGTCTAATCAAATCAAATACTCGATTTTTATACTTGGTTGTAGTCGACTTATGCTGTATACTAAATAAAACCGCCTCTCTGAGCAATCAATAATAATTAATTAATGAAGCATAGCACCGTACTAGTACTTGTAGCATTTAGTATTAGCATCACATGTATTATTAGTATTAGTAGTAGTATTAGTATTAGTACTATTCTCTAGTAAGCACTATTCGCACCAGTGGCAATGTTTACTTGTCGCCCCTACTACACCAAAACACCCATGGCCACCCGGGTGCACTATCCTACATACATGTACCACTCTACTTGAACCCTTTGCACCAAAGAAACAGGCCCGTGCCCCCTCCCACGACGGGTGATGCGGTGTGATTGAACCACCAAATCTCGGTGTCTCACACCCCACGCACACCGCCACACCGCCACACCCAACCACCCACTACACGCATCGCATCTGTGGCGGGTGGCATGCAATGAAACGGGTTACATAACACGAACCAAGCGTTACACACCATATCCCGATAATATTAGATGGATCCGTACGCACCGCGAAAAAGGCCCGCCCACTTTTGATCTGCGGGATCTCTCTCTACGTACGGCCGACTCGGAATAATAATATATGCCCGACCACCCACCACCCACCCACCCACCACCCGACCGGAGCAATTTCTAGGAGGCAGCTACGTAGGACCCAAATCTCGGTACGAGCCAGCGCCACGCCTCCGATTGATTGAGTGATCGCACCCCGATGCCGAGTGGAGTAGCCAAGTATGGGCATTGCTAGAGAGCTAGAGACTAGGGACTAGAGTGGAAAGGGAAATGCATTGATGCTCTCTCGGTCTCCTGCGAGCGCCGAAACAGCGTCCCGGTGGGTGGCTGTCTGTGCTTGAGACATGGTTATCTATAGATGACAGGTGTTGGGGTTGGAGGAGGATGGGGTGATGGGGTTGGGGGGATGGGGAATGGGGGATGGGGGATGGGGGATGGAAGATGGGGAGGGGGCGGGGGAGGGGGGAGGGGAGTGTTGGAAGTGTTGGAATTCCCCCCCGGCGGTTCTGCCCAGGGCTGGCTAGCTGTGGAAGGGGAAGAGAATTTGATTGTTACTACTGTAGCCCTATAGCCCAACTGCTAGAGAGATACATGGACTCTAGCTGGAGAGGGGGATCTTCCGGGAGCTAAAGTAGTCTTTCTCCATGGCAGTCTATCTTCCGTCTACTTGCTCTAGAGTATGGGCCATCTACTATGATCCATCCCCTCTACTAATCTAGTTACTTGCTCCATCCACTCTACCTTCCCTTCCTACTCCGACCTGCGTGCTCTCACCAGCTAGAGTACTCTCTGCCTGCCTGCATGCCTGCTCATGCTCAACTCGACTACTATTCTCAACCTAACCTGCCAATATTGATCCCCCACTGTAGCCTAAACTCACTGGCAAAGATGCCAACCTAGCCAACTTGACCTATCCTGTTAATATCCAGCTCCCACTGCAGTGCCTGATCTACAAACAACATTGACAGCGACAGCAACAGTAAACAAAAGACCGCATCATGGCCCGGTTTAATGCCCTCCGATCATGCCCTGCTTTACCCCGCATCATCTGCGGGTGCCTGCCTGCCTCTCGTCGCGGGTTCCGTCGCTCGCGAGAGCAGTAATTAATAGGTAGCTGGTGAATATATGCTTTGGCTGCTTGGTGAGGACGGTAGCGCCCGGGGCACACGCCGGCGGATGCGAGAAAGGCCCCATTGCTGTTTGGCGCGGGGGAGTATCCTCCCGGTGGTTCCAGGGGGTGTGCGGTGGGAGTAATCAGTGTATAGTGTGGTGCAGGTATAAGTAGTGGACTGGGCTTGTTGCTTTGTGTTTTTTTAAAGTAGAGATTGTAATCTGCTGTGATGTATTTCCTCAGAGCTGCTGTCGTGGCCATTGCGCTTCAACTTTCAGGTGTAGGTTTTGCTGTTTTCTTTGTTTGCAGTTGAGGCAATTGCTGACGGAGAGATTGATAGGTTGCGAACGGCGATGTTATCGAAGGTACCGCACGCACCGCACCCACCGCACCGCACCGCACCGCACCGCGTCCCCTCCGACCCCCCGTCCCCGCACACCGCTAACACCCCGCAGACCGCATCCTCGCAAAAATCTACGGCGTCGCCACCAAAGGCAAAACCAACGGCGTAGTCGTAAGTCTCTCCGCCTCCAATTGACCCTCACAGACCCCACCACAACTAACCCGCCCGCCCGCCCGCCCGCCCGCCTGCCAGCCCACCCCCACCGGATGGCCCGAATACGTGATCGGCACCGCCACCTCCTACACCTACCAGTCCTCCGGCGCCTGGACCACCGGCTTCTTCCCCGGCACCCTCTGGCTCCTGTACCAGCGCTCGCTCAGCAAGACGCTCAAAGTGTCGTCCGCGGAGCTGCTGTCGCTCGCGCGCACGTGGCAGGCGCCGCTGCGCGCAAACAAGGACCGCACCGACACGCACGACCTCGGCTTCATGATCCATGACTGCTTTGGGTGGGATGCGATCCTGACGGGCAATGCGACGGCGCGCCAGACGGTGCATGATGCGGCGATTGCGCTCAGCCAGAGGTATAACAGCGTCACAAAGACGATTAGGAGCTGGGGGAGCATTAGTGATACGGGCAGCTTTACGGTCATTATTGATAATATGATGAGTGCGCATTTCCTCCCTGGTTGTGTTATTTGACTGACGGCGGGCACGGGCGGACAGACCTGGGAATGCTCTACTGGGCCGCCCAACAATTCGGCAACACCACCCTCTCCGACATTGCCACCTCGCACGCCACCACCACAATGACCAACCACTTTCGCGCCGACGGCAGCACCTGGCACGTCCTAAACTACAACCAAGTCACGGGCGCCGTCACCGCAAAATACACCAACCAGGGCTACTCCGACTCCTCCACCTGGGCCCGCGGTCAGGCATGGGCCATCTACGGCATGGTCAGCGCCTATCGCTGGACCAAAAACACCGCCTTCCTCGACACCGCGGTCAAGGCCGCTGACTACTTTCTTGCGGGCCTCCCCGCCGATGGCGTCCCGTATTGGGATTTTAATGCCCCCGTTACGGGGTTGAGGGATACGTCCGCCGGAACGATTGTCGCCAGCGGGTTGCTGTATCTGGTTGAGCAGGCGCCGGCGTATAAGGACAAGTACCTGCAGCGCGCGATTGACTTGATTGATGATACGATTGCGCTGAGTCAGTCGCCGCCGGCGGTGTATACGACGAGTCCGTTTGCAGTGTCGGATATCGGGTTTAATGCGTTCCTCAGTATGTTATCCCATGTGGCTAGCGGTGGTGGTGGTGGTGGTGGTGGGATGATGGACTGACAAAATGTTAGTGAACGGCACGATCGATAATAACCCGGCAAAGACGCACACGGCCGCGAGCTCAAACACGGGGCTCGTGTACGGCGACTACTACCTCATTGAGGCGCAGAACCGACTTCTTGGGATGGGGCTGCTGGCTGCGTGATAGGTTACATGGTGCTTGGTCATGGGCGGTCACTCGGTGTATCATTGTGAGGGAGATCTGGATATCGAGGTGGATATAGATGGCACTGCAGTGTTGTTTCATAACGTCTTGTGGATATTTATTCGTTTGGGCGCGCGCGGGGGCGAGGGTCTATGGGGGTTACACTGTTTCGTCGTTGAGCTCTATGTATGTACCCTGAGGAAAACGAAGCAAAAATGACATTTCAATGTACCCCCAGAGAAAGAAAAAAAAGTAAATACATATCATCTCCGTACTTTCTGCAATAGAAGGATACTTTCTGCAATAGAAGGAATACGTGATACCCCCACGCCCATAGACATGATGCATCCCCCCCCCCCGCTCCACCCACCACCGCGGATAGGTCCGAAAAGAAAGGCACCTACCGCCGCCGCGGGTAGCGAGAAGCTTGGCCTCAGGAACTGGGGTGATCTCCGTGGTGCATGATCCCCAGAAGGGAAGGGTATTCCGCGTTGTTTGTATCCAAGGGGTAGAGCAGAGGTGCTTGCTCTTGTGCATGTGGTGGATATCGGGCCTGGTATGTACCGGTGGGGAGGGAGGTACCGCAAAATCTGAGAAATCTTGTTGCGCTGCAGCAGGGGATGTTCTATACCAAAACTTACATATCGACGTCCAAAAACTGCCTACCTCTTGTTGGCTTCTACCCCCCCCTGTTGTCGCGTAACGAATATTCTCAGGTTTTGTGGTACTGGCATCCTACATGGCCCGCGGTAGATATTTTAATCATGAGATATCACTCGGTATTCTATTATGGGGGGCTGCGGTGCTGGGTTATCGAGGGAGGTAGTGCCCCGAGTCCTAAGCGCGGCTGGTGGGGCTTGATTCTATGTTGGGAGAGCTGAGGTTGCTAAAATATGGTGTTTGAGGTTTCTTTAGGACTGTGTGTGGTGGGGGTCGCAGCCGTATCCAAGAGCTTTGGAGGTTATCCCTAGCTTGGACGGATGAAAGTTGTCAAATTCGCGACCACACTCTTTCAGCTCTCACTAGCCTCATATAGCAATTGTTGGTAATTCTTGATTGGTTCTGTTGTTGTTGCCAACCGTAAAAAGCAAGATAATTCCCTTATTAAGTGGTGCACGGTCCAGGTTGCGAATTTGACAACTTTCATCCGTCCAAGGGATAGGCTTTAATTTTTTTTATTGGATAAGGCCTGGGTGGTTGGGTCCGCTTCTCGGTCGGTTTATGTAGCGGTAGTTTTGTGTGTACTGACTTGAGTACTGTGTTTTTTGTGACATAGTATAAGAAGCTAAGCTAGGCCTAGCAGTCACAAGCGACCTTTGAGTCTCTATCAAATCTTTGTGATGATGTGAGATTTAGTGTGGTGATTACTAGCCCCGGATATCGCTTTGTTATATAATAAGGGCAAATACGCTCCCGCATCAAGCTTAAACCAGAAAGATGTCTCCAGGCAATGGGGGTGAGGATAAAGTTCACGAGATCGAGCTGGCGATATTTAGCATGATGTAGTAGACCCTGGGCTCGTCATGTTCTTGTCCTCTTGTCCATGGGTGGATAGTTATGGTCTGCAGCTGCGAATAAACACCGTTTGGTCAGCTATGAAAGTGAGGATAGTGGTTGCATGGCTTGTATACATAGTCATCTATTCGATTACCCTGCATGCTGCAGCCTGTGAGCTAGCTACTGGGATCGACAGAGTCGTGGATTTATGGATGAGAAAACCTCCCGGAGAGGTATCGATAGCTGCATATATCAATGAAAAACGGCACATTTCCTCGACAAGATTCCCGTTTTTCGATTCGTTTTCCGCGGTCCTATATATCCGGACGGCTGGCTAGCGCAGTAAAGCTTGCATTATAGAGAGAGCTCTGCCGACATATAGCCCACGTACATCCATCTTCCGCACAGGCTTGAACCACTCCTCCTGTCCACATCTTTGTAGTATTGAACTAGGGATCGAGAGCTATAGTATAGATAGACGATAAGCCTGGCCAGATGTATATATCATAAGAATACACCTTCTAATAAGCTTAATCTCATTTCTTCCATCCCCGCGATTCTTGAGTCCAGTTATAATACCTGCGCCAACCTTAGTTTGAAAGCACAGGAAGCCCCTCATGAGAAATCCCTTGCAATTATAGTACGTGGCATAGGGCAATGTATACCAGATATCTGGACTTGACAGCTTATTTACGTACCTATGTGCCTAGCTACGGCATCTCCCCCAACGGAGCTGCATTCCTCATCACACAAGGGTACCTACATGTAGGTACATAGTTATCCCTCGCACACCTGTCATCCCACCCCACCCTCGTATCCCAAGCCAAGCGTCAATGATCGTCCCTCACCCCAGTCTCAGTCCCACTTTCCAGGGTTAGGGTTCACTACCCATGGACCCTGCCCCTCGCGAAAAGCTCAGACTAGATATTAGGAACCAGGGTCCGATAGCTCGCGGACTAACCAGATGGGTAGCGAATTAGTAGACCACTACTATTCAAATATTTAGTAGCAGCTAGTTGGTTGGTAGCAGTACCTGGGGAAGACTGGAGGAGTCTAGACCGTCAAGTAGGTACGACGTCGTACTTCATCGACGACGCCGGATATCGACGGGCCTGCAGTGCCCCTCCTCCCCACCTCACCTCATCGATAGATTGACATGACCGACTGCCGCCCCTCTTTCGCTTTTTCGCTAGAGTAGTCGGGCTAGCAGCTAGCTCCAGGGTTTATCACATCCGCCTCGAGCTCTCTCATCCACTCTCTCCTCCACGTACGGGAGGGACCGCAGCCTTGCCATGATGTGCCCCGCGCATATTCTGCTAGGTAGGCAGGTGCTCCTCTACATAAGACACTTCCAAGACAGATAAGACCATCAAGACAAGACAAGACAAGACACCTATCCATCCCCCTCTCTCCCCAATCCTCGAAGCTACCGAGCAGCCTCACCATTTCAGCCGGCCTGCGCCGAGAAAAAAAATAAAGTACATACTTTCATATCTCGATCTCTCTCTTTTGCGTCTCTGACTGGCCAGAGCCCGTGCGGCACGAAAAGCCCCGGGCGGCTATCCTGAGGCCCCCACTGGGCGCAGCACGAAATGGCGCTTGTTCGCGTTTGGTAATGCGGGCAAAGACATATGTGTGTGGTGCTGCGGCCGTCATTGGTGAGGTGGAGTGGCCAGCCAATGATTGTGCGGCCCCGTTTTTGGGGCTTTTTGCGAGTTGTGATATCACGGGAGACGAGGCTAGGGGTGGTCATTCGTTCGGTTCGGGGTTCGGGCGGGTGGGAGTGATGAGCAAACGGTTTGTGCGATGAGTTTGTGTGTAGGTACAATTGTAGGTAGGTGATTTTATTTTATTTTTTATTTTGTGCACCTTGCTCGAAGGATATACCGGATAAATACTGAACTAATGAGAAAGAAAGGAGAGAGATAGAATGAAAAGAAGAGATGAAAGATTCCCATGATACGGGACACTGGCAGAAACTTGTGATCTCTACAAACAGAAAACCCTGATAAGAATATAGCCGTCCCCCAATCCATCCGCACCGTGTCTACAGAAAGGAAAAAAAAAGACAGACCGGGCCGGATAATATAATAACCGAACGGGACGAAAGAAGGAAAAGAAAAAAGAAAACTAGTTCTCAGTTGCATCCTCGGGTTTCTCGCCGACACGGGCGTCGAACTTGGTAAACTCGTGGGCGATGGAGCCCTCCACGAGGACTTCATAGATGTTGCGCACCAATTCGGGTGGGAAGTCGACCTGTTGGGGGGGCGGGTTTGTTAGCACCTGGACGGTTGAACGGCGGAGGGTTAGTTAATACATACCTTCTCAGCCTGGACGGCAGCCTTTGTGATGACGTCTTGCTTACGCCACTCGTCACGGACCGTCTTGCGGCTAGGTTTTATCCGCGCTGCCGCCTCGATGTAACGCATTCGGTCACCTTCATGGATAACACACAATCAGCGGGGAAGAGAGACACAAGCGGGGGAGGGAAAGGATCCAAGGGAGGTCAGCTAGAAAGAGGGTAGAGAGCACTAGGGACGTGAGGGAATAGGGAAATATGGGGGGAAGACAAACCCAACAAAGTCACGATGCGTCTGTCCAGATCGTCAATACCGATTCTGACCTCAGTCATAGTTGTCACCGTGGCAGCGTTGAGAGTAGCTGGGTCAATCTCGACCGCCGCCGCCTTGGGCGCCGGGGTGTTCTCAGAAACGGCTGTCGTTGCTGCTGGAGGCATGGCTGGGGAGTCTAGAGTCGACGAGGAGAAAAAGAATGGAGATGAGGATGAATGGAGAAGGTGGAGCTGCCGCTTATGGAGGTTTTTTTCGGTGGAGGGGAGGAGGAGACTTTAAAAGGAAGACATGCACTGCGTTATCGCCAGGGTAAGGGTTATCTATATTGTATCAACCTCGCAATCTTCACGGATGCCGCCGCAACTAAGCGAGAAAGTGTTGAATTCCGGGGAATGGCCACCACCTCCGACTGACTGCTACCTCCACCACTACTGGCACATCCACCACACACCACCCACCTACCCACCTACCCACCTACCCACACACACACACACACACACACACACCATCTATCAGAATCCACATGCATGCCCACGCGCGATTCGTTTCCTGGATACCTCCCGCTGTCGCCGTATTTGGACTTGCCGGTCCAAGGTACACAATGCACGTCTGGGACAGAGCACCTGCCCAGGTCTAGGCGCATAGAGGCAAGCCCAGATTTCCCGCCGCAGTGGTACTTGGTCCTGAGTAATCTGCAGCATGGCTGTACTCTGGATAACTGCCGAATTCGCTCAGAGTACCTCAAGTGTCTGATGATCACAATCGATACTGTATGTACCTACATGTACCTACTCTATGATATAAGATTACCTCTCCCCCTCCAGTGATTACCAAGATTCCGAGTACCACTGTCCCGAAATCTTTGTTACTCCCCAGGCTACCAAGTAACTGCAGTACGGGTATTGTATGTACTGTCACGAGCAAGCTTTTCCTGCATGAACTTAGTGCTCACACTCAATGTCAACAATGTCAGCAAGAAATTGTCTATCACTAGTACTAGTCAGCAGCGTATAACCAAGATTCAATATTGGTCTCTCGATCAGTATCCTCAGTTTCTTCCTAACTTGGCCGTGATCCACAGTTCTATTTCTTAACTCGCAAAGCAAAAAAGGCAGGGGGAATAACCTTATTGCGCCTGCACCATTTCTTTTTTCGGTGTGAATAGAACAAGTCGAGGTATGAATACACGGTGCTAGCTAGCTAGAGGAGGAGCTGATATTAGTTTATAATGCCATGCCACCAAGCCCTCAGCACGCCAGATATTCAAGAAATGGTACTATCACTACCGGAAAATCCATATCCAACATTCCTGTGCTCTATATCCTCGTGGTTATGGAGAAACAAATGTTTAAAGTTGCGCTCCCATACAAATTTTTGTTGCAACGTGTGAATGTTCGGTAACCCGCAATACATGATATACATTGGTAAGAGAAAACATGACATATAAACGCACATGAAATGACTGATACGAATCCGCCAGTTCTCCCCATACTCGTGATACATGATATATGAACGCCTCATGCGCAAATTAAACCACAAACAAAATCGTTGCACCTATAATATAACTATCCACCGCGCGCAGGGCCCTCGACGCACCCGAATCCCAAGAAGTCTTCTTCGTAATATATGCGTTATAATGACAGTATATAACGTCTTTATCAATGAGCTTCCCCAGATTCACGGGACAAGATCACCGACTTTAAGTCTTCGGCATCTTTCAGACGTCCCTGCTTGCGGTAGGTATCCGCCAGATAATCCATGGATAAGAGAGTGTCTATATGGTCCGCACCAAGGAGCCTCTCCCTGCCGGCCAAAGCCTTCAGATACAGCTCTTCGGCCTCTTTCAGACGTCCCTGATTAAAGTAGGTATTCGCCAAATTATTCATGGATCTGAGAGTGTCTACATGGTCCGAACCAAGGAGACTCTCCATGCCGGCCAAAGCCTTCAGATGCAGCTCTTCGGCCTCTTTCAGACGTCCCTGATCAGAGTAGGTGTTCGCCAGATTATTCATGGATTCGAGAGTGTCTACATGGTCCGCACCAAGGAGACTCTCCCCGCCGGCCAAAGCCTTCAGATACAGCTCTTCGGCCTCTTTCAGACGTCCCTGCTTATAGTAGGTAGTCGCCAAATTATTCATGGATCTGAGAGTGTCTACATGGTCCGAACCAAGGAGACTCTCCATGCCGGCCAAAGCCTTCAGATGCAGCTCTTCGCTCTCTTTCAGACGTCCCTGATTAGAGTAGGTAGTCGCCAGATTATTCATGGATATGAGAGTGTCTACATGGTCCGAACCAAGGAGACTCTCCCTGCCGGCCAAAGCCTTCAGACCCAGCTCTTCGGCCTCTTTCAGACGTCCCTGATTAGAGTAGGTAGTCGCCAGATTATTCATGGATATGAGAGTGTCTACATGGTCCGCACCAAGGAGACTCTCCCCGCCGGCCAAAGCCTTCAGATACAGCTCTTCGGCCTCTTTCAGACGTCCCTGATTAGAGTAGGTATTCGCCAGATTATTCATGGATGTGAGAGTGTCTACATGGTCCGCACCAAGGAGACTCTCCCTGCTGGCCAAAGCCTTCAGATGTAGCTCTTCGCTCTCTTTCAGACGCCCCTGATTAGAGTAGGTAGTCGCCAGATTATTCATGGATATGAGAGTGTCTACATGGTCCGAACCAAGGAGACTCTCCCTGCCGGCCAAAGCCTTCAGACCCAGCTCTTCGGCCTCTTTCAGACGTCCCTGATTAGAGTAGGTATTCGCCAGATTATTCATGGATATGAGAGTGTCTACATGGTCCGAACCAAGGAGCCTCTCCCTGCCGGCCAAAGCCTTCAGACCCAGCTCTTCGGCCTCTTTCAGACGTCCCTGCTTATAGTAGGTAGTCGCCAGATTATTCATGGATGTGAGAGTGTCTACATGGTCCGCACCAAGGAGACTCTCCCCGCCGGCCAAAGCCTTCAGATGTAGCTCTTCGCTCTCTTTCAGACGTCCCTGATTAGAGTAGGTAGTCGCCAGATTATTCATGGATCTGAGAGTGTCTACATGGTCCGAACCAAGGAGCCTCTCCCTGCCGGCCAAAGCCTTCAGATACAGCTCTTCGGCCTCTTTATAACGTGCTACGATCCAGTGTGCATCTGCTAGATATGATACCGACGTTGTAAAATCATGTGTCACAACTTTCGAGCCTAGTCCGTTGTGTGGCGCGCCCAAATAATCTTGAGTGTGTATTGTAATAATTTCGATGTGTGCTATATTGCGTTTTATAAACTTTAGTTGAGAGTTTCCTCCTACATCTGTATACCACCTTCTACCCACAAACTTAAGAGCGCGACAGACCAACAGGAGAGCTGAATCGGCCATTTCTTCCAACTGCTCCTGACTCATACGCTTGCGGGCCCACCGGTGAATCAATGGATGGATGTAAAAGCACTCGTCTAGGCCCTTTTGAGTGGCTAAAGAGTATGAAAAAAGAATTTGCCGGCACCCATCAAAAGTCTCTTCTATATAGTGGCTTATTATTAGTGAATTGAATCACCCTTGATCTAGAAATACAGAGCTTACCATCCATACTATCTTCTAGCCCATAGCATAACATGTCGTACCATATATCATTATTTGACAGAAAAGAGCATAATAATAAAAGCCTAGCCGCGTCTTTGTTCTCCTCTTCAATTGCTCGGAATGATATTTCCCAGGTGGTGAACACAGTATCATCTCGATACCTCCAAACATGCCTGTTTGGGGGTTTTTTCCCAAAAAGTTTGTCGAAGTGGGTCTCGAAGCGTTCCAAGTACTTCCGGAGTGATAATTTTTGAGCGCAAATATAAGCGCCAGCTTGGTAGATAGCAAGGGGGAGATATCCCAATTTCTTTGCAATTTCTGCGACCACCATAGAGTCTATATCAATATATTAGCAATATATTAGTTTAATAGTGCGTACAGATGCTACTTTCCTTCAGAACTGGTTGGTAGGTTGAGTTTTGTACACTTCAGTAGCAATTCGATTCCGTCAGCCTCCTCCATCTCTTCAACTGGTATTCCTGATCCAGCTCCAAGGTCTACACATTCAGGTCTTCTGCTTGTCATGATGACTGTTCCATGATCGCACGTAGGGATGAAAAGCGAAATCTTAAATGACTCCAAATCATCAACATTATCAAAGACCAATAACCATCCCGTGTTCTCTTGTTTGCAGAACCAACCCTTCACTGCAGTATTGATTGCCTCAACGTCCGCGCACAACTTTCCATCCGAGTCTAAACCTTTGGGTATACCAAGGGACTGGGCAATTTGTAGATAATCAGGGGAGATGGTATTCTGGTTCACGGCGTAATGCTGAACTATTCGCTGTAGTATGTTCCCAAAGCTTTGTTTGGTGGTCGCAAGACTAGTGGCGTTGACCCAGAATACAGATGTGTAAGAAGAGTGGTTTTTGTATACATATTGGAGAGCTATCTCAGTCTTTCCGACCCCACCAGTGCCATAGATAACCGTAGCTTGCCGTTTAGGGGGATTCTTGGTGGCAAGAGTGCTGGTAAGGGTTCCGAGGAGGTTTTTACGGCCGGTAAAGCGGAGGTTTTGAAGCCATTGGTGGCCAAGCTCAAATGGAATTTGATAGATGGTAGGAATATTTTGAGGGGTTGGTGGCTGATATGGGTGAGAGGGATGGGCATAGGCGTTGCGGTTATTGTTTAGCTGGTTATATTCAAACTGTTGGAGTTTTGTACCTGTATCCGAATCCTGTGAGTGACATGTATATTGAGCATAACAACTAGCCCCATACTTACTAATCACATGAGGGATATCTTTCAAGACCTGGCGCAAGTTTCCAATCACAGAGTGGTACGGAGAGTCTCTGTTGTTCGCAAACTTGACCATCATCGAGTGATCTAATTGAACCGGGATTCTGCTTTCATTCTGAAGGTTCAACAAGGCAGAATTCTCGTTTACCATTTTTTCTGCCTCACCGGCTCTCTTGTATTCGCCTGTGCGAAGCTAAAGATTTTTTCGATTAGCTTCTTCACCTATAGTTACAAGGAGTTCAGTAGAGAATTCATACCCTCTTGAGTCTAGGTGTGTCCCTTTTTTCGTAGAAACTAATTATTTTTGGAATTCTTGGTAATAGGTGTGCCATCTCATCCTTATGAACAGCCATGAAGTCTGACTCCGGTTTGAGGTATTGCAGTAAATTCAACATTGCGTCTCCCACTTTTTTCTCCTTTACCATTTGTTCTAGCTGGGAAACGTCAAACCCCTCATGCGGAGTTCCGAACAGTATCAAGGCGTGCGTGGAGTCAAAAACATGTCTTTCCATCTGATTGCCCCGACTCGCGCGGGCTAGTGTCTAGTATGGACTAGGTTAGCATTAATGTTATCCTTGAGTCATGGAAATAAAACAATTAAACCTTCAATACAAGAAGACCACCGAAGCTGTGCCCAATAAATATTATGGGTCTATTTGTTGCCTAAAGAAACTCTTAATACGCAATTCAATACAAGTAGGATGGAGCCCTGCTGATATATACTTACATTTTCTAGGCTTCGTACATGTAATATACCGTCCATGAATATCCTGCTATGATCTAGCACCGATAATCCTCCAGTAGGCCTCTCGAGATTGGTGTCATAACCGTATAACATCACTCTGATTCCTTTAATATCGAAGGGAAGAAAGTCCATCAACCACATCCTCCCGGTCCCCTTATCCTTCCACGATCCAAAGGCGTGTCCTCCGAGACCAGATACTGCTATTACGCTAATCCTTCTTAGTACTCCATAGAAGGCGCTATTTGGAGTCTAGCTAAAGTCAGGGCTTACTCTGCAAGAACATCTCCCTCCGGCGTATTTAATGGTGTGAACCCATAAAAGTTGCAATCGACCCACAGACAGAGATCATTCCCCTCTGAACCGCCGCCACCTAATGACACAAATTTGGGTGTAAACCGATCAATACCCTTGAAGAATCCCGGCTGCTCATTCAAGTTCAATAACGCAGCCTTCGTCGAACCATCGGGTTCCGAGTGTAATGAGAGCTGTTCCACACATCTACGCAGATTCTCGAGCGATTCAATCTTTTGCAAAGCATCCAGTAGGGTGTCTTTATCCCATGTATCTGGGATTCCGGTTATCCGCCAACACTTTGTCGCTTGTGTTGAAATATGAACTCCAGATAGTTCGGGGGAGATGGTAGTCATGTGTTAAGCAATGGCTGTGTCGGAGAAGATAGATTATATATGTATATACCTACTGCTGTCGCTGAAGATTAGAGGGAGAAGAGGGGTAAGGTAGGTCATGGTGTGTGGTTGCTTGCTTTACGTGGAGGAAGTCCATCGGTATTTAGCCCAATCATCCTTCTCTACGTATTGTCCTAATACAGTTAGGTACGCCGCTTTAAATATAGGTACATAGCAGCTGACTGGAATGGGTTAGGGTTTGAAATTTGTCTAAAAGGGAATGCGTGACTTAGCTGGGTTCTGGCCCGCCACGCATAGTATGATTACATTCCTATTTGGACATCTGAGTGATCTTTCATGATTCGCATGCCTACATACAACACCGAACGGGACTTTATTCACTTGTTCGTATTAGAAGCTTAGGTGTATACATGTAATAATACTCAACATAATACTACGTAAACATCTAAGCTGATTGCTCTACCTTCCATTAAACCTCCTTCAAAGAAATTCTCTGCAATAGCACTAGTCCAAGTAAGAATTCTGCGTTTCTAAAGACAACCCTTCTTCCAACGTTTTTAATTCGTCATCCAGATGAGTCAGATCATCGTTCACAAAGTAAGCAATGGCTTTCATAGCTTTGAGCCGAGTGTATGCGTGGTTTCCTTTCGGTAAGGTGCAAAGACGATACTTTTTGTCCTTTTTACTGTCGTTTTTACTGTCATTTTCGAGTAATCCAAACAGTGTCTATCACGTGTCAAGATTATTAGAAAGAAATTCACGCGGTGCGATATTGAGTACTTTTACCTTTGAATTAGAATAAGGTATGACTGTATCGGCCATTCCACAGACCATGAGAACTTGCCGATCCTTCAACTTGGCCATAACCTTGGTCGATACAAAAACATCAAACCGGGAACCCCTCATAAATGATATCCAGTTGGGTCCCCACGCAAAGCAGCTGGTGTAGGCAGATATGAGAACGACCTTCTTGAAGCGATACTTCTCCCTTGCCGCAAGCGCTATTGTTGGTCCACAGCCTATCTTTGTCAGCTACCAGACGATGATAAGCCGAGCCGTTATTATAATCTCGGGCTTGGCTCCTATATTTCATGTAGGACTAGGCTCTAGAACCGCGGTCAAACTTCACAATAGAACCTACCAGCGGAATTTCCGAGCAAACATATTTGCTCCTCCTCCCACTTTGCCTTTAGCATGTCCACGAGCTTCTCAAGATCCGCCATGATCCTGTCCTCGGTGACAGGGCCGGGAGTATTTCCGTATCCAGGGTAGTTATGGAGTAGAATCGAGAGCCCCCATTTGGTACCCCATGTTCTCCACTGATCTACTGATTTCTGATCTAGTGTTCTTTGTTGTCCATGGCTAACAAGAATCATGGTTTTGCTCCCTTCGATACTGGCCCTATTAGATATATATAGTTCCTGGGGGGCCGGGGTGTGTGTGTGTGTGGGGGGAAGCTTACTTGATCTCGACATATTCGATACCTAATGGTGATTTCCCATCCCTGGATAAAACCTTGACTTCTCGAGTAATCTTTCCATTCCTGACTCTTGACATTATATTCCCCGGGAAAAAGACTTTTGTAAAAGCTCGGGATATGAGAACCGTCAAGATAAACATTGTTGGTGCGATAAGCAAGCGATTAAGAAGCGGAGTGCTAAGAAAGCTACTTTGTAGTCAGTTACGTATACTACCTTATTTGGGAGTATGTAGGATCGATGGTATAAGTGGGTATTTGGTGATGGGTGGAATAATGCTCATGATTAGTTGATGTCGAATATAAACCCTTGACTTATCAGCGCAAGGCACCAACAGCATTGAAGGCAGCAGCAACAGAGTAGACCCCATACCATTGTATTTTTTTTTCAAATTAAAAAAGAAAGGTGGGAGGGGAAATACATACATAAAAAGGTGTAAGTCAGACAAATTAGTCTAATTTAAAGAAGTTAATTCTAGTATGCCTTCCAATAGAATGATCGCGAACCGCGCGCGGCTCCTTTCAGAATTAACCGACCGGCTTTCGGGATACGGTATACGTACACGACGTAGGATAGCCAAGCGATTTCTCAGCTGCTGATTCACGTCACGCACCTGCAGAGACTCGGTCAAGGCAGATGTCGCTCTCTTGCCCACGAGCGAGAGATGGCAGTGTCTGTAGTTGTTGTTGAGGTGTTTGTGGAGATATCCGTGGCATGTGTGGTTGAGCTTTTGATCATGGGGGCGCAGTAGCTGAGCGCGGCGCTTAATCGACAGCTATGTAGTACATGCAAAGTTACCCTGTGCCTGTACTATAAAACTTTAATATTGATCGATCAGCTTCGGTATCAAATGATAATTCGCATCAATCGAAATATTATTTTTGTGATTAGAATTGGTTCTTATATACACAAGCTCTATCCAGGATATTCCTACATGATTATACAGTGGTCGTCTCGAGCAGTTGTGCGACAAAAGTCTAGCATAGCTGTCACCTCATGTAGGTTATATAGTACTGAGTTCTACGCCTACCGGGGTTAAGTCAGTACTTCAGTGAGGACCGACGACTGTTGCGACTCGGCCACGTCTGTCAACAGACAGGCGCAACTACATGTAGAGTAGGTACAGCAATAGAGTAGTTGCTGTACCTACATGTAGAGCACATGTAGGTACATGCAGGTAGGAACGATTCAAATACTCAATTGCTTAGCGGCAAAGCAGCCTCCACAACCCAACTGGAGCTGCGCTGCGCTTAGCAACGCCCTGAAGCTCGATTAGTATCTATAATCAAGTCACGGCTCATGGGCCGTACTCCTACTTTACAAGAGCTCTCGCAAAGTAGACGTTTCCTTTCCTTAATTTCGAGGGGCAATCGACGAAATCAAAAGGTCAAGACAGCAGAATTATTTATATGATACAGGGAAATATATATGCTTTGTTAGGTCATATTCCTCAGTTGACGGCGTCTAGAAACTTCCCGGAGTTGGGGACGGAATCTCACTAAACCCCTTTAGGTAGCTTCCCTAACCTGCATGTTTCACCTGTCCTTTTTGATGACCTCGTAGATACATGTATCTAGATAGTCTAATGCCAAAACAGAAATTCACGTGACTGGGCTAGGGTTCCTTCTAGAGGTAAGTAGAGTACATAATAGAAACATGCAAACCCGCCCGTATTCAAGCCTGAGTTACATGTAGTATATATTCAGTACTGTGCGGCCATGATTGAAGTGGCCACAGTGTCAATGTTCTTTACCAAACTTCATACAATATCAAGTCCGGTATGTACTAATAACTATAATCTCTTCCGCTTTCTTCAAGGCTTTCGATTTCTAACTACAGGCAATGAGTTGGGCGATAATAAAGTACTGATTATACTCTGAGCACATTACACTTAAAGTACTTGTTATACTTTCAATCGAGTAGTGCTTTTATCACAATAGGAACAGACGAAGGGACTTTCTTGCAGATCCACAGAAATCATGCTCGTCACCTCTCCCACAGATATTCTCTTTAGAGCATTTAGAACAGATTCTTACTATTAAGGCAGCGTTATAGCCCTGATAAAAGCTGGCCTGGTGAATATCTTCACGCTAAGAGCGGGTAGAACGCAGGACAAACGAAGGGATCACGACGCCGTTTCCACGCTAATAGGGATGACAAACGAGCGTGTCCCATGGCAATTTCTACCAGAACTAACCGAAATCCTAGGGAAAGTGGACAGGGAAATAGACAATATATTGGTGGAACTTTATAATCTATATCCCCCCTCAACTGGCAGACACTGAAATAATAATCCTCAGTCCCACCTTGCGCCTGCGCACGATGTCGGCCCAGCCCCTAGAGGGCAGCACCACGGTCCCGCGCCCGGCGCGCGCGCGCAGTGCCCCGCCGCCGGTTCCCCCCACCCCTTGGGCAGCCTCCGGTTCCCCCCCGAAGGTGAAGCCTCAATAGACGCCGGCCAAGGAGACACACCGGCCGAACTCCATCGCTGCCAAAGCCACGATGGTAGAGACTTCATGTTAGTCGCCAGCTCCCCAGCTTACGCCTTGACTAACAAATGGTAGCGGTATTCACTCCTGCTTTCGCTACGGACCTCGATTGCTTATTTTATGTAAACACCAAAACTGTCACTCTACCTTCCAAACACCGGGTGGCTTCGATCGGCACTGGAGGTCCTTACATATAGAGGAGATGGTTAAGAACGATTGTCCGATTCAAGGATGTTTAAGGGTTGGTGCCAATAAATTTTCCAGGAAAGACAATCTACGGTAGCATAGGAGATTGCGGCATGAATAGATGATTCCGAAGAGAAATATGAGATCTGGCTAGGACGGTTCGAATTATAGGGAGCTGAGTGATATGGGAAATTCTGGCCACAGAGCATGATAAGAATAGACATGTAGGGGATTGAAGGATTCAGTGCGGGCAGATGGTGTTTTGTATTCCTTTTAGACGCTGTGGCACATACTCGCCCAGCCGATATATTTTCTTCTACTTTCTTTTCTTCTATCTACATACTTTCATTTCTTCAATCTGTTTTTCTTAGTCTACTCTCCTTCTTAGTCTACTCTCTTTCCTCTATCTACTTTCTTTTATCTACGTTTCTTCCCTCCACCCACTTTTCTTAATCTACTCTCCTTTCTTCTATCCACTTTCTTTTCTAGTCTCTTCATCATCAATTCATACATGTCGATCGGGCTTCGTCTGACTTTTTCGAGCATGAGCATTTCATCTTATAAGGATCACGTAGGGAACAAAATCTATGGTGGAATCCAAAACACCGGTAGATTTCTTTGCCCATTACCGAGAAGAATAGAGCGTACATATCTGTAATTACCAGCCGTCAATTTTCGGAATTGACACTATGGTTAGGGTTCTAAATTATTACTTATGATGTACAGTCGCATGCATACTGACCTAGCCTCGTCTCCAACTCTTCTGCCTAATTCCACTGGTGAGCAGCTTAATTACTACTGTAGGGCATGGGTACGAGAATAATACTGAGCAAAAAACCAGCCACGTTTAAGCGCCCCTCACTATAGCACCAAAGATCCTATATAATATCTACGTACAGCCTAGGTGTGTTCACGTATGGGCAGCACAAAGTTCGATGTTTCGAAGCAGTCTGCTGCCAGTATTAAAGGATTTGATCTACCAGAGAGTGGTTATCAGCGTGGCAGCAAGTCGTTAAGCCCTCTCAGCTAGATCATGAATCGTTCAAATAATTCATCACAAGATATCACTCGGACAGCCATCGTAAGTGATTGTTGTATTATAGTTTCTGAGTCTAGAAATATAGTTAATTGTATAATACTGTGAAGATTTTGGAATATGTCTTCAGACTCTATGAAATCTTTACTCATTCATGAGTATCTAGCTAGGGTTCGCTGGTTTGTGCTCTATCTGTGGGAAACGCCTTGCGTTTTTCTTCGGCTTAAGTACTTACGCTCTAACGTAAGTACTTACGCTCTAACGTAAGTACTTACGCTCTAACGTTCCGTATAGAAATATTGTTTGGATATATAATATTTAATGGTATGGTTCAGCTAATAGACTAATCATATCCTTTAGGCGTTCAGTCCAAATCCAAATCGTGACCGAACCAGATATAGTAGCGATGCTGATAAACGCAGTTCCTGTTTTATTCTGTTCTCGAGTTTTTTTTTTTTTTTTTTTTTCACACGCAAGGGGGATTCACCTGCTCCATTAGAGATAGGGAGAGAATGAACAGTAATTGTGTTTAACTGAGCATACTCAGCCATATCTGGTTCGGTCACGATTTCGATTTGGACTGACCGCCTAATTAGAGATACTCGTTCTTGAAGTGTTTAATTCAGGTTATATCTGGGACCTGTACCATCGGCTTATAGCAGACTATGGATATCTAAGATAATGGACAACTATAATGATGAGCTAGATAGGCACCTATCTTTCCCTGCACCCCATATTCCATACTAATTCCTATAATCTACTACCTTTATAGCTAAGAGTCGTTATTGTATATACAATGTTGACTATATTCTCAACCTCTCCGGTCCTTTTAAAGATCGGTCGTTATTACTCACCGCCAATCCAACATACCAGCGGATACTCGGATTAGTTTTAATTAGGAAGTTTACCCCCACGGCCAATAGACCCGCAGAGTACTATATGCTTGCGTGGATTAGGAGATTTACCGAAAGAAATATGCATCGTGGCGCCTAATCTTTGCGTCACTAACCTAGAAAGATAATGTGTATTCAGGCATGTGACATATCTTCAGTTTCTAGGGTTGAACTTGTGTAGTTCACTTGTATCTTCCTGACTCAATATGTTTTGTTTGCACATTAGTAACAAAACAGATTTTACAAATTCAGAACTCTAGCTGGAGGAGCTACATACGTCTAAGCAATACAAATGGCTCACAATGATCATTTACCTGTATATATCCTCCCGCGGCATTCATCCCCCCGTACTGTAGTCATACTAAGAACGCCCAATTTCAACTGGCGAAAGAAAAAAGAAAGAAAGAGAAAAACCCTCTTCCCACTTATTTTTTACGTCAACTCATATACTGATCGTTGCTTAAACCTCTTGACCATATCTGTCGAAGTTGAACCAGGTTTTGTAGTACTACTGGTCTGCTTTGTAGCGGGGCCAATAGCCATATGATATACAGTACTTTGGTTTTCTTCCCAATGTACTTTGTAACGTCCACAACACAACTAACCCATCTTGGTGTGCTCACCTCAAGCAGGGGACCCCAGAAGCCTCGAGATACCATCTGTTGGATTATATCGTTTCAAGCTTCACCCAAGTAGAAGCGAGTGACACCCTATGACGCACCCCCGGTCTGCAATGGGGTTAATGTCCACGTCTAGGTAGCTAATTAAGCATGTTATCGACGTTGACGTATTCTATTCATAGCATAGCCTGGTTTTATTTTTGGATTGGAGGAATTGCATTATTTATCAGACGGTACTTGTGCACTTGTGTCCATGAGTTAGTTACATGGAGGGGCCCGGCGCGGCGGGTGCGTACGGACTCTGTATTCAACGTTGATCTATACCGTTCTCTAGATCTAGTATCACAGCGTCTTGTATGATACGAGAGGTAATGCCAGCGCAAATATCCTGTTTATGAGTATATATATACTTCAAACATGTCTAATGGAGGAACTAAAAAGTAGGACCTTTCCTAAAGCACGCGTACATAGTCGCGGCAAAGAAACTTATGTCCATGGCCACGAGAGCACAAGAGAGAACTCCTTGAGCTACAATGTTCTCGTAGAGTAAGAACGGGGGCGGGATTGAGCGACTTGCACACGCGTTTCCGAGACAAAAGGCGAGTATTAACCCCTTTTGCTAGCTAGCTAGTGGAAGTACTGGAACGTTTGCCATGATCTGAACATTAATGGCGCATACCTTGTTTTCTCGTACAAAGAGCAATCAATACTAGTAACGGAGGCACAACTACTAATGGCCATATGAATATATTATTTCCCCGCACAAAGGACCGAGTAGATGTTGTAGCTAAATTACCACCCGAATACCGATATCGCGTAATCTACTTTAATGGATTGGTATCCCTATGTTTGCTAGGCTGATAGCATTGTGTTGCGCTATACGCGCGCCTGCATTCAATCCAGGATAATCATACCATCCATCACAGCGCTGTAGAACATTGCCATAGACTACGGTCTGCATGAAATTAATGAATCCAACAAAAAAAAAAAAGCGCTATAGAACGGGGGAGAATACGAGTGATGGACTGTGCACCAAATTAAAAACACGCATCTCCAGAACTCTCGTTCAAGCCTAGCTGATGTGATAACCAGCGAGATTTGACCGTCGGCACATGAGAGCAGAGATTGAATGTATGTACCCAGCTAGGCTAAACATGTACACTTTGAAGAACTAATTCCACATATATCCGATCCGAGTACTAGTACTACGTTCCTATATATCTGCTTTAAGCATGAACCGTAATGACTCTGCGCGGCAACTTGATTCCAAACCAATCATAAACCCAACCTCGATTACCGACCAGCAACTCATCTAGGCCTCTGTAGGCATAAGGCAGCGTTGAACAGCGTTGGTAATCACCCAGATTAAGAGTCCCGATTCGAGCGACACAGTAACCCAGTCCAGTACCTCCCTCGATCTCCCCCGGCCTTCCAAACACCAAAATGAAATGACAACAATAATAATGAAAACAAAAATGGGTTTTCAGACTCCATCGGCAGCGACGGGCCGCACGGCCACCGCATTCGCGTGACTCCCTCCCCACACCGCGGTACCCCGAGGTAACCCATCGCAAATTAAATCTTCCTCAAGATAAAACGTCCCTGACACGCGTCCACGTGTGTCTGTACCACCGTCACGACTCACCCCTTGTCGTCCCTGGCGCGCGAAAAAAAATGTGTGTGTATTTACCAGGATCAACCCTGTAGCTGGGCCTCATCTCTTTTTTTCCAAGGGCCTTCTAGAAAGAAAAAAAAAAAAGAGAGAGAAATTTATCTCTCCCTCCCTCCCACATTCGGTTTCAAGATAAACTATTGTTAGCCTACATAGCTACATGTAGCTAGCTGCTTGCTCTAATCCTAGAGATTGCTTCAGCCTCACTTTTAAGCTGAGGTCGACGTGGATCGTGACGAAATGACTATGCTCCTCAGCCATGGGTGGCGCTTCAGCTAAACACATATCCTGCATAGATAGAGTACACAGCTATCTTGACGTCAACTACCAACACCCCCCTCCCCACCCCCACCCCCTCCCCTCCCATCACCCCCCACAACCCTCCTCCAACCCCCCGGGGCTGATACCTCGCCAACTCCGACGATCGATGCTGTGTACGTATCTCTCAGGATACACACGAAACCCTCCGCTGTACGCATCAGTTACACATACATAACCTCTAAACAGCCCAGACATCGGGGAGGACGGGGCTCGGAACACAATACGCCGGCCATCGAACGACACGAGTGCCAATCCGCAGCGCTCACCGCCGACCACACTCCCTGAACCCAGGAGGAGGGCATTCCGTTTCCCCGCTCGCGCGGGGGAGGGGTGTGATGCACGTGCAAAACTAAGTAGGCCAGTGCTGCGTTCGATGTTTCCCGGCGTTGTGGTATTGGAATGGGGGGGGGATCTAGGAACAGGGAAGCAGCAGGGAAGCAGCGCACGAGTTTATAACACCAGGATTTTCCGGAAGGCTTGGTTCGACCCCCGCAGTGCTGCGAAAAATAGACAAGACTTGAGAGAGATAGAAGAGAGAGAGAGAGAGAGAGAGAGCTGTTTGGTGAAACGTTAGTTTGGAGTTTCACCATGGAATGGAATTTGATAAGAGGGGGTACGTCTGTAGGACAGGGAATTCTCGAGATGGTAGCTAGCCCGGTTAGCGAGGAATAGAAGTTGGATGGCGGGGGGAGAGAGAGCTAGCGGTGAGAGTTGAGGTGAGGTGAGGTGATTGAGATGAGATGAGATGAGATGAGATGAGGCGGGGCGAGGCGAGGCGGACTCGAATGAGAGGGAAGGGATGAGTGGTACGGGGGAATGGAACGATGGATGTGTGCAATGGCACGGTCGAGCGGGACCAGCTTTGGGATGTCAGTTTCGATGGTGTCAGTCATCTCGAGAGCTGGGATGGCTTGGATAGAGCTGTCCTATTGCATAGCCAAGCTAGCCCGCGATATTCATAATCACAGCTCAAAACACATTAGTACGTTCCCGTACACGGAATCATTATGGAATGAGGGTACAGGTACAGCTCAAGCCAACTGCATATATAGAACTCTAGCTGGCTCTAGGATGATTGACCAGCTATTAGTAGATCTAGACGGGGTCGCGTCGCCGTGTCAAGTTCAAGTGGCGCGGCCATTCCATATAGCTCATGAAGCCATTCATGTATTACAGTCCTCATACAAAGACGTACATACATCTACAGTAAAGGTACATCCTGGAAGCTGAGGTGGGTGGGGGTTACCTGGCGAGTACATTGCTATTTTTTGTCTTGCTGGGGGAAACAGATCAGCTGGGTATTCCTAGCTAGCATCATCTCAGGAATAGCGAGAATCGGAGCATTGACAGCCCTCAGATCCCGGATGGACCATCACCTCAACCAGCATACATGTAAGTTACATGAGTACCGGCACACGCAATAACGTCTGTAGATGCAAGTAGCTAGCTAGCTCAGGGTTAGGTTTATGCGGATTGGGATGTGCACGTGAGACAGTTTGGGCGTGACATGAGATACCTCGCAATCAATCGAGCAAGCTCGTTCTTAGGCGTGATTCTATGCATACGATAGCTCTAGCACCAGCTCCACGGACTACATGTAGACTTGCTGATAACGAACCCATTGAATGGCCATATGTGCGTCATGTGTCATCACTCGGTTGCAGATATCTCACTCAAGGGCCGCTAGCTGGGTACTCCAAACACACTCCATCTTGTCTATGGAAAGCACGCTGATGGATCTGAGAATAGTCTGGTGGCCACTTGAATTCGGGACCAATTGAGGCTCCCTTGATGTAATGAGGCTCATTCGCGCGGTGCCGGGTAACCCCCGTGATGACCTCACCCATGACTGCTCTGGCTGGGCAAGACACACGACAGCGCGCGCATAGCTAGCTAGCAGAGATAGATATCGACGATACAGCTCCCAATTGCAAACCTGCAACAATCACCTTTAGAGGGATCATACACAGTCCCTTTGCTCTAGAGGTGCTTGGATATTGAAATCAACAATTACTTCAACCGCTTATAGCGTCCAACAACCGGGAATCTGGGCCCCCGTATACGTACACGAATCCGTTCCTCGCTCTCCCACCTCCGCTTCCTCCTCTACCCCGGCCTCCGCGCCCGCTTCTCCAATCGCCTCTACAAGCTCGTCACTTACGCCAACAGCCGACTCCGCCCCCGCGCGCCCGTCCGCCCTTCTCTCTCACAGAGCTTTGTCAAGCGTAGCCATCTCAAGTGGCGGAACGATCACTCGGAACGGACCACCTGTCTGCGGACTCGAGCAGCCCACCGGCATACCGAGACCACAGGCAGCACGATGCAGGCCCCCGGGGATGCGGGAAACAGTTGGGGGAGCTATTATAGGTCGTTTACTGGTGGTGGGGACCCAGGGGACAGAGAGCCGGGTACTAGGAGGAAGAAGATTGCGGGTTACTTGAAGGCTGCCAATGATTTAAGGCAGAGCTATTACGCGGGGTATGCGAGTCGGACTGGCGAGGTGGAGGGCGAGTATAGCGGGGGTACGGACCAGTCTCCGGGCTCGTGGCCGGATATGGAGGTTGCGAGGAGCGGCGATGAGGAGCTTGTGCTGTTCCCGAGCTATGCTAGGCGGCGGCCGGATGAAGAAAATGTGGTCGATGTGGAGGTCCGAGGCTGGCTATTTGCCCCGCACTCGGGCCCTCTGAGCCGGAAAAACCGATACCTCCACTGGGTCGCCCTCAAGCTTTGTGGACTACCTGCGCAAACTTCTACTCAACCTGGGGAGCCCGACAGGGACCCCACAGCTGCAGAGGCAGAGGCTGCGAAAGAGGCTGCCGCAGCTATTGAAAAGAATGGCAGACCTCCGTCTCTCTATTCGTCCGACAGTAGGATGGAGAGCCTGTCCAGGACCAACTCTGCACCCATGAATATTGCCGCAGCAGCAGCAGCAAAGACACTGTCCTGGCGCCCAGCCATAGTGACCAGCGCAAGCACCCAGTCATTGCCGCAGGTACCGCAAATGGATCCTGCCGAGATTGCATCTGCGCATGCAGCGCTTGCTGCGCGTCTCGCGCCCTTCATGCATCGTCCCATCCCCAATGCTCCCATCACCATAACCTTCAGCGACGAATCCTCGGGATCCTCGCAGTCGTTCACCATCCCCACCTCTGATACCGGCCACTTCTCCTTCAAAGAGGATCTTCCCTTCATCCCTACCACCGTCCGCGTCATTGCCTCTGAAAAGATGTCGGCAACTGAGGAGGTCATCATTCATGAGCCGACCGGAATATCGCTGATATCGGACATTGACGATACGGTAAAGCATTCAGCCGTGTCCATGGGTGCGCGCGAGATATTTCGAAACACCTTCACGGAGCCCTTATCGAAGCTTAGCATCCCCGGTGTTTCAGGCTGGTACAAGAGGCTATCCCAGGAGCCGTATAACGTCAATTTCCACTATGTGTCAAACTCGCCATGGCAGTTATACCCAGTGCTCAAGTCATTCTTTGAAGAATCCGGGCTTCCGCCTGGCAGTATGCACCTCAAAGAATACAGTGGCATGCTTCAGGGCATCTTCGAACCTGCCGCCGAGCGCAAAAAGGGCACGGTGGAGCGGGTGATTCGAGACTTTCCGCAGCGCCAGTGGATCCTGGTGGGGGACTCTGGCGAGGCAGATCTGGAAGTCTATACCGAGATCGTCGAAAAGTTCCCCGGTAGGATCCTGGCCGTCTTTATCCGGGACGTCACAACAACACCGGCACCCGAGGAAAAGGAATTCTTCAACCCAAACGAATCGCCCGAGTACGCCAAGGCAATGCAGGAATGGGCAGAGGCAAAAGCAGCCAGTGTGAAACAGCCAAAGATACCCCCGCCACTACCCCCCAAGCGCAGATCCGTCAACTACACAGTCACCCAAAACCAGCCAGAAGAACACTCCCGAGAAACACCAGTGGAAGTGGCCAAAACACCCCCTCCCAGGCCTCCCAAGCCCCCAAGCCTCCAGGACACCATGACGGCACCAGCTGCCAAGTCATCCTCCACCACTGACCTCCTCTGTACTCGAAACTCCCCACTGCCGCCCCCGCCGCCAAGACGCACGGCGACTTTCTCACCCAGCGAGACACCCAGAATTGCGACACCGGCGCCTGGACATCTCCAACACCCTGCAACTACTGCTTCCTCGTCACCCGCACCGATGACGCTGAAGCAGCAGCAGCAACAGGCGCAGCAGGAGGTGCTGCTGAGTAAACGCGAAGAGCTGTGGAACCGTCGCTGGGAACGGGCTCTGATGATTATGGGACACTACGACGTTCAGTTACATAGTTGGAGGACGGGCGGGGATGTAGAGGCTATGTGTAGAGCCATTGTAGAGAAGGCTCTGTGGGAGTAAACGTACATAATCATGATGGGTCAGGTACATGTAGTTCTTTTATTGTTGACCTCGGATTATTTTTTTTTTCTTTGCTTCCGTGGGTTAGGGTTTGCATGCACATTGTTTATGGATCATGGAATGGCATGGTGGCTTCTCTTTTTTTTTTTTTTTTTTTATCTGCTTTCACGATAAGGGAGAGCGCTCTGTACTATATTTTTTATTTCTATCTCGGACTTGCATGTTGATGCTTGGGGGTTTCTTGGAATACATACGACATACGCGGATGGAGCGTCTCCTTCTTCGCACCTTTGCGCTTTTTTTTTCTCCCTTTTTCTTACGGACTGGTAAAAGCAATGATTGGGGCATTTACATGCATGTAATCATGTTACTTTCTCATAGGTACAAGTATCCGGATCCTAATTCTTCGATGCCCGGAGAATTCTAACGGACCTTGTGACAGCCACAAGTAAATACAATCCTCTATGGAGGAGCATGCAAGCCCCAGTGAGGTATAAGGTATGTATAGTAGCTAAAACACACTTCCCATACATACGTGTAGGTTATCAAGTACTCAAACCACCCGTATCCACGGATGCTACATTGTAACTGCTTCAATGCCACCGGCCCCGCCAAGCTTAAACTGCATCACCACCCATCACTCATACCCGCGCGGTGAAGAAAACAAAACCAAACCATGCATGTCCACACGCAGTTTCAAAATCCCCATTCCTCCCCGGTTAATTAAAGCCCTGCGCAAGGCTGATTCAAGAATGCAGAAGATGTCGCTCGCTCAGGGAGCAATGTTGAGCCGATCCACAGTAGCTAGTACATGTACCTATCAACTACAACATGTAGAGTACATACCTACATCGACCGTATGGATGACAAACGACAAAACACAAGAGAGAAGGGAAAAAAAAAAAAAAAAAACCTGAAACTTCATAACCTGATTGTTGTTTTGGTTTAAATGAATTTTTTATTTATCATCATTTTGCCCTCACTCTCACTTCTCCCCACTTGTGGAACGATTATGACAGGTGATTCGCAAGAAGGGGGTAAAAAGGATCGGCCTAACTACATGTATGTACTATGTAGCTTCTAGAATGTTTGCGCGTAGTAATCGGTGCCAAGAGTTGGCCTGTCGGCGTTACTAAGAGATCTAGCTGTTTGGGAATCTGGAATCGGGGGGGCCGGAGGGGGGGAGGGGAGGTTGTTTCGAGTGCGGCTGGATGAGGCTGAGATTGTGCAGGGGTGCTTAAGGGTAGAACGGGTATGTACATACATGTATGTATATACTATGTACGATGTTTGTAGAATAAAATAGATGTAACCCTCCCCCCCCCCCCCCCTTTCCTGGGTGGGTATCACGGTGACGCCGGAATCACGCAGTTACGCTGCATAGTGGAAGATAGAGTAGGGGGGGGGATGGCTAGAGTTAGAGTAGTAGGTGCATGTAGTAGTAGGTCATCATGCCTGTCTGTGGATGGACATGTATCCATCTGGCTGGCTGGATGGACATTGGATAGCTCCTAGCTGCCGCCGGCAGTTATTCCCCTGCAAAAGAAAAACACAGTTCCTTCTCTACGTCTTCTCCCGCAACTTCGACGCCCCCCCCTTCACCACCGATCGATCGCATGCGCCATGGGTGTGGTTTGGGGGTTATGATGGCGAGATGAGATAGAGAGGGGAGGGGATGGCGAGATGAGATAGTGATAGAGGGGGGGGGGGGTTGTGCGTTTCCAAATCCATCTAGCTACCATCTCTATTATTATTCCGGTTTCTAGCTTTGTATGAAGGAAGGAAGGAGAATAAAGAGATAAAAATAAAAATAATCACGGACGGGCGTTGATGTTCCCGAGATGAGATGCGTATGAGATGAGGGGGATTGAAGGGGGGAGGAACAACCCTTCGTTCGATCGCACCCTCACGACATCACTACTCTCCCTCATCGCGCACGCGTCTGCCGAGGCAGGCAGTCAGGCAGCCAGCCAGCCAGCCAGCCACGACGGGTTCGCAATGCCATATGTACTCTACGCCAGCTACCTGCTTAATACCTACATCTTACGCAATAGCGAAGGATCCGAAGCCA
This sequence comes from Morchella eximia, assembly GCA_024713935.1. Taxonomy (NCBI): domain Eukaryota; kingdom Fungi; phylum Ascomycota; class Pezizomycetes; order Pezizales; family Morchellaceae; genus Morchella; species Morchella eximia. The sequence goes on from JAMGZG010000016.1 coordinate 1,528,967, forward strand.
GCAGCAGCCAATCTTGTTTGGCGGTTTCCTTTATATTCCGCCCCAATCTTAATCGCGACTTTATCCACCGGGGGTTATTGGGGCGGCTATCAGCTTATCCAGCCAGGCAGGCCTAGTGGAAGCGAGGGAATGAGATGTAGTTAGTAGGTAGTCACATGGGCACGTCTGCCTCGGGCAATTTGGAATCTGGGGTCTGGGAGTTTGAATTGGCAGTGCGTCGAGAGGATCGTGGATGTTGACATTGTGAGGTTGGATCGAGGCTGGTGATTAGTTAGAGATTCGGTGCGTATCATGTAGGTGCTCGGGAAGGGTTAGGGGTGGGTGTTGTCTGGGTTAGGGATGGAGACAGATGTAGTTTGCCAGTAAGGAAAGGGAAAGCGTGTGGGGGTGGGGATGTGTGGGTGTGTGGGTGTGTGGGTGTGTGGGTGTGTGTGTGTGGGGGGGAGGGGGCGAGAGGATCATCTGGCATCACTCGACGAATGGCTAGCCAATTGGCCAAGCAGAGCTGAGCCTCATGCTCAGTTGTATGTATGTATGTACTCTACTTCAAGGTTATCAATTCACCTTCCCAGCTTCTTATTCTTGCATGTTCTTAATTCTTGTTCTTCTCCTTCTTAGGTCACGTCACACCAACACTGCCTACGAAAGGCCCGAGCAAACAAAGATCGAGAGGGGGCCAACCAGCTGTTGCTCGAGAGCTACATCTTGCCTGTTGGGATGGTTGATAATAGTCATTATCGGTCTTTTCTGTGCTAGTGGTTAATTCGCACAGTACTGCGGATGCGGCATCCGCTCGAAAAAAGGATCCGGGGAGCAAGTACGTGCGCTGGAGAAACAGATTGACGATTGAGCAGAGAGAGAGAGAGAGAGAGAGATACTAGACTAGAGGGCAAAACAAAAAACAAAAAAGAAACTCCTCTGAATCGTTGCTTTAGCCCTCGATCAGAGCATCAGCTCTACTGCATTTAGTAGGTACAATATATACATGTGGGGCAGATGTCGGGAGTGTTAGACTAACAAGCATAAATCAGTAAAAGTAAAGTGGGTATAGGTAAGAAGAAAAAGAAGAAGAGAGAAGAAGTACATGTACATATGTATACCACACATGTACCGTGAAACTTTCAGCTGTCTCAACTCTCCCAAGCAAGACAAGAAACAAACAAACAAAAAACACATCCCGGCCCCGGCCTATCCCATCATCTCATCTCATCCCATCCCATCCCATCCCCACAGACTCGGCACGTAGATACATGTCCCACCCACAGCTACCCACGGTCCGGCAGTCGTGAAGATACTTGATTCAACAATCAAGGCATGATCATTCGTGTTCGTGTACGCATGTGGAGTACCTACATGGAACCCACCTTGTTCATTGATCTGGATCACAAATGTCGCGCTCAACCTCTGAATGCATGTCACTGGCTGAACTGGGCGGCAGGCAGGCAGGCACCTTACATACACGTATAAGTATATTACTATACATAGAGTGCATGTACTCTACATGCTTAATTGCCATGATGTAGTACCTGCTCCATATGTACATACATGGACATCTAAGATTCCCGATCTATGATCTGCTGGGCTGTCATCGGCCCCACACACGCAGGGAAGGCCGGGAAGCATAATTCGTTTTTTGCATCCGCTGCGCATGCATGTATGCGGGTTCGTTACCGTCTTGGGGAGGTGAGCTGAAGCAGCATAAGGCCCAAACACATCCCATCAGATGGATGATATACCTATACATGTATTCTACTCTATGGCGTCGTATGTGTGTGTGTGGGCTTTAATCCAAGGCAAGACACGATTTCCAACGGAAATATGCAGCTCTTTTGGCGTGTACGAGACGGTTCCGACGATTGAAATTTGACCTCTATAGATTTGTTCTACTATGTTGAACCTGTCTTTTGTTTGTTTGTGTTGTTGGTGCGAAGCGAAATATACAGGCAGCCACCACAGCGTTTACAGCGATATGGTCGAGCAACAGAATTTCGTGCCCGCGGGGCGCTTCGTTGTCATTAATGTCGAGAGAGAATTAGCCCAGGATGACCTGGTCTGCGCTCTGTTCTTCGATGGATCTGGAGTCTCGAACTTCTGTAGCCGCCAAACAAATGATAGTATAATGCGTATGGAGGATACACAGACGGATGATATTTACTTTCCACCACCCAAGCACGTACTTTATACGCCTCTACCCAAAAGAAGGATCTCCCTCGCATCTCACCAGAGTAAAAAAAAGAAAAAGAAAAGAGAAACAAAAGAATAATCTACCGAGCGAATGTGGCGCTGTATTGGCTAGGTTAAACAAAACTAAAAAAGAAAAAAAGGAAAAAAAAAGAAAGGAAAGAGATGAAGAAGTCGAAAGAAAGAACCGATAGGGGAGATAGGCAAGCCACAGTCACGCACTACTATGGCGGGAGGTACCTACATGACACCCCGCATGCTTCCTATTGGATAGCCTTACTTGCTGCCTGTTCTGAAACGATCGCCAAACAAAAAATTCAAAACTCGAGGTAAACATTTGCGCGATAGTCTTGAATATAGATAGATAGAATAGATGGGGTGAGTGTGCGCTATGGTAAGTTGATGGGAAATATCAATTCATACAAACTCTCTCCCATGGTTGTTCTCGGGTGGCCTAGATTGTCACAGGAAATGAAACTGCGGCTTTGATCCCACGGGCTGTTCAAGGCACCAACTCTAGGCCAGCCTCGACCACGACTCTCGGTGCCAGCATGGAGTCTGTGGTTTTTTTCCCTTTCCCTTCCAAGTAATGTATCGGCGACCCAATTACCAATCCTCTAGATATGAAACGAGGGTGAGGAGGAAGAGGGAGGAGTAGGAGAGGGAGTATGGGGAGTATGAGGATGATGATGAGGAGGAGCAGCAGACCGACGAGGGTGAGATGAAGGCCCTTCGACTTTTGCTGCTCGTCTCGACAGTTTGACAGCTTCAGATCGATCCTCCCCTCCACACCACTCTCAGCGCACATCTCGGCTAAAAAAGCCATGCCTACCTTGTTTCGACCTCTAGTTCTCCCATCGCTGTTTCTCGTCTCAGAGCGCTCAAGGGTGCGAAGGGATCTGACTGGACAATATATGCCACTGTACTGTACTTTCTTTAATGAATGAATTTCTTATGTGTATTAACCCTATCCCAGATCCCAGATCCTGGAAACTTTCCCACGTGGATGGTTCTATATCTATCTATCTGGCTTTCTAGCTGTAAACCCCACACTAACTTACCACATACACTTGGCTTATTTTTCCTGTTTCTTCTTTGACGGGAGTGAGGGAGGGAAGTAAGTATTGGCGGGAATACGGTATGTCCCAGCTAAAAGCCGCGGCCGGAGAATTAATTTAATTGGGGGAGTTTTTTTTTTTTGTGACTTTTTTTCTTTCTTTTTTTCTTTTTATCATGGTAATATTATCCTGACAGGCGTAGCTAGCAGCGGGTATCTGCAGCTAGCAAGTTGCAATTAGAGTTATGGGCAAGATTAAAAGTACATGTACGTAGCCTTGCTTGCAAATATTCTCCTCGATCTCAATGTAAGATCGCGCGATAACACCCCGACCCTCCCAATTTCAGTACAGCCGCCGTAGTTGTCCTACTAGCTGGCTAGCTGGCTAGAACATGTATGTAACCAGCTAGCAAGCTTTCCCAGCACGGCCGTCACGCCTGGCTGCCTGGCTGTCTGCTCTGTATTGTACTCCCCAGCGCGCGCGGGGCCTCCTCCACCCACGTCACGGCGGCTCTGAACAATTAATCTGATCATCAGCAATATCAACAATACCATCATCATCATCATCATCATCACTCACAATCATCTGACCACACATGACCTATGATCTATATCTAGAACTTCTCGAACACCCTCCTCCATTTATGTAGGCTGAGGTTGTTGCTGCATGCACCACCACCACCCCATCCCCACCTAAACTAAATTACGCTCCTTTATGCAAGCGAGCAGCCGCCAAGAATATACGGCATATGCAGGTACAATTTGGGGCCTGTGCGTGACGCCTTTAAAAGCCGCGGATGGGGCTACGCTACCTACTTGGGAGTACCTGGGTGGGTTGCCTAGAAATATTTGGGGCTAGGAGGGAACTCGAGTCGGCCCGACCCTTGCGTGCCGGTGTTTGACGTCGAGGTGCGAAGTTTCATGAACTTTTGGGTGAGCGAGTTCAATTGGCCGAGAGGGATGTACTATCAGCATGGCCGTTACCTGTCACGCTGCTTGGTTCAAAGTAACCTGTTGGTTGGTTGGTTGGTTGCTTGGAAGAGGCAGAAGATTACCAAGAGTATAGTCATGTACTACTCCATATAATGTACAGTACTTACTAGCTGATTGTTTGGGCTAACTCGTTGGGGGTAATAATGGTAATTGTATTGTAATAATAAACAGATATGCATATCTTCAAGCAAAAAGGTAGAAAAGAAAACAAAACAAAACAATCCCATTTCCATGTCTATTCCGGTAATCTCCGCCCGCCCCATTGAACCAAAAGAGAGAAAGAGAGAGAGAGAGAAGAGAGACAACAACAACATAAAAGAAAACAAAACAAAAGAGAACCCTAGGCTGATAACATCAGATCATACTCGTCATGAAGAGTGGAATAAGGAAATGAAAAAGAGACTAAAACTAACTAAACCACCATGGAGGACACCCTCCCTCCACCCCCCTACCCCCAAAAAGCAACAAATGATTGAAACAAGCACTCCCCGAAGATTGACGACACAATTGCGCGGCCGAAGAGATGGTACGAAATAAGAAAAGAAAAGAGGAAAAAGAAAAAAATGAATGGAAAAAAAGAAAAGAAAGAAAAAGACGTTAACCCCTGATCCCTACCAGAAACCCTTACAGATGTTTCCCTAAGAATGCCCCTCCCCACACCACCACCACCGACCACCACCACCACCACTACCTTCGAATTCCATCCTACCTACTCACCGTCATCTTCAATCACGACCACACTCCTCCCCCCATCATGCACTAACCCTCTCCCCATCATCCTGGATCGGACCCTGGTATACAAAGGAAATACCGAAAAAGAAAACAAAAACACCGAAAATGGAATGAATACATAGGGAAAAAAAAAAAAATAGATCGAAATCAGTGCTTGCAGCAGGGGTGGACCTTCACCGCCGTTTCCCAGCTCCCAGGTACATCTTCATCACAATCAAGGTCGCAGAATTCCCAAGACCTCAGCATCGCCGCCGCCGTGTCCTTCTCCTTCTTCTCCTGCTCCTCCTCTGAGAGGAAGAAGAGGTGGAGGAAGTCGAGGCCTACCGCAGTAGGAGCACTTCGTCTGGGGGAGATGATCTCGCAAGGCGACACTGCAGATGAAGCACTACAGCCATCATTGGTCCGTAGTTCACTGTCTGTGTTGTCTCGTCCGGCAGCCTATTCCATCGCGCACTCCCAGTTAGCTATACGGCGAATTGCAAATGGAGAGATGGAGAGCAAAAGGGCCTGCGGGGGAGGAGGCACATACCACGCATTCGGCGCAGGCAGAGTGGTTGACCCAGACCCAGTTCTCGCAGTTGTAGGTGAGGAAGTTCTTGCAGCGGAACCTGTAGAATCCTGATCCGCTCATGGTGACGATTTGATATAATATGTTGATATAAGTAATTTGGGATATTGTTGGTAGGGAAAGAGAGAAGCGGCGGAAAGCAATGTCAAGTATATTTGAACACTTCGAAGAAGGCGAGGACGCTTTACAGTTTATATATTTATAATATTGACTGATGCAGAATTCTGAGAGACGAAGAAACGGACGAGTTGCTGGCGCTGGGAAGAGAGATATCGAGATGCTTTATATGAGAGCTGAGAGGAAGTGGACTGGAACTGAACTAACTAACAATCCAGCTATATATCGAATTGGATGCCTTGGTCTTATTGTGCCTGTGATCTGATGAACTGGAAAAAAAAAACCAAGAATGCGAGAAAGACCCGTTCCCTTTATATGCAACCCCCCCCCCCAATTGGCACAAAAGCACACGGGCCACCACAGCACCGCAAAGCTGAAGCTAAAGGGCCTCGTGGCTCCGGAGTGAGCATACATGGGATCATCTTTTCTTTTTTGACAAGGCTAACTAGGGAGATTTGCTAGCAGCCAGCTAGCTCGTACAGTGAAGACGCCCCGGTGTTTGCCCCTCCTCATCCTCTCCTCATTCTACGTCTATACTTACTATTATTACTTCCACTCATTCACTCACTAAGAATAACATACCATCTCCACATCCGCAACTTCCACTGTCGGTATCCTCTAACTGAAGATCTTCCGCGATAAAGCCCGAATAGTGATACATCACGAGCTTGAGTCACTATTATATTAGTGGGTTCCTTGCGGGTTCTAAAACTTGGATCAAGCTCACCTGAACAGCCTTGTTGTTGGCAGATAATAATATACACTATAGCAGGAATGAAGGAACGTAGGTAGGTTCATGTAGGTAGGCACTTACTTCACTTACTCCATGATTCATAAGATACGTTACTCCGGGGGGGGGGGGAGAGTATGTGTCACACAATAAGTTCGAAGGTTGAACGTGCAGGGTATATTACAGCGGGGAGAGTTGTTTTGTTCCTCCTCCTCCTCCTCCCGCTGCTCCTCTACGGTGGGACATTGAGAGACATTGCTTTTTTTTTTTCATCTTCTTCTTTCAAATGTGTTATCGATACTAGCTGCACTTCCATTTTCAGTTGTGGGTAATAACGGAGTCGTTGGAAGTATCTTTAGGGAGGCAGTACCATATGCTTCATGCTATGCTTACGGCGCATGGCGAAGGATGGTGATACAGGAAGTGCGAATTCATGCCACTGACCGTCTTTCTTCACCTTTACCTCTTTGTCTAGTCTCTTTATCACTGTCTTGGCGTGATCCATGAGTATCAAGTATTTTTTATTTCAAAATCCCAGTGCAATGCCATTGGGTCTATTTTTATAATACCTTTTCCTTAGTTATTTTTTTCTTGAATTTGCCGTCCTCTCTCAAATTCAGGCTATTCATCCTACTTTACACACACAAGAAGTATCAGTAACGACTCATCCTCCGTTACATCTGGCATATGTCATCCTCTCTCTCACTCACTCACCTCCAGCCACAGCCCACCTCAACCACCACCACTGTAAGTACTCTACTTTCCCCTTCCCCATACCCATACACTCAGCCCGCCAGTACCACAACCGAACCCACAAACTATATTGTATGTCTGAGAAGTCGGATGTGCCCGGCCCGGAGGTACTCCCCCACCTAAATTGTACCTAGTTACGAGTTTCTGATCTTTGATCACTAAGCTATTATATTATTCCCCCGTTTCGCAACTCGAGCTATGTGCCTGACATATATTAACAAGCTATATGTAGCTAGCTAGCGCAGCCCGCCGACGCGCTCCCTCCAACCACCCCCCCCCACCCCTCCTCCCCCCATCCACCACCTCCCTCTGGTAGATCGATTGATCACTCGACTCTTGTCTAACTAGTGGTTGGGTGGATTTATGTTCATCCCATATTAACTCCCCCCCCCCCCCCCTCCTTCTTCCTCCTCACCTCCCATCCCCTCCATTCCCATCCCTCTTCACGCCCAGGGACAGCCCTGGCACGTTTGAATTCCTGGATTTGCAGGCCACTAACCTCAGCTGAGAGCGCCCGCGCCGCAATATATCTCCCCATAGCCTCGGGAACCTGCCCCAAGGATCTGGGCTACACAAGGACTAGACATGGGAGGGAAGGGAAAGGAAGGGAGGGGTACTGGAAGAGGGAGGGAGCGTCTACACTCGGACTCGCCTCGTATGGGGTTGGAAGGAGGGAGAGGGACTGGGGACTGGGGACTGGGGTACTGGGGGTACTGGGGGATTTACTGCTGTTTTAGGCTGGTTGGGTGGCGGTGTCGCTTGTTTCTTGCGGTGGGCCGCGCGCGGTAGTCGATAAGCGGCGAACAGGCCAGCGCTGCTACTTTGCGCAGCGGAGTGCTACGCGCACTACTTTATACTATAGTGCATAGTTGGCTACGAGAAGCCTATGCAACATATTCTATGTATGCTATGGGGGGATGTGTACGGATATGCTTAACATGCAGCGGGCTAGCTCGGGAATCAGGCATGCAGAGCTGGGCGAGGCGGGAGTGATCGCCAGGTCAATGGTTAAGATTGTGTTGCAGGTGTAGGCACATAGTGTATGTATGTATATATGTAGCTGCAATATATATATGTCGATCGCGGGGAAAGTCGGGGTGGTGTGTGCGTGACTGATAGATAGCTATAGCTAGCTGAGCTGCGTACACAGATCTTAATCTTGTTATTGAGCATGATGAGGTGGGTTATGGAGTGGAATGAAACACGGACTGGGGATTAGGGCTCATCACGAGGTCGATTTTGCGGCAATTAGTGTAGCTGCTTATGAGTTGTTGTTGAGATATGGGTGAGTGATTGAGTGAGTGAGAGAACGTGAAATTCAAAAAAAGAGGTAGAGCTAGCTAGGGATCGAAATCGGGGGGGTATAGGTTTGGATCCAACGGTATGGCCGGCCGGGAGTTTGGGATTCATACCCGGCCCTCGATCAGCTATCAGGATTACCAGACTGATGGGTATACAGGAAATCAAGCTTCAAGGGGGTTGGTCACCTGGGGAGAGAGGGAGAATTCACTGTCGTTGCCCCGGACCAATAGATCTGGATGGAGGGGTGAGTGATAGGATTTGCATATTCTTAGTCGAAAGGAATATAGCAGCTGCATGCAGCGGTCAGCTAGATAGCTAACTTCTAGTAACTGGCACCAGGAATGTCTCGTATTCGACCACGTACGTATGTGTCCGTAGCTTGCTAGCTAGCTATCAAGAAAGTTAGCATGGAATTCTACTCGCCGTCATGAATATCATCACCTATAGTTACATACATGTAGCCAGGAGTAGCTAAGCTATGAACATCAATCACAGGGAGAAAGAGTCAAAGCTAGCAAAAATTAAAGTAGCTATTACCAAAAGGAGGTCATTTCCAATATCACAAAGAACGTGGGGTCCATAATTGTGATTAAATAACACAAGCACATATTAATTACCGACGGCGCGGCGGCAATCACTGATCTGAAAGTCCTTCCCCCCCCCCAAATAAGAAGTAGCTAGTTGCGCAAGGATAAGAGGCATACACACAGGTGAATGTGGTGCGCATCTTCGTCTCCGAACCAGCTGCTGCACCGTGCAGTGCATACCGCGGGCACGCCAGAACAATCCCTGCTGTAGGTCGTACGTACAGCAAGACCCACAGATTGATAGACTCGAACATCACAACCACATGAACCACAACCACAACCACAACCACAACCACAACCACTACCACTACCACTACCACCACCACTACCACTACGACTACGACTACCGGCCGGCAATGCGGAGCTGGCAGTTGGGAAACTTTGATATTTACAGATGAAGGACAGCGCCGAGGTGCGACAGCATAACGGCTAGCTAGGGAATTTGCAGTGTGTGAGACAGATGTGATCAACCAGAGTCGAGATTATTATATCAACATACTAACCATCCCATTTGCCGTTGTGGTTATGAGCTCTGTATAATCTCTCTTTCTGATCATCCCTATCCCCCAAACACTGGATGGATGCATTACATACCTACATATGTTCAGATCAGCAATGGTTAATTACGCGGCTCGATCTTTCTTCCGTTTTGCAAAGTGATTGGGGGGTATAAGCTAGGTATGCTTGATCTAGCATAGCCATATAGAGGTTGCTCTTTGATAACAAGTATTGATCTTCTCGCAGAGACTCGAATGCGGAAGCGGCTCCGCTCCGTCGTCCAACTAACTGGTAGCTGGCTGGCTGCCAGCAGCTCGGGGCCGGTCCGATAATTGTGCATGCGTCGATATATGTTTTGTCTTGATATGTACGAACTGCTGTTATCAGATTGGAAGCTATCATATCGTCAGGATATCCGAGAGTGTACTGGGGGGCCGAGATGCATAGATCAGGCCGTGATCAAACTCGCTTGGGAATCATGGATGCAACAGATGATCTTGCAATCCTCAGTGGGCATAGGGAGACAGCAATTGTGCCAATTAAGCTCATGTCTGTGTCCGGCGACGTTAATATAATGCATATGCTCAGTTATCGTTCACGTCAAAGATGAATAGCAAATAACGAGTAACCAGTTACATGTACTTACTCGTCGGGGCCGTGAGGAGGAGGTGAGGGGAGAGTGGGGGGGGCCTAAGCGTAGTAGTAGTAGCTAGTAGCAATTGAGTCCATGTAGGTACATTATTCATGTAGTAGTTGTTGTGGTGATAGAGTAGACCTCTATAGATGATCGATCATCCTACATATCAGGCTAGCTCTCCTGTTCCTGATCGATTGCTCCGCTGCCAATACAGTGAAGTGCTACATAGTATTCACGGCCCGACCTGCTGACATCCGAATTAGCGGCTCAGACAGAAATCCGTCAGTGCGAACAAAGGGCCAAGCATCTTTCCTGCCGATCCCGGGGCACGTGGTGACAGTGGTGGTGGTGGTGGTGGTGGTGGTGGGTTACATGGTGGTTTGAGGTTTGAGGTTTGAGGTTCCTTCTACGCACAGGGGAACTTGCAATTGGTAACCATCTCCTAATGTCAAATTTCATCACGAATGCCGCCGAGAGCGTTTATCTCTTCGATCCACGGGGCTAGAATCTCAATGTTTGGACCCGAACATGATCTATAGGTGGAGAGTCCAATGTCCGACATGGTTGATGGATAACGTTGACAGTCAATTCGTGATGGAGGCAATTTCACCTCAGCTGGATCTGGTCAATCCCTCTAGCAATGCAGTTAATTGCCTGGTTGGCTGACTGGCGGTAAACCCGATGTTTGTGCAGCAGGAATCGAATGAATCATACGATATTCATTCATGATGATAATATCGACTCGTACTTCTTCTTCCTCTCTTCGTCTTTTGCTTCTCTCGGGGGTCTTTTTCGGGCAAGGCAATATTATTATTACTTAGCGAAATGGCTAGCTAGCCACTCGGGCAACTCGCCCCTTCGCACACCCGTTTAAACTACAACAAGACATTCGAATCGAGTCGAGTCGTCGGGGATGGGGCCTTGAAGATGATTTACACACAAACAGCCCACATACCTACTCACAAACACAAACACAAACACAAACACACACCCACACACGCGCGCGCACACACAGAAAGCAGCTAGAAGCACAGCACACCACAGCGCAGAACAGCTGTAGGCGCCCTCGGATATTAGATATTGGGTACCTGCCCATCACCACCCCATCCCATCCGTTCCCATCCGTCAAAAAAAAAGAAGCCTTGACGCAAGCAATTGGGGAAGGGAAACTACTCTTGGTCTAGAGATGGCCATGCCATGATCTGGGTATACGTGATATGGAACCTAATCGCGGACTGTGTTTGGGGAACGTGCGTCCGCATGAAACAACTCTGATCCTTCCTCCCTCTCCGCTCAAACGTCAACGTTAATGTCTAGAGTCAAAGTCTTTCCGTCACATGGAGCGTGGCCTGGGGGAGCTAGGAGGGGAGGGGTCTAGAAGCGACATGTCCCCGGCGGCCAGGCTGCACAGGCACAGGCGCTACCTGCCTATGTACAAGCGCATCTATACTGTGGAAGTGAGAGAACGCATGGCAGAAGGGGGAAAGAGAGTGATAAATCAACCTGACTAAGGGGTTAATCGAGTGCAGTCGTTATATGACTGCGGGTATGTAACGTTAACGGTCCAACAAATGCGATGTACTCTAGGTATGTCCTGTACCCACTGTTTTCGCGTAACCCTACATGTAAGGTACCCGGTACATACAGGTACCTGTCAAACAAAAAAAAGAAACAAGAAAGAACGAGTGAGGACAATAAATTGGTTGATTCACCGATCCCACATATTTTTTACGTTATAATCGGGTTTCTTACTATTTCCTGAGTCGGAGAGAGAGCTCAGCTAGGGAGGGCCATGAGGAAGGAAGGAAGGGATCAGTTACATACCTATAGGTACTCTAGCCATACGGTTCGACTCGGAGGCTAACCGACTCACCTCGCACATTTGTAGACTATCGCCCGACCAATTGACCACAGCCCCCTTATGACAGATAACGTGCAAAGCTACGTCTCGCTCCTTACTTGGTCAAGTCTTAATCATAAATAGCTCTGAGTCTATTATCTGTCGATCATCCAGTGGATCCATCTCGCTTGGGTCTTAGGTCCTGCATACATGTGGGTACTTACATGTACTCTACTCTACTTTCTACAGACCTTGACCAGGTAAACCAACCATGGCAGTATGGCTATACTCTAGATCATCGTAGCATGTACTAACATTTCACTTACACGTATGATCATGACATACATGAGCTGCTACGTACTATTGATATATCTGTGACGGCAGGCTACGCTTTCTCACGTAGTTACGTGTAAATATGCTTGCAATTTCACTTCTACATGCGTACTCTCAGCGAGATCTTTATCTTTGATATGATACTAACCTCTGCTCGATCAGCTGCTCTATAAGATATGTATGTGTGCCTACACCATGGGACTCACACCAATATATTATAGCACACAAACGCACGCGTATGTAATAATATAATAGAGACGGTCTAATATAGATGTTATGTATGTGGGTACATGTACTTGGGCATATAAACATATAATAAACAATCAAATAAGCACAATAACCAGGTTTGGGGATGAGGGTAGGGGAGGTTTGCGTGCTTACCGTATCGCTTACCGCCGCTGTCCACAATCACGATATACATGTATCCTACAGTACATATATATATGTACATATGTATATATCTACAGGTACATACATGTCTAAATTCACAATATACGTGCAGGACAGCTTGCGATTTAATTAATGAGGCCGCAACCGACAACCGAGCTCCCGGGTCGCCCGGTGGTATCACAAGATCCTTGCTACGACATCGCATATTCCAAACGATGATAGATCCAAGGAGCCATGCATGCATGTATCTTCTATTTTTCGACGTTTTGCGGGAGTGCCCCCTGAATTATCAGGGAGAGGGTAGAAGTCGAGGGCAGGAATATATCGGGGGGCATCGGTCATTTGCGGGGCGCTCTTCGACAATAACGCTCGACTAGGTGATTGATGGAATGTCATGCATGGGGGGTGCTGGTACATGGCCAATATGATGTTACAATATTGTACTCTGCTGGGGGGTGGGGGGCTGCTTAACAATCAATGGGTGGTCCGGAGAGCTCGAGACTCTGGCGACAGATGTGATGATGACTTGGCCGGGATGGTGTTATACTGCAGACGTAGAGTACCCGCGAGTCCATGATCCAGGAATCGAGGTGACGAGATCTAAAGGGCTGTTTGCGGGTTCGGCAATCATCATCGCTGGCTTACCTTGCACTGTACTGCATACCCTACATATACATACACATGTACTCTATGCCTTGCTTGCATGCATTTGATCACTACTCGTGGATGGCATGCATCACTCTGCTGCTCAGTGATTGGTTGGTGTTATGGCCGGGCTGCCAACCCACGACCTCTCTTCTGAATTCCATCATGCTCTCAGTCAGTGAGGAATTCAAAGAGTCCCGGGACATCCATCACGCGGCAATCTCGGAATCGCAGATGAATTGGGTCACGGTCCGTGGGATATCCAGGTTACAGCCTGAATTATAGACTTTACCGGAGCTGAAGGCTAGGAACGACCGAGAGGGCGACGTCTTTCGTATTCCTCCAATCATCTGGCTAGCTGGTTGGTTCGCGAGCCTTCATGTGGCCACTACGACGTTACCGGCGGGAGTAATCGCTTCTGGTGGATTTATGCTCGCTTCGTCGTTTCAGAAAGTTGGCTCATGTGATATCGATGCTGGTGATACATGGTGTTGCTGGTTGAGGAAAAAAGACTCAGCCTGGTCTTGTTCCTTTTTCTTTCCTTCTCTTTGTGTATCGTGGGATGAAGCTATGGATTGGATCATATCCTCTCACTCGTGGCATGGTTTCCTGATCTGCACTCTAGCCTTGTTGTTGTATCGGATGATGCAGGGGCGGCGGTATAACCATAGGTACGGCCCGGATGGTCATCTTTCCTCATTCCTGCAATATGACCATGGTTTTATGTAGGGAACGCACACTTAGTATGTACCTCGGTGAATGATTCTGGGGCCTCTTATTCGTAGTGAGTGTACAAGTATGTGTCCAATCATAGTACAGCCCATGGCCACAACCTAATTTAATCAGGCCATTTTTATCGAGCTGGAAACTTCCGCGGATAGCAGAGCTTCGATTCTACGATCCAATTCGAATGATTGTGTAAGTAGTATAATAGCATCCACATACACCTTCGTCAAATTTCATATGGTGCCTTGTATGATAAGCCCAATTATAAGGCCTAATGAAGAACTCGGAGTATGTACTCGTAGCTTTATGACGTTTCCAAACACGACTGCTATTGCATACCATACAAAAAAGCGCCAAGTCCACCTTTTTGTATGTCATGCAATATTGGTCGTGTTCGGAAACGCTATGAAGCTACCAGTACGTGGATTTAAGACTTTTGTCGGAGACATGATCCCACTTTTGAGGGCCGGTCAGCCACGTGCTCGATCTTAGTCTCGCCAGATATTACCAGACTTCCTAATTCGTGGCCTTAACTTTAGCCCCCTCAGGACTCAAAAACAATAAGATTTTTAGAGTAAAATATAGCTGTATCATGTTATAAATCTCGATCAGAGTACTGTGCGTGTATGTTTCGCTCCTCGCGGCTTTTTAGGAGCTGAACGATTGAGCGGGATTATAATTGACCCAATTATTAATTCGGGCGTGTTCAAAGGCTTAGTAGAATACAGTCGTGATTATCTTTTTTTTCTTCCCACACAGCATGTGCACATCTCCTATCTCGGTGGACATGATCGTTCTGTCAGTCCTACCGAAACCAGACACAAGAAGTACAAAAGATGACACCGCAACGCACTTGAGGCAGTGTCAGGAAAGCAGCTAGAGCAACTAGCCCTAGAGAGGCCGATCAAACATAGTTGCCGCATCTTATTGCAACGTCTCAGCGCAAAATCTTCACTTCGCTTTTGAGTTTATCTGGAGGTAGGCCGAGCCTCCCTACCGCTCGACGGGTGATGCGTGATTCGAGACAACGGTGTGTTTTCAGCGCGGTTTTGGGTTGGCGAGGGAGGAGAATGGTAACATGATTCTGATCTCGCACGCGGGACTGCTAGTCCTATGTGCCCTAACTAATAAGAAAATATTACCCGTTAGAATGGCATAGAAATGTGTGGTACTGGCTAGGTGGGTTCTCCGAGGTGAGTGAGTCTAGTAATGTTATCTCACACGCAAGCAAGTAGTACTGTAGGGATAAACATGAGACGGGTCTTATTTATTTTTCTGTTTTCACCTGGCTTCAAGACAGGCTCTTTCTTGTCTGATCATCATAGTTAAGATTATTTTGATATTTGTCTCAGACTCCAAATTGGCAGCTTTTGAAGAGACAAACGACGTGAATCAAGAGAATATCTGTTTTCTTCTTCTTTTTTTTTTCTCTCTCTTCTAATTAGACATTGAAACGTACGTATGTGCACCTGCTGTCGAGATGTTTCCTTTCACATCTCCAGCTCACACAAAGTTTTAGACACATTCGAGTGATTAGCGATGATCCGCTGCAGATAAGGAACCACCCCCGTTGTTATGGCCGCTCGTTGGTTGCAATGCCATTGGCTGATCCGAATAGTGGGTTTTGCCTCAAGTCGGCGCTGCTTGGTTCAATCAATTCGTAATATATCCTAACTTTCTTTCTTTCTTTCTTTCTTCCTTCCTTTCCCCATTAGAATCTGCTTGAGGAATGATAAGACGTTCTTTTTTTTTTGATAAATACCCGAAAGACACGTGCAAGGTATATTATGGATGTATGCAGTCTCTCCTATTGATGTCTCATACTGCAACATGTTGGTTGGTTGCTTCTGCGTAGCGAACAGAGAATTTTGGGAACCAGCTTTTGCTAAATTCCGGTTTAAGTTATGAAACTCCGTGTCGCGGGTGTAAAGGGCAAAAATAAAAACGGCCCGAATGCAAGAGGAAAAAGAAAATATAAGAAATCTGGATTGAATACCTAGCATGTGTTTGAGGCATGCAAAACTTCATGATCAGTTCTAGCTAGCTTGTAATAATGCGTTAATTGACCATCAAGCGAGCTAGAAAAGGATGAAAAGATCGACTCATTTTAAGCACTAGAGTCAAGGTCAGATTGATTTTTTTTGTGTCAATTGTGTCAGGTGAGCTAGCTTGCTTGACATTGACACCCAGCCTGGTCCCTGTACTCTACGTTATATATTTGCAGATCATTGATATTAATTCCGCATAAGGAGTAAAAAACAAAAGTCGCGCGCGCAGTTGCAGTGAGAAAGGGGGAATGGAGAAGAATTTTATCGCCGGGGAAAGTCGGGGGGCGTTAGCCGCAAGACATGCAGTAGTGACATGCATCAATCAGGAGGATGACATTCCAGGAACGGTGTCCCTTAAACCGTCAGGCCTAATTGCAACGAATTCCTCAAACCCTTTATGGTAATCGTGATATAGGTAGCACTTTATTTTCAAATCCTGTTGCAACCTGTCACGCGTGACCTCAAGTCTCTAGGCGTTGATCTTATCACGATTACCATAAAGGGTTTGAGTAACTCGTTGCAATTCGGCCTGACGGTTTAATGAATAAGCTACATGTATATAAGACATCTCATCTTCTCCATCCTAGATAGCAGAGGGTAATAGAGTATGTATCCTCTTACTAGCCATGTATGTAAGTAGTCATGGACGTTGAGCATGTGCATGTGGCCTCGGGAAACATCTACCAAAAGAGTGTACGAGTGTCTATGTGGCTTCATTGGCAATTAATTGCGTGTAAACGATGTACATGGGGGATAAGTGATCGTGGGCTCAGCATGTGTATAACGTTAACGGTCATCTTAACTAACCGGATAACACGAGTGATAGAGAGTGATGACGAACGGAAAAAAGGGGAAGGGGAGCCCCAGGGCCCCAAGGGGTGGGGGGTGGTTAGGAATTAACCTGGGCCTAACAGCTGCTACACCTACACCTCAATTAAAGATTATATGCGAGATTGTATTAATTTCTGTAATATTCTTCTCAGGTAATTGATATACATACACACTTACATGTACGTATGTAGAAATGCATCACGCCCATACCTGCATGTACATGTATAGTAACAAGAACAGTTTTCATTCCGGAACGGCGCGGATGTGCGCACAATAACTTCGCACTGGATATATATCGATATATCTGCATATCACCTACCGTGGATCAATTGCAACTTCCTTGCGACTGTTAACATGAATACCCGAGCTCAGCCCTGAGAGATATATGTGGAGAAACTGAGTAAGCTGGCCGGAGCTACATGTAACTAAGATCACTCACATGATCGAACTAGTATGCATGTATGGTATGTCGACTCTCAATTGTTGGAATCACATAGCTTGAGCCCATATTCTCTAGGACAGACGTCGTACTGGGTAGGGTCCGGGAACAAACCGGCTTCTACCCTGCGCAGCTGCCTGAGGACAGATCTAGATGGAGCTAGAAACATTCAGCATAAATTAAAAGATGGTCTGAAAGGACGTCGAGTGATCCACTATGAAGGAGCTGATTAATTTTATGCACACCTGGAACCCGGAGGATCCGTGAAACGTTGTAGTACAGTGGAGTCTCGATAGTAGCATATGGTCGGGAACGGATTTTCGTGTGCCACTATCGGGGATATGCTTGTATCGAGAACAACTTTGCCCATACTGACTCGTTTGGGATTGCCCAACTATATGCTACTATCGAGGATATGCTATTATCGGGGTTGCTACTATCGGGACTCCACTGTACCTAATTGCCTGGCTGCACATCCACGTGCTTCAGGAAGAAATAGTTATTTAGTACTATTTATGTACCGAATATTTCTTTTGGAGCATTTAGATCACTGAAACTTGTATTTCAGTGGAGACTCGATCATGGTTCAACACGAAGTATCGCAAACTGGACATCTTTTGCACAGCCTTCTCATCGTTAGCGATCGCTTATGCAGAGATCCTATATCATTGTCATCTTGTATCAGCATATATCTCATGAAATGAGTGTAACAGGATGTTGATTCAAGTTTGGGTATGTATTTTTGGCAACACTTCCCGGGATATATCACGTATCACGTTTCATGTGTGAAAAACGCGGGGAACCCTGTCTATTGAAGATATCTCCTGTAAAATAGTATCCTACTACGATCAGAGGTATATGTAGTTATTATTTGCGGTTGATATTTGCATTCATAAAACCTTTCGCGAACACCCAAGATTAGGTGGATACTTGTAATGAACCGTATAATTATAATTCCAGGGTATGAGCTAATTTGGAAAATAAAAAAACCTGCAATACCTGCTACCGTGTTGGTGTCATCGAGCTAAGATTCTGCACTGAGATGCATGTCACTCTGCTAATATATTAGATATAACGGCCACATACCACTATTGTATGCATGTGTACGTGCTCGGGCGGGCAAAAACTAAAACATAGGGAGGATGCGATATATGGGCGGTGAACCCCGGATATAAAAACAGCTACTCCCATGGTATGACATTGAAATCCTTGTCCGTTTGGGGTATATAATACAATTTCGCCGGTCAGCAGTAGCTTTAGCCTTTAAAGCTTTTTTGACCCAAGAGCCTGGGCGCAGTGTTGCGCTTTGACCACGCCTTCAAGCATTATGACAGGAAGATCCGTCGAGCCAACCAGGTCTCCACACAATAAAAATACAGGCCGGTCGCGGAAAGTAGCGGACCCTAACGCTTGCACCGACAGCCGATAATTATTTTGATGCCTGAAATCGTGATAGAATCAATGGGACCGACCCCCGGCCCGGCGAGGACAAGCATTTGTGGTTCCGATGTTTTTATAATATGATATAGAAGCGAGATTGAAAAGAACGTTGGTGGCGTAGGATAAGTAATCACAAATATATACATCTATCGGTGTGTTGGGTGGCCGGCCTTGATCACACAGTATCACTCACTGCTGCTCATATGTTGATCAGTAGTACAGTTTCATCATATGATATCACTCATCGCTGTCTCTATGATACAATATGATAATGGTTAATTTATTGACTCTAGTATAATATTCCTTTAGCTCTAACGCGTTTTGCATTGCTCTGATATGTATCTCTTCTGTATGGTTGGACGTTTGCGCTGTCGCGGATGCGGGGGGGGGGACAGCAGCTTGACGTCTAGTACATTTGCCCCCTTAAGTAATTCGAAAGCTGGTACGTCGAATTCTTGATATGATACAGAGTAGTATCTCTTGTTAGATTTAAGTTTGCAGAGCTTGCGATCGGATAGGCAGTTAATAGTGTGCGAAGCCCCCTTTAAGTACGACTACAATTACGGACATTCTTCTCAGAAAAGAAATAGTTATTCTGGGCCATATAATCTACGAAAGCATTTTCGAAAGATAATGTCTTTTTGAAGCACATTGCAATTAATGAATTAAACAAAAAAGGTGTTTTGGAGCGCGAAGCATAGTACCCTAACCCTGAACATTCTACACTACTTGTAGTTAATCATCCAATAAGTACCCCTAGCCCTGAGGGGTCGCTGATATCGAAGCCTTCGACTTGCTCAAAAATTATTCCAGCTAGAAAGCCTATTAGCCCAGCCACTCTAATAGAATGTAGTCATTGGAACTATCGAACTATATTTTAAAATTCTCTATATAAGTATAAGTATATCTAAAACTAGGGGTGAAATAAGTTCAAGTTATCATTGACACGGCCGGAGGGCAAGTTTTATAAGTTGTTGCATGATGGGCTCATATATATTGTGAGCGACGCCATAAGTCTTTTTAATTGTCAAGGGCTAAGCATATCTGATGATAAGAAACATTTGTATTGCTAGTGATATAACGCCGTGCCAGTAGCTATTAAATTCAGGTGTAGCCAATTGCAAAGATCTCTTATAAATAAAGATGTATTATATGGTGCTCATTTATACACATACATGTGTGGACACCTTCAATTTATAGTGATCGGTACGAGCTAATTGTCTTTAGACTAGTCTCGAGACTTTGCGTAAAACCAGACGAAACCTGGGTGTTGACAGGACAAGACGAGACAAGATCTCGAGATCTTTTAACTTTTTCTCCTCACGTAAACATGCATATATGGTCTCCAGCCTTCTAAAAACCAAGGAAATCTGATATTTGTATTTACATTAATTAGTGTGATTGAGAGTCTTTGCGCACTTTCCCCGCCCTAAAGTTATATGATGAAAAGTCTGAGGACTTTGATCATGACGATCGAGACTAGGCAATTATCACAAGATATTCAAGATTTAGCTAAACAATACAAGAGGAGGCGAGAGTTTCCTGGGTCTTGTCTCGAGCCCATCGATCACTACCTTAATTAGATGCAATGATTCTCGTTATAATCATGCCGTTCACAGGAGTATTGTATAGGATACGTCTCGTTTAAAGAGATACTGCGCTAGGTCCATTAATCTACGGGCTTGACCATGTTTTTGTCATTGCAACGTCGTCAGTATTTGACCACGCTGTTTCCTGCAAGATATGCACATAGTGGTCAGCATTAAAGTGTTCTACCGTGTGGTGTTATCCAGGACACCGTTCGAGAGCAGAACGAGGCCCAATCTTGTCTTAGTTTGTGGGATGAGGGTACCTATCTCATCTCTCGTCCCTCTTGATAAATTAAAAACAAATGCGTCCCGAGACAGACTTGGGGGAACCGAGTGAGTATTTGTGAGCCAAGACCAAAACAAAATGAAAGCTTTGCACAATGATGTCTTTATGTCTTTCCTAACCCTTTAGTTCTTGAATATCTTATGGTCTAGCTGCTCAAATCATATTAATAAAGAGTTGAAGTTTACGTGCTGTCTGGGGATGGCCTACAGGGGTTCGGGGGAGAACTAGACTATATTTTTATCACCAACACCTATGGCACTATTAGTATGTATATCTTGACAGATTCAACCCGGTCTTGAAACCAAGAATATTTGATGTCGAGATGTTCGAGACAAGACTTCAAGACGTCTCGTTTAATGAAAAATAGTACTTCTGCTGTGTCTTCGTTCGCTGTAACTTCCTGACCGCGAGTTCGATAGCAGTGGTTATTTCGAAGTGTATTGACAAAGGGTTTACCAATTCTAAAATAAATAATTTCTAGTTAACTAAAACATTGGATACCGGCTATGCTGGCAAAGCAAGAGCTATAAGACGTAGAGCCGTTGCTTCATTGTTGGAACGCCAGCGGAAGGATCATTGAAAGGGCTTCATATGGCTCAGGCTATCATCATGTCAGAATGGTATGCTTAAAATTGTCATGGCTGATATATTGAAGTGTATTTCAAGAGCTTCTTCTCGTTACGTGGGTATACATTGCGACTAAATACAAATTCACCACCACCAAGTACTCCTTCCCCACCAAACTAATTAGTGAGTCAGGCCTGGCGCCGAGAGGGGATCTTTCTGGACGAGTTTCTAAACGCGCGCTCCCACGCCTTTGTGGGCGGCGCCGCTCTCTGCCCCATGTCCCTAATATACCTAGAGTTAGGCTCAATGGCTCTTATCGCTACTCAGACACCACACTATTCTCAAACGTGTATTCAGTTCCGCTAGGTGCTAGCTCAGCGGCTAAATGAAACTCATCCGGCTCCATCTCGAAAGAGTCCTGGCGCAGCACATATGCCCGTGAGATGTAATGATCTCCCGAGTGATTCTTGACTCCTATTGCGAAGATCCTAACATACCGGAGGCTGCAGCCAGCGCGCCAGGGGATCATACGATCTTTGCAGGATTTTATACTGTGGTGAAGGAGATCTCCCACGGTATGGTCGAGTGGGTTGAGTAGCTCTGGAGTTTCGGGGGGACCATCGGGATGCCACCATGGGCCATCATTAGGGGTAATGGCGTGAATGTTGGCATTTGAGCTTGGAGTATGATTCATCAACTGGAGATTACGGAGTCGTGGAACTTCCATGAGACAGAGTGCCATCTTGTTCTATATAAATAGGATTAAAGGTTAACAAGCGTACCAAAAGAGTTGATAGAGCCAGGAATTGTGGAATTGAGCTTCATTTACACATACCCAGTCCAATATCTCGACGCCGACCATGAGATGCTCCAGTTGTGAGCATTCATGAGCAAGTTTGAAGAATTGATCGGTGTCCATTGGACGGTATTTGCCCAATGAAAACACTTTAAGAGTCCTACCATGTTTAAAAATCTCTTGTAATATCTCGGCGACAGGGAAATCAGGGACATTGCAGTTTATGATATGCACCTCTTCGAGGCTACCCGTGCATCCCTTCAACAACGGAACGACGCTTCCCCGAAGAGAGAGACCAATTTTCCGGAGCCTGGCTAACTGTATACCAGCTGTTTCTAACAAGGGATGAGGAAATTTGCGGCAAAAAGTTGGAGAACTAGCAGTCGTCCAAAATCTATAGTCTTTGCCAGTATCTGGACGAATTTTCCTCTCAGACTGTCGAGATAAAGCCCTTCAAGCTGCGGCAGCGCAATAGGCATAGACGTTCCCTGATCTGTGAGCAAGGTGGGGATTGTCTCATCGATAGATATCATGCCTGCCGTGTCAACTTTGATCGATAGGTGCAGCACCCGGAGTGAGCTTGAGCACTCTTTGAGAATTCGACTCTAGGCTGTAGCGGTGTCTGGATTGAACCGCTTGTAGCATATGGTTAGGGAGCGTAGCGGGCGTGCAAGCGTTAGCTTGAGGTGGGGTGAGCTGTCGGCCTTTCCGATACCTAGATGATATAGGGACTGCAGGGTTGATAGTTTCTCAAGAAGGGGTGGATAATCCCATCAAATCTCATTACTATCCACCGACACAACGGACGTTAGCAGCGACCGAGTATGCAAGAAAGCGTTACCCCGCCAGGGTGGTATTGTCCTTACCGGAGGTACCGCAAGCCGGCCATGTCTGCCGCGGCCACACCGATAGTCCGCCAAAATTCTCGCGGTACAGATATTTACGTTTCGTGCTTGATGCCCGAATTCCAGATTATTAGCCTCTTGACGCATGCTGGGTCCACGATCCGTTCCTGATCCACAAGACGTTTCTCTGCATTCTCGAGCTCACCCTCACTGAGGTGATCTATTTCACCCCCATCGGGCCGAGCCGGCTCCAGAGACTCCCGGAGCTTGCGGCGTTGCTCACGCGAAAGAAGGGGGGCAAGTTGCTTGACGATGCTTTCGAAATCCCAGCCGGCAGGGATAATAACGTTGCGGTAAATGAAGGGTGATAAGATCTTGTAGAACAGCCTAGATACTAGACAGAGGTTGGGGAGCGGGTGTATGTTGCGTGTGGTAGTGTTCATCGAGGTAGTCAATCTCTACCGCCTGATGTTGTCTGTGAGTGAAAGATTCCAACGACGGAAGTGGATCAGATCTGACTTATACTTACACACTCGATGATTCTTGAGATAATTTCTGGAGGGAGAGTGGATGCCATTGTTTAGGTGTACTGGTGGTGATTGGTGACTGATTGGAGGGTATTTCGGAGGTGTGAATATAATGAGTGTCGTGATTATGGAGGAAGGAAGATGAGACGGATAAGTGTGTTTGTACTCTAGTGGTGGTGGTGGTGGTGGTGGTGGTGGTGCAATGGTATATGTAGGCATGGCTAGAGTACAAGTATGCAGATATTCAGCACTTAATGTGGGCCTGTGTACAAGTACATGTATGCATAGAGTGCGTACGACAATGACTTTGATAATGTTTCTATGCAGCACTATATGTATATCCTTGTACCTACATGGCATACATAACCAAAAAGAAAAGTGCTTTTTAGTCATGTAAGCCGGTATATAACGTCTATAACGTCTATAAAGCAGAGATGAGAGAGATGAGGACCAGTTGCGCTGTCATGTTTTCGGCGACGGTCATTTCTCTTATCAGCTGTGCAGGTGTTCCCCTGCGTATCGGTTCATGTGCCGCACTGATGCAGATCAATCACCATATGCAGCTGCGGGTACGAAAAACAAGGTGCGTACTAGACGCCGGTCATTGTCACGACGTGCTAGTATCTAAGGAATGAGGTGACTTGGTGGGCTTGATTACAAGGGGCAGGAGTTTGGGAGGGGGGATGTCGGAGCGTTCATCAGCAGGGGGTATTCCGGGCCAACTTAACATATGTCCAGTCCGTGCATGGACTACTTTATTTCAATATTGAGAACCAGATGAGCTGTGAATTTAGAATAAGGCGTTTGTTTGTATAGAAATAAATAGAGATGTGCGGTCACTGTGTCTCGGGGTTCCCGTTTGAATTTAGGCTTGGTATCTGCAAGAGAACCAGAGCAAATGGTAGAATTGTGCGACGTTCTAGCTCTGCTGTACATGTTAAGTAATATCTTTGGTATTTGCTTGCGCGCAGAGTTTCTAAAATTCTGATATGTGGTTTATTCCCTCTATATTTTCTCATGTTTCCTTACTGTTAATGGCTAGAAAAAAGGCAGCTCTTATATCTTTTCTCAACCGAAGAGTCCTACAAGTACTTGGTCCTAGAATGAATGCACTATTAGTCAATCAATCAATTACTGAAGGCTATTCGTTGTCATTTATTAGATGTTTTAATCAATCGAGTGATATCGGATGATCGGGCGGTTTGTGGGTTGAGGGGTTGATTGTTTAATTAGCTGTTTGCTTGTTTACCAGTTGATTCGATATGATTGCAATTGTATCAGTTCTCTTGTTACGGCACTGACCAGTACACATAACCTCCGGCGCTACACGATGCATATGTCTTCTTTCGTGATCTTATCAAATCAGTGTGATAGCTGGAGAAAGGAATATCGAGCCTAAGCACCGGGCAGGAAAAGGATGTGTATGTGAAGGCATATAGATGGTGACCATCACCGCAGTTCAATACCTGGTGGTTGAGTAAAAATGACAAGATGTTGGCTCCGGCCGCCCTTCACAGTATATCACTCGATGCCAAGGCCGAGTGAGCATTGATGATGTGTGAGTACCGGGCTACCTAAAGCATATTATATATATATCCCGTAATTTTCGGCTATGATCAATGTACAGCAATGGAGCCATCATCGCGGTTTTAATAGGGCCAGAGGGGGAGGATTGGACCTGCTCCAAAACGCAAGGATCTAAAAACGGAGGTTGGCATGCGCAGTTAAGTGTGCCAGCTTACGTGATATATATACCGGAAGGTTCACGATGTAATACCAAGGCTCGCGCGGTCTAGATCTACCGGGGATAACTTTGTGACTTAGCCATACATCTATGTCAGGTGGATTATGACCCGGCTCATATTCAGCAATATTTCCTTCTATGAGTGAAGTTTGGCCAAGAAGCTGATTGTTATGTGGCGGTCAAAGGTAATTCTACCAACGGTAGTAAATGATTTTACCACCGGTGGCGAAAATAATACCAGTATTTATACCTTATAATGCCAAGCTTTATGATAAAAGCACAGACCTTTGGCCAAAAGGGGCCATATAATGCCAATATATATCAAAATTGTCCACCGGTGGGAAACCCCATAAGCTTTGGCCTTAATGATTGAACATTTACTTATTTAGTATAGCGCTATGGAGCTGTAAATGTGTCAGAAGTAATTTTACCAACGATAGTAAATTATTTCACCACCGGTGGTGAAAATAACACCAACATTTATACCTTAAAATGGGTAAAAGCACAGACCTTTTGGCCAAAAGGGGCTATATAATGCCAATATATGTGTCCTATTGCCCACCGGTGGGGAATTTCACCACTGATGGTAGGTATTTCACCACTAGTGGGAAACTTTCATAACTGTTGGCATTAATGATTGAACATTTACTAATGTAGCATAGTGCAGCATAAAGACTGAAGTTCAGTGTTTATACTGGCACAGGAACTGAAATTCAATACTTATACCACCGGTGGTAAATAGTTTATCGACCGATGGTAAAATTACTTTTGACACATTTACCGCTCCATAGATTGTAATCATTTCTATTCGTTCTAAGAAAGCAAGAAGAGGTGGGGGGAAGTCCCTCTCTCGTTATGTATAACTAAGCTACTAATGCCACCTTGTCTCTAAGCTACCAGGCTTTTACTGTGTTCCAATCTTCAACCCTAACCCTTATCAATATAGGCTAGTTAGGACTAATCCCTACAATAAGACTACTTCTGGTTGTCTGCTGGTAAGGAGCGTGTATAGGGGTTGCGGCGTTTAGGGCTCTAGTTGTGCCGCGCAGATTGGAAAGTCCACCCTCTAGTTAAATTAGTACCACCCTGAACTACCACTTTCAAGGTTCCTCACAATACTGACTAGTATAATAGAGACACTCACTGGTTGGGTAAACGTATTTCGGGTTTATTACGAATTACAAACAGATGAGAACCATGATATATATAGTGAAAGTTATGCTACACAGAACAGTTCGCCATTAATACTTATGGTCGCTAACCCAAGCTTGTCAAGTATTATCCTTGAAATCCATATATATGTATTCTCAACAGTTAATTGAATATAACTCCTCGGTTAACTAAGGGTCTTCGTATCATCTCGGCGCCTCAACATGAGCCTAGTTTCATGATCTGGGACGGGAGAGAAGGAGAAAAATCTGTTGCGTGGAAGATCTCCGTCTATCGTGAATTCATAATTCGAAATAATATACGCCAACAAAACCTTCATTTGAGCAGCGGCGAAAAATCGTCCGGGACTAGAGCAAATTGTATTTTAATATAATTGAACTCTAGGAATATGTGTCTCGTAGCTCACCACGCATGTTTACCATGTCCCCAGGTCATGAATCCTTGCTCTGGAGACGCTAACTGGTGCCGCAATTCGTGTCCAGCTTCCCCTCTCCTTCTGAAGAAGCGGAATGCGTCGAATGTCCTTGGATTACTGTAATACTCGGGAGAGTGATTGACCGACTGTGTAGGGACCACAATCCACTGTCCTTTCGGAAGAAACGTCCCATCACAAAGTGTGTGCGGTTTCTGGGCCTGCCTCATCATCGTTGCTGAGACTTTTAGTTTATGAATAACTAATAGAAGAAAGGGCAGATCAAACCGGAAGTTATAGGGTGCATTCGCTGAGTCTCCTTTAATGCGCTATCAAGCTTTCGCATTTTTGTTAAAGCCTGCTTTGTCCAGCCACCGGTTTCACTGAAGACCTGTTCGATTTCCTCTCTTATGATCTTCTGCGATTGAGGATCGGGTGCTAGCTCGTAAAGTGCGTGGATTATTCCAAGAGCTGTGGTATGTATTCCGGACATGCCGATGTACAAAATACGATAGCAAAGGTTGTGCAGAGATGTATCTTCTGGGGCGGCGTTCAGAACCCATTGGACAGCATCATTCTATTTCTGTTAGATATCCGCGGTGCTTCTCGACTAAGGTGAACGTATAAATCTTGTGATACATACATATACAGGTTTTTCGTCTCGAGTCTTACAGAGTGCCAATATTCTTCTTCTTTCCTCAAAAACCGGTCCGAGCTTGGAGAGAAAAGTCTTTTGGGCCCTACTGTGATGAAGAAGGAAAATCGCAACGATAGATTTGAAGCAACGAGGAGTTAGATCAACTATCAAACCTGCACGAGACAATTCACTGGATAATTTCACCAGACAATCAAGGTACTCCTTGTCACGACAGAGTGGGAATCCCACCAACACTCTGTTTGTGGCTGCGGAGGTACACTTTGAAAGCACATTAATATCCAGTCTTTCCCACTTTCTGCCGATCTCTTTCCCTGCATTCTCGTGAAACGTTAACGTTATCTCTTCTATCACCTCCGGTAACACCTTGTCAAGGCGCAGGCTGAGGTTTCTCCGGATCATCTCCATATGATATGGATTCGTATGAATGGCACCGTCAAGTGTGTAGCTTATGGAATTCCTTTGGTTTGCCGCTGCTTGCATGGATAACAGTAATTCATCAGAATCCTGCATCTCCTTCCAGACCGCTGGGTCAGTGGCCATTGTAATCCATCGGGTAGGCGTGGCAATCTTAAAAGATTTGCGTTGGGCGCCATACTATGGGAGGTTTTATAATTATGTTAGAGAAAGAACAAAGCCTCATGAGTCTGGGAGGGAGGGGGGGTGGGGGGGTGAGACCTTTTGAAAACCAAGTTCCATGAGCGCAACTGAGTCCGAGATAAATCTTAGAGATTCAGCCCAGGAACCAAAGATAGTGGAATGAACGTCCACAGTAGGAACATCGACCTATTGGCGTTAGATGTAATTAAAAATGTTGAACCCTGAAACCGGATGGATATTGTATACGTTGTTTGAGCGAATATAGTATGCTCTGAATAAGATGACAAATAGTGAAAAACCAAGGATATAAATATGCCAAATATGAAGTTCATCGGGCAGAGAGGTTCTAAAATATGAAACAACTACTAGAGGGATAGTAATAGTTATCATGACTCGGGCGACAAGCTAGCTTGGTAATTGTACACTCTCCTTCGTGCCTGGAGGGGTATTCAAAGGAGGAAGGGTCGGGTCGGTGATTGTAAAGCGAAATACTATATAGGTGTGGGTGACCGTAGGCCAGGTGTATCATAGATACATATATATATAGAGAGAGAGAGCTAATAGATCAAGATTCGAACACTACCCTGGGGAAAGCAGGGGTCGGGGATATAATGAGAGGAAAGGTGTAATTTGTTGGGGTGTGGGAACATTATTAATTATAATTATGCATATATATTTTTACGTGCTGAATTTGATAGTACTCGTAGCTTCATAGCGTTTCCGAATACGACTAATATTGCATGACATACAAAAAGGTGGATTTGGCGCTTTTTTGTATGGTATGCAATAGCAGTCGTGTTCGGAAACGTCATAAAGCTACGAGTACTAGTGTTGCATGTGCATACTGCATATTATACGTAGTTGTACCTATGTGCTTATATATTATTGGGTGCCAAAAATAACCGATCACTGGCACCCTCGTGAGACTCATAGCAACTAAACTGTCCTGCGAAAAAACTTCACACCGAGACCTTCGGGGTTAGAGGGTTCTTTGCAAGCATCTTACTTCGTTTAGGAGACTTAAAGTTATTCAATTGCTCTCCTGGTTGTTGAGTTATTCTGACCTAAATTGGATTTCGACGTTCTGAGGTGATCGGTTATTTTTGGCACCCGATAATACATGTATGGAACAATGTCTTATAAATCTAGTACATGTACTACTCGTAGCTTCATAGCGTTTCCGAACACGACCAATATTGCATGACATACAAAAAGGTGGATTTGGCGCTTTTTTGTATGGTATGCAATAGTAGTCGTGTTCGGAAACGTCATAAAGCTACGAGTATATAATCCATCGATCAGTACATATGTATACAGGTAACCAGTTGCTAATCTACGCGGTTATGACATATGGTCTGCATGGTGTAGATAACATATTCCCTGGCGACGCTCAAGGATGTGCTCTAAGTTCCCCCGTGAAGGCGTTTAGGTATAGTTCTAGGCCAGCCGTGACGGTCAGGCCGGCGTAGCAACGGGTTTCGACACCTCCCGCTCCATCATGACTACCACCCAGCAACCACAATTGACCCTTTGGAGAGCTGGTTTTTTGTGTTGTTATTCAATAGTAGCTAAATAAAGATAATTGGGCATTTAATATCTTGTATACTAACCCCTTGTTCTTATAACAGCTCGATTCTCCTAAGCATGCTCTCAAGCAGGCTACCAAATAAACTAAGAGGTAACAGTTCCCAGCAATGAATAAGAGCCTCCTCCATGAGGGGCTTAATTACTTCAGGTGATCTAGTATCATATACTAAATGGGGGTAGTGTTGACGGTAGAGCTTCTTGAGGTGTACCCAAACATGCTCAATGGGGTTTAAATCAGGTGAATAAACGAGCCAGTCCTCAAGAACATCAACCCCATGCTCCTCCAACCATTGAGTAGTAAGACTGGCAGTGTGTGCCCTAGCATTATGATGTATGAAGATTGGCCTGATACCCTTCTCCTGTAGCTCTGCCAAAAAGTCCAGGAGACAGAACGTTGTCCTGGGTTGTGAAAAAAATCGGTTGCGACGCCGATCCTGACCATCACGACTGGCATCGCGCTGTACATACATTGAGTGTGGACTTGGTTGATTACTCCATTAATTGGTGGGTTGATACATAGGACGATTGCACAGACGAATCAATCTATGGACTCGTGATTGCAATATTTAGCGCAGGCAATGACAATGTGACATTAAAAAACTAAACTAGTAAAACGGCCCAGAACAATGCGCGGGTTTCGATTCGTTCAAGATACATATTTAGGTACATGTATGACACGTAACCACGCCGGGGCTACTCGGAGAATTGAAAGTGTGTAACCTTACAGAAAAAGGAAACGAAGACGCATCAACCGCGAAACCTCAATTGCAAGTGGCAAAGACCAAATATTCTACTGCAGTAATTCATCTCAGCGGACAGTCATACTAATATTGAAATCCCCTGATCTGGTCTTGAAAACCCCCTCTACTACAGCTGCAGGTACCTAGTACTCCCTCGAGGTCTGCTCTAATACATGCAGCCTTGGAGGTTAAGTTAAACGGAGCCACAGTACAATTGACGGTAAAGGTGTCGATCTTTCCACCAAAAGATCGTGTGGAAATGTGTCATTGTGATCAGTACGCCGTAATGAGGGGAATTAGACGAGTAGGTATGTCAAAAGTCACCGTACGGTGCAACGGCACCTGGAACTATACATACACCATCTTCATGAATGCATAACCCTAACCCTATCAAAGAAATTGCGAGAGTAGTGGGCGCGCATCTCGGTCGCGACATAGGGAGACTCGACATCATATTTAACCCTTAAGCTGTCGATGCTGACCCCCCTATAATAGAGGAATGAAATTTGTATGAGAGATCTATTATTTGATAAGAGAGATAACGGGATCTGTTAGTAAAGCCACATCGAATTTGCTTTTTTTTTGGGGGGGGGTCAGCATTTTCGCGACAGCTTACGGGATAGTTGTCATCTGATATAGCTTACAGCCGGGTAGTCCGTCTATTTCATACTTAGCAAACTGATAGGCATTGAATAAATATTCATCTCAAATATTTACTTCACAATTAAAGGCTAAGTCTAGCTATCAGAATTAATGAAGGCTGAAGATACTGGGCCCAGTTTCTAACAAATTTAAGTAGCGTAGAGTAATTATCCTCCTAGATGCCGATCGCCCTAAATAAAAGCCAGAACCATAGTCCAGTGCGGTCCATCATATCATGTCGATCTCGAAGTGATATACAAGTGGGCAGCGTTTCACCTACTACACTAAGGAAGGGATTTATGCAATTGTATAGATAGTGAAGGAGAGACATACATAATTTTGAATTTGAACTAGGATAGTCCACGAGGCTGCTCAGAGACGAGTGCCTTGAGCATGAGGTACCTCTGCATTGTATAATCTATGCATTCCTTTAATTTGTTGCACGCCCGAGGGGAGGTGTCTCGAGGCGCCCAAACTGCTCGATCGATATACATAATTATTGGATTTAGACCTATCAAACTTAACGTTTTAGTGTGATACTAATACAATCCAAGGGAGGTAAAAAATGCATTAATTTGGTATAGGGAACCTGGGAGCAATGGTATATATAATGTAAGAATACCTCCTAGGCTGTTCATTTTGAGAAGCATCAATCACACTGGAAACATGCCACTAATGAATACTATAATACGTTACCTAAACCTCAAGTAGCTCGAGGTGAGCAAAAGGGTTTGCCTCGAGTATGCTCGCCTCGTGAACCCCTATAATGTCTTGAGCTCTCTCGAGGCCTTGAGCGTCAATACTCGTGGACCACACAAGACCAAACCCAGGTTATTTTCTTACACTACGATCGAGCTATATTATAGGCCTGTGCTTATATATCGAGCTCAGGGGGAGCATAAACCGCAAAGGAATGAAGATAGCCTGTTTATGGTCAGACATGCATTCTAGAATGGAGGTCTCTCATGGTCCGCAGTTACACATGGTAATCAAATTCGCTTGATTATCTGACTGACTGCAGCTGTTTTCTCATGACCAGCCTAAATATAGTAGAATTCTCGAGGACGATACTTGTGTTGGGGATTGGGAGAGTTGGTGGGAGTGATATTGCATGAAGCCTTTTGACCTGGCGCCTTATCAGACTGGAGAACTACTAAGCCTATGACCTGTGGTATTTTTGCGGTCACGTACATATGTAGGTACAGAGACCCCCGAAGATGGACTAGTACACGTATACCTGACCTGACCGGTTAAGCCACTTTGTCTTGATCTGGCTATCATATCACAGCATATTTTCAACACGCCCGTGGATGCTCGGGGGTGTCTGTAGTAATGTTTCTATCGGATATATATAGACCGACTCTTCCCTACTCGCCGACTCCGTCCGTAGTTGGCAGAAGATTATTGAGAAAATTTCGAGTTGATATATGAAAATACCGCTGTAGTTCTATCAGTGTTTGTTCTTTTATATCCATCAAATATAATGACAATACTCTTTTAATTCTATCTCGGGAGTAGTTCTTTGTCTGATGATATGCATATGTAGCCTGCAACCGATAGAAAACACCCCTGGTGAGGATGGGGAACACTATATATAATAGTAGAAGATAAACAGCAAGCCTTCACATGATCCTATTCTTGTTGGCCATGGGTTAAAAGAGGGGGACTAATCTCAGCTGGGGGTCCAGCTTAGTGCACCGTAAGTGCTTCTAAAAATGCTAAGTGTACCTGGGAGAGTAGGGGTCCAGAGATACAGAAATTAATTGGCATGCGGCAAAGCCTCTATAATTATAGCCTATATCCGAGTTGACATAAAGGGAAGATCTTTCCATACGAATATTATGAAAAATGCTAAAAGAATATCCAAAGTAATCAAACTTCCTCTTCGCCTATATACATAAATCATCTATATCTCAACCTTTTTTCGAGTCTGTAAAGGTATCCTTTGGTTTCTCCACCTTGGAAACACCCCAATGAGTTCGACCGTCATTTCCCACAAACTCCCCTAAGGAATACGCATTCCCCAGCTCTGCCAACTGCCTTGCGCGCTCCTCCGGAGTGCTGCCCCGAAGCTGTGCGCAGTCATCCTTGGCGGTACTCGCATACAAAAATGTCCACATCAACGCCAAACTTGTCGGTAGGTAGTTCTGGTAGTAGTCGTTTGCTTGGGGCCTGCAGTATAACGCCAAAAGTACCAGGATGAGGTAGAACATCACCGCACAGGATACGATAAACATGCTTGTGGAAACCCTCACCCGGGGCTCTTTCGTCCGGAACACAGCGGTGATATGCTTAGTTGTGACATTCGCAAAGATGTTATCACTGTACATTTGCAAACTCTGCACAAACAGACGGTTATAGACGTTTTCGAAGGCTTCAACGAGTTGATCGGTGGAGGGGAGGTGAGTCTCGTTAACCAAGCCCTTTCTAACAAGGTTTGGATACAGCCTTGTCATGATCCCGTTAAACCACATGAGACTTCTTTCCCCATCAATAAGCTCCCAGTAGTTTTTTCCTTCGCCATGCTCGATGGCAGTATGAAAGCTAATGATTATCTCGATGGCGGAGCGGTTATTTTCATACTCAAGAGGAAACACGACATCAGAGGTTTTAATCTCCCCGGTGGCAGTGTCCAGTGAGGCAGTCACCGATCCAACCTTGAAGTGTGAATCGCAGTACAAGGCAACGGTGTCTATCCTGGGGAGCTGGGTAGAAGGGAAGACGTCGCTTTTGGGCTCAGGGTCGGCTGGCATTTCAGACCACCCTACCAGAAAAGAGGAACCGGTAAGCGTATTTAAATAGACGAAAGCATCAGTGCTCATGCCACGGAATGACCATTTGTCGGGCACCTGCTTTCCCCACGATGTCTCTCCGCCCGAGAAGGCGACTTCTACTTGTGCAGCAAAGGTCCCAGTGATATTAGATGGCAGTGGCTCCCCGCAACTGACAGTTTCGAGCATGTCGTTAGTACACGACGACCGTATGGCTTCCTGTGGGACAAGGACGCATTTCACATCGCTTCCGAATACAAGAGAACTCCATTCTATCTTGCCAGCGGGAGACTGGCTGTGGGCGAGCGTTTCCAACGCGTATGGTTTTCTGGGATCGTAGCTCTGACCGTTGTCGAAGGACATTGGAGGTATGTAGAACAGGGGATTGTCTTGAGTGTATCTGTTTCCGGTCTTATTGGACAGAGTTGCTGATAGACTAAGGTAAACGCCACCGTAATCGATACCGTATTCAGAAGCGCCTGCGAACGATTCCAGAGACTTGGGCATGTCCCAAACCGTTGCTGGCACCTCCGAAGTGTGTACTGCGTCCGAGACGAAGAATAGAGACCCAAAGGTTATGGCTAGGAGATTTACTACAAGGATAGCTAAGGCAAGGGCTCCAACTTGCGCATCCCGAGATCTGATGGCTCGCAGGAGCTGAAACTGAGGTGGTGAGCGATCAAAGTCCAGGCTGAGGGCCAGGGAACTATCAGCCCTGTTCTTTGGGCGACGAAGGCGCTTATAAGGTGCAACCATGCAGTGGTATGTACCTAGGGCGATCATGATGGGCTCAATACCAGTGGCGAGCACAGTGGGGATGTATGAGTATATAAACTTGAATCCGAATGAGTCAACGGGGAAAACGGTGGGGAGCCCTGCATGAAATCGAACCATAGCTAGTTAGCCCCCGAAAGCGAGGATGGCTCAAGATGCCGACGTACTACAAACAAAAATCTGTTCTACATACCTTGGTGGTTGATGTCATAGACATAGAGAAAAATCATGGCCCCAGTTACGGAACAGAAAAAAAGGATCAAAAGCAGCCCCACTGGGCGGAGCAGGATCCAGTTCTTCTCAGGCTTGAAAGTCTCTCTAGGACACGAGGGGTCTAAGGATGGCAAAAGAGGGCTCTGTACACCGCTGGGCTCTTTGGAAGCCGTAGAAGATGAGATCGCACTCTGTGATTTTGAACCAGGGTTTCCTTCGGCGGTAGGGGTTGGCTTGCTATCATGCCCGCCTCGCGGCAGGATCTCTAGCCTTGGTCCTACCTCTTCCACAAGCGTCAATTTATACTTGTGTCCACGCTGCTCCAGAGATGTCGCAACTTTCTTTGGGCCGGAATATTCGAGGCCATCAAACAGGTCAGATATTCCTTTGCTACTCCCATCTAGCATTCCCATGGCGTTAGAAAGACTATTTGGTTCTCCATCAAGTTCAATACGCCGCCCCCCCTGCCAGATGCCCATCATCACCAGTCCCAGAACCAGTGCTGCAAGTAGTCCAAAAGACGTCTGAGTGGCTCTTCCCCACCCTGGACTTACTCTCCATCCTGAAATGGGCTTGGAGATGATGACGCTCCTGGAAAGCCCTCCATCAGTAGGAATCATCTGCTGCGCCATGGCGAATGCGAACATGGTCTTCCACTTCTGCTCGTAGTGCTGTGCCATCACTTTTGGATCGCGCCAAACCCTCTTGTCGGTCTCCTTATCAGTGATGGCGATGAATACGTGCGCAGAAAGGGCCCTTAGGGAAGTTAACGCCCTGGGAGTACTGGTGCTTCCCCTGTAAAGCCCAGCCCCCACTACGAGCTCTCTTATGTGGGTTTGGACTGCAGGAAGATCTCTCGTATCGGCACCAAAGCGCACGGGGATCTCGCTCAACTCATGGAGGGTAATGTTCTCGTAATTCGGTGAATCGCCCAGGGAGCCCCGCAGCATCGCCTTTCCAAACCGACGCGTGATGGCGTTATCAAGCACGAGCGCCTCGCCGGTACGCTTAGCCGACACCACCTCTCCCGAGGGCATCAATAAGGTGGCCTCCACATCCTGCTGCCAGTATGTTGGCTCGCACCAGAGCGCTGTCCAATCATCACCGTTCAAGTTCACAGCAGCCTTCCCCGTAGAAGCAAATATATTACGATCCATGGCCCCGATAATGTAAAGATACCCGAATACCGTCTCCTCGTCCGATGCCGAGACCTCCTTCATCGCCCAAGCTAAGCTGACGGTGCTGGAATCATTGACACCAAACACGACCCCTTCTGAGATGTTTCCATAGGTATTTTGTACAATAATCTGGTCCGATTCGTTGAAGCCACCCGGGCGGTACATGAACAGAGCTGACTTTCCATCGTTATTCGTGACGTTATACCCTACGGGACCAACTTCTGGATCTTCAAAAGGCTTCAATGTCGGCTGCACACAAGTGAAATTCGACTCGTAAATCCGCGATTGCCCTCGCCACGATGAGTTTGCGTTGGTCTCGTCGACCCAAGGCGTCAGCGCAAAATCGGGTGTCATAAAGGCAGGGAGCGTGCCATTGAGAAATGAGTAGGCGTATGCGGAATGTACAAACCCAGCCGAGAAAACAGGTTCAGGGTTGATGTCAAGGTAGGGGACATTGCCGCGAGCATCCACATTCGCCCTTTCAACGTCGAAGAGGCCGGAGGAGAAGGGAGTGATGAGAGTAGTCAGGAGAAGCATGATAATGGAAGATAAGAAGATGGCATAGTGGCTAAGGCGACAAGTCAGTATTCTATTCCAACTTGATCACAATGTAGGAGCGGGGGTAGCGGTGTAGAGGCTAGCTAATACATACCCTTTGCGCAGTGAAACGACCGGAACAGAAAGAATGAACATGTAAGAATACTCCAAGAGCAACGAATTCTCTGCCAGGGCCCCTGTGGGCGAGGAGAGCTGGAAGAAGGGCTCAAGGCGCTTGAAGTCATGCGCAGAGAAAGCCCATAGCAGGCTCAAGACAACGGGGACCGTTGTAGGGATATATTCAAACAGGAAAGATGGAGCAACTAGGATGGGTTGCGTGATCAAGAGTTGAATCCCGATTATAATGATCAACACGAGGACCAGGAAGGTGAGAAGAAAAAAAGGCCGTAGGGGTATAGGATGCCATTGTTTTGACCGAGAAGAGCTCCGGAGAGAAGTGTACTTCTTCATGCTGAGATCGAAGAGCGACGAGAGGGCACAAAAAGTGCACCTACGGTATAGACTTGTGGGGGAGGGGGGAGGCTAGGGGGCGGTGGGGCAGAGAAAGAGGGGAGACGTCCCGAGGGCAGGAGGGGAATATATCCCACAGTTCACGGCGGTAAAAATACATGTATTTCTAGAGCGATCGAATAGAGTCATGATGTATGTATGTAGGTGGGTAGGTACATACAGTGCCGCCTTTCTTGGATTAAGCTCGACGGGTTTAAATTGAGGCTGAGCTAGCTGGAAGCATTTGCACTTATGGTAAGTACTCTAGTTAATTTATGCTTATTCCGATGGCCAGTGATGATTGGGTAAACCTCCTGTCTTGGGACCTTCGATCAGCTGATCAGCCCCAATAAGAATCTACCCCAAACATGTATGTACAGCGCTTATACGCCATACCTAGCTAGAGACATATATATGATGGTTGCTGTGTAACCCTAAAGTCTGTCAGAGAATACTACGAGATTACTGCGGTCATAAGGTACAATACCTACACGTACCTACATGTATTAGATGAATGTAGTAGATTTTTCTAAGCTCTACTCTAGATAGCGACAACGTGTCACTCAAACATACATGTAGATGATAGGTGCTGGTGGGTGTGTGAGTAGAGTAATAGTAGAGTACATGCGGGTATGTTTCTTCCGACAGGGAAGATGTACCTACATCACTTATGTAAGCCCGAAAATAGTGATTACCTAGCTGCATGCATGAGCACAGCGCGTACATATGTAAGCTAGAGCTGCGCTGCGCTTAGCAATTAACGCCCTGAAGCTCAATTAGTATCTACATGTAGCTATGTCACGGCTCATAGGCCGTACTTCTACTTCACAAGAGCGCTTCCTTTCCTTAACTCGAGGGGCAATCGACGAAATCAAAAGGTCAAGATAGCAGAATTATTTATTGGATACAGGGAAATATATATGCATTGTTAGGTCATATTCCTCATTCCCGGAGTTGGGGACGGATAACCGCTTGACCGTCGCCTGCTCAGTAAGATGACTCAAAGATAACTAAGCGAATGCTGAGCGACTACTAGTATGCCCGCTCAACCCTGAAGTAAACTTCAGGGCATACAGTGACGGCCAAGAATCACATATGGACATGTAATTACATAAGACACAATACAGTTATGTCTTGAGACAACATGTAGGTACTACTATCATCAACCGTACTACTGCTGTATGGTATCGTGGGTGCAGCTGGTTATCCGGTCGCGAAAGTTTAGCTGATCAGCTGATTTATAGAGACAGCGTTACTCCCTATACCCTATCTCTGAATGTTCGAGACGTTTTACGAAATCTCTCTTATGCATAGATATCCTGTGATCCCGAATTTACAACGTTAAATCCCCAAGGTCGCTATGTGTCATCCCGGGGAAGGATAAGAATGAGAGAGATTTTGACGATTTGGGGTAATAATTCTCTATATGGGGATATCATAGTGGGCAATGGATTAGGATTAGAAATCTATATAGTCCATACGTTCGTCTTGAGCTCTATAATATTAATGGTTCTAGGAGTACTCGTAAGTCAGAGTCATGATCACTAGAGGAACTACAGGACTTATAAAGACTGATTGTGCCATAATGGATGTGGCGAGCTCGAGAAATTGCGAGATTGAGTAGTCTGGGTAGAGTTTGGAGGTGTGGACTTTAGGTGTTAGCTTGACACTACATAGCCCTAGTGTTCGATTCCTCGTTCATGATCACCTCTTGAATTTATGTAGATTGTACATATCATCCGAGCCGATCATAGGATATCACTCGTTTAATAACCCTAACCCTTGCATGAAATATTAAGAAGTGTTTTGCTTGCATCAATAAAAAACGGGGCATTGTTAACCTGAATGGTCGAAATAGCTACTGTGGAGGTAATGGGATTTAAAAGCCTGATCACCGCCTGTGGCTCTAGTCTTACACAAGTATCGAATAGACCGTCACGCTCGGAAGCCATGTAGAAGTGACCAATCTTGAGTACGGCGCAAGACGGCCCCCACTGTGACGAAAGGGTTCAAACTTTTGGCAACACTTTGAAGAGACATATTACGGCGATAGAGAGCTCTTTTATGCCCTCGGACAGCACTATATCTATCCACGCCAAATCCGTCTCACCCTCTAAAAAAATGAGACAATAAGATCTAAGCGTATGTAGGGATCTTTAATTGGAGATCAAAGATGGGACAGATTCTATCTTTATTCTGGTTTCTTTCGGAATAACTATGAATGTACTCGTTGGATATCGCTCGGGTGATCTAGGGCGAGAGAGATTCTTGTCCGATATTTCAGAGTTAGGGGGCGGGGTTCTGTTTCGGCGGTCACGGTTCACTAAAACCCATATATAGCCTTCTCACGCTTGAATTCTGGTAAGATTTAGTATTTATAAATAGCTCAAGATGCAGGACTAGCGATAAACCGCACACCAATTGGATGCCTATTAGTTGCGTGTTCTCAAAACTGGGAAGCTGTCAACTTAAGACTGACCTTAAGCGAAATTTGTTCTATGGACCCTATATAGGTAACGCATCTCTGTACCGTCCTTCTCAAAGAGAAACATGTATTTTGAAATCCAACACTCCCCACTCCTTGTCCTCATACCATGGCTCCTCTATGCCCTTCGCGCTTCTCAATTTAACCCCTTCTACGTTGTCATATCTCATCCCTTCACTGCAATATAACCCCGAGCTCTCACCACTCTCCCGGTTGGCGGGTGCATCCATCTCAAGCAAGCTATGAAACATTCGCATCCAGTAGCCAGTGGGCATTGTATTCGAATTCGTGGCTTTCCGAAGCCGTCATGATAGAGTATCCCTTCGTCTGTCGATTGCTACCCCCGTATAATTGAGAAATTGAATTTGTATGGGAGATATGTTATTTTGCCGATAGACGAAGGGATAGCGGAGGGGCTTGATCTGATCTAGAGCCAGATATATATATAATATACAATTCGCCCATCAAGAGTAAGTACCTATTACATAATTGTATATATTACCCTAGATTAATCTAGATCTGCAGCGCAAGCAGTGGGAGGGATCCTTGACAATGCGGGCCGGTCGTACGGGAAATACTCTAAAGATTGGGATTGATAGGAGGGTACATACGTTCGGTCCGGGATGTTCCTCGTAGGGTTGAAGCTTGTGTTCACACAAGACATTTATTACCGCAAAAACTCGAAAAATTGGCTATCTCTGGCCAGGGATTATCTTCTTAACGATTGGTTGGAGGGTGTAGATTAGGTCTACTTATAGTAATTTTGATCTCACATTATGCACAGCTAATCTTTCGAGTTATAGCGGTACTTAATTAATTGATATAGGAGAAACACCAAGCTCTGTTAGTAAAGCCGTCAAATTTTGCTTTTTTGTGGTAGCTCGGGATAGCGATCTAGGAACCTGGACACGCACTTTTTACCGATTCAATGTATGCGGGGCCAGGTCCAAGGTTTCCAAGAGGCTTACAGTTGACTTGAGTTTTTATTCTCAAAGTGAAGGAGAAATTCATGCAGTTAAATTATAAAGTTGCGTCTGCCTCTGCCTGACATGTCACTTTCTGGTAAATACTTTACGCTAAATATTTCGTCCGCAAGTATTTCCCAGTCTACACCTGGAGGATTTCCTCTTTATCAATATATAGTTCAACGTAGTGATGGGCACGAGATAAGTTGTCTCGGGACGAAGTCTCGAGGCCTTTAGCAAAAAAGAGAAGACCCAGGGGCTGACAACACAAGACAAAACAAGACCAGGTCCAGAGGTCTCGAGATAAGTCTCGAAACCTTTTGACTTTTCTCCTCACCTCAATAAATTCTCCGGCCTCGGCCCAGAAGTAGAATGAAAATGAAGAAATTAAAATGAAAGAAATTAAAAATATTCACCTTTATTTGAATTGATTAGCATAATCGCAATGCTTTCCCATCCCCGTGGTCACATGACGAAAAAAGTCTCGAGACTTTGACTAGACCAGACCATTGTCTCGAAAGGTTTCAAGACTTAGTCTAAAAAATACAGACAAGACGAGATTTAGAGAAGTCGATCTCGTCTCGTCTCGTCTCGTCTCGAGGGGTAGCAGAGGGGAAGAGGTAACGAACAGATGGAAACGGTTGGGGAAGGGAGGGGAATAGATTGGCCACTAATCTAATATGATAAACCTAATATAAATAGGGCGAAGGGAATAATGCTGAAGACATTGGTGATAATTATTGTGGAGGTGTTGGTGGTGTTGAGGTGTTGGTATTGAAGAAGAGGAAGGCCACCCGTGGCGGTGCTTTTATGGCTGGCTGCTGGCAGGAGTCATTTAGTTAAACAGTCACTTAGCTGAACAGTGGTCTTTTTTTTTTTTAGAGAATTATAGTGTTAAACGACGGGGTGATTTAGCTAAACGACGCATTCCCTTATAGTTGCCCTCTAGAGAGATCTTATTGAGCAGTCGCCGGGAGGGAATGGGGGTACCGTTACAATCCCATCGGGGGGTGGTGGAACACCGCAGCCTACCAGTCGTATGACATCGGGGTCGGTGTGTTTTAATTCTTACCCAAAATCCATTGAGGTTCACATACTATACTGACATTATTCTCAAGCCCTCGGATCAAGTCTCATCATATCCGGCAGTCGATCCCCGGCCCAGCAGATCTAGACCGGCCTCCAACAAAACCATATTAAACGTCTCGATAACACCAAGTCCGCTACACTGATCCCGACCTGGCGGATACATCACAGTATTCGGGGGGGGGATCACCCCGGAATCGGTAGCCCGCCCAGGTAGAAATGCCTGAAGGTGTCGTATTCCTACTGTTAGCGATAGTTGAACCGAGTGAGAGTCCATGATGCGAATGTATATGCAGCGAGACTCTTCTTAGTGGACAGACCGAGAGTTTGCTCGATGTAGGTGCTCCTCGTACAAGTTAAAAGCCGATAGTGGAAGCCGTGGCCACACGGCAGTCGCCGAGCTGAATTTGGGTTAGCGCCGGAGTAGCTGGTACCGTGGTGGGGGTGGGCCTGAGACTTCTCGGGGAAACCAATGAGACTTTTGGTCTCGAGGATTGAGAAAAAGGTCTCTAGATATCTCAAGACAGTATGAACTAGGATAAGATAGGTAATACTAGTATATTGAAGGAAATAGATGGATCATGCTGATGAGAACGAACACCCTCACAAAATTGTCTGTTATCGTATAATAAACGTTCAGGGGGAGGAAGAGAACCTGGCGGAATGTTGACCTCAAGTGTCAACCCTTCTCCTATTAGTTTGTACTGCTTCTAAATCTAGACTTGCCTGTTACTCTTGCCATTGAAGTCTTTATGGCGGCGTATGTTCGATACCGGACTGGATTAATATGGTTGCAACGTTCTCATGAGCCCATGCGAACAGGCTCATCGTTGCTGAGAAATCTCACAAATGGTGAGTCCGGTCTCGAGCAGTCTCACCCCAATCACTTGGAGTAACGAACCAAAGGTAGGTCCAGTCAAAACCTTGAGTTAGGTTTACAGCATATGGATAGTTAGGTGCCAACATCTAAATAATACACAATTCCGGTTTATATCTCTTAACAGATATTTCAATATATGGCTACAATTTGGTTAGTGGGGCGCTGTCGACCCTGCATGGTCCGCCTACAAGCGTTCATGATCAACTACAGGAATTCTGTGCAAGGCTTCACAGGTGAAAGCAGCCGAGTGACAGCGCGTGACGCGGGAATGATAACTGGCACGTTCCGGAGTTCAGGAGAGCGGAAAGTGTTGGTGCCGTAGGGATGGTGCTTGCGAGATGGGGAGCATGAGTTAGCCGTCTATGTCTGGTATCCCTTGGGTCGTCAGGCCAGTTCTCAACTCCCAAACTGGGTTCAAGTAACACATAACCGGTAATTTATACGATGGATGTATATCAATCCCTTCGTTCATGC
Source organism: Morchella eximia (assembly GCA_024713935.1). Taxonomy (NCBI): domain Eukaryota; kingdom Fungi; phylum Ascomycota; class Pezizomycetes; order Pezizales; family Morchellaceae; genus Morchella; species Morchella eximia. The sequence continues at coordinate 1,571,847 of JAMGZG010000016.1, forward strand.
CCTAGTTTCACGGTAATTAAGCGAGAGATCTCTATAGTACAATTATTTAGGTGTAGACTGGTAAGTCATCTGCCCCGCCGGTTAACCGGGGGTGAAACGGGGTAATATGAACCTCTTTGAATATCTCCTGTTTATCTATCCCCAGATGAAGGTAAATCTGATGCCGACTCAAGGATTTCAATTTAGTTAGAATAAAGCTATGATTATCTCCACCCAGAGGTAACCTTCTTCTCTACTCTTTCATGATATCTCCTCTAACAGTAGCTATATCTCTAATTGCAGTGTATTGGATAGGTCCTGTATAAGCGCAGATATGCAGGCAGGTTCAGTCCGTACTGCACGCTTCTTTTTTATTCTTCAACACATCGAATATTACCTCTCAGAGGGTAAAATATTGCATGTGATAATTCATCCCTCCTGGCACACTATTCTTTTGTAGCCATCTCCTCTAGAGGATAAAAAGGGTAAGATATGGGGGTAGTCCAGTGCCCGCGCGTCACCTCCCGGTACAGGTAAATCTATCTTTCGAAAATTGTACCGTACGGAGATAGCGCCGTACTAATCGATGATAGGTAATGTAACGCTGCCAGAAAAGGGAAATTTCACCAAAGATAGGTGACAAACCGTGATATTGGTGGTAAAAATGCTCTACGGAGTCAGGGTTAGGTTCACTAAGGCAAGAATTACCTCAACATGTAAATACCGACTACAAAACGAACGAAGGGATATATAGAATACCTCTCCAATGAATCTGAAAGCCTTTGGTAGCACGGTGTTGGGTTAGACTTATGAGCTGAGAATGAGCCTGTATATGTATACCGATGTATATCCAACTCCTTTAGTCCCTGCAAAGTACCGGGTCGGATGGTCATTACAAATGGAGTTCAGGCGTCCCCTATGGCCTTCAGGCAGGCCATGTTAGTATTCAGGTAGGCCATGTTAAGGTTCAGGCTGACAGTCTCAGTATTCAGGCAGACCATCTCAACTCAACTTGCAGTGGAGAGTATGTCATTTTCATTCACCCCATATTCCCCACAGTGCGCCTCGAGGACGCGATCAATAACACCTTGCAGGCCATCCACCCTACCCCGTATTCCTCAGTGATGTGATCCCGATCCCCCAAGAAGGGACCTCTCACTCTCCAACTCTCCCGGGGGAAGCATAAATACCCGCTCACTTCCCCCGTCCTTCTCGCTCCCCACATTTTACACAACTCCTCCCACCTTCCCCTTCCCTCCACCTCTCAACTTATAATCACTATCTCCCTTCATCACATTCCCAGCGACAACATTCCTAGCAACAATAATGGCGCAATACCCCAAAGGAACAAGAGTGCGCTTCCACGACGTCGATGGTAACTCTCCCCACCCTACTATCCATCTGTCACTAACCAATCCCCTCCACCAGGAAACGAACATACTGGCACCATCGAGGACATCGTTGAGCAGAATCCTGCGAGATATAGGGTATATCCCCCTCTCTCTAATTGCCGAGATACTATACTGTACTGATGAATCCAGGTCCTACGGGATGGAAAGTCGGAGACGGAGGTCGTGCCGGAAAGAAAAATCATCCAGGCTATTTCCTAGGTTTTCTGCGTTTGGAGGAGCTTTCAGTGCGGGAAAGAAAAATGGTCATGTATCCAGCGGTGTGCAATTGAATCTTCTTTGAATGCCTGCAGAAACTGTGAACAATGCGGAGGTGGTGAATATGGCCTTGTGACAAAATAGAGGAAACTAGCCGGGTATGGGCCTGTCTCTTGCGATGGTTGTATATCCTTACCCCAATCATCAACCGTACGAGGTGACCTGGTCACAACATGTTGGATAAGTACTCATGAATGTAAATCACATGAAGCAGTGCAATACAAGTGCCACGCGGATGGGTTCACCAGCCACAGTCCCAGTACTATGGGAAGAGATTCGAACCTAGCGATGCGAGCTTGGGCCCTAAGATTGTTTCCTTTGCTGTTTCACTGGCCGGGGCATAACCACGACGTCTTCGGATATAATTTACTGTTCAGGTTTTGGGGTGCGCCGCACAGCTGTTGAGGCGTGGCACCCAGCGTTTATATAGGGGACAGGACAAAGTTGTCAACAAAACGGTCGCCCGAGCGGGACAAAACTTCCCGAGAGCCAGAGAGGTGTTGATTCACAGTGGTTCCATCCGGTAGAAATAAATCCACGAGACCAAATCCCATATCCAGTGCACGTTTATACTTGAGTGTTTAGGGGTAGGACTTGGGTGAGTAATAGAGCTTGGCCAGGTAGACTTGCATACATGCACTGTCCCTTGACACCCCAGAAAACAGCAATTGAGCTTGGTGGCTTTTGCTAACAGATCATGTAATCCCCCCTATCTCTATTATAGGGGGTTCAGCATTGACAACTGAAGGGATACGTGCAGGGGACCGCAAAAGACCTCCGTGGCAAGAGCTGGCAAGTGCATGTAGCCTACGTAGCCGGACTAGAGCAAGCCTCATTACTTGCATATGCCACCATGAACGTTGCGGGATGCATTGTGGAGAAAGCCCCCGGGTGGCTGCCGGCTCTTGGGGCCATATAGTGAACCGTGCGTGTGAGAAACCAATGTCTGTATGTAGTACCGCAGAAACTTGCCAACTTGATTATCTCCGTGCAGGGATTTCTTCATTGATGATTCGCTGAAAGGCAGAGATCAGCTTCAGATATTTCCTCTACAAGTTAGTTTTTGGTCAGATCCGCTAGCAAGGTTCGTGAGTTTTTGCGGTACTCTAGATACTAGGGTAAGGAGTACCATACAAATAATCCCTGTCTCTTCACTTACATGTTCTGGCTCTTATTACTACACCCGAGTATGTACTGTCGTTCAGGGGTGTTGACGGACAGGGGCTTTTTGACCAATAATAGAAGGCAAAACTGGGCCTGGCTGTCTCTCTTTTGGCTAGCTTGTCCGTAACACCAGTGTCCGTCATCAACGTGAACTGAACGACAGTACCGTAGAAATTCGTCGACTTGATTATCTCTAGCTCTGTGTAGGGATTCCTTCATTCGTAATTGGCTGAAGGGCAGAGGTCAGCTTTAGATCTTTCCTCTACAATTTAGTTTTTGGTCAGATCCACTAGTATGTAGTTCTGAGAAGACAGGCGAAACACTGATTCATGGCTATAATTAGGTCCATTTTTGGTAGAATACAGAAATAAAACTGAGATTTCGATTGGTACACGCCGACTACACCGTTAATTCTCGAATCATCAACTATCCACGTCTTTCCGAGTCCGAACCAAGGCGAATTCACGGATTCGTGCAGATATGTACAATACATGCTTTTTCTCAACCGGCATCAAGATTGAGCGAAGGGGGATAAATTCCCCACCCCCCTGTGGTACGAGTTTTAACTACGGCTACGGCTCACGTGACTTCATTGTACGTTTTTTGAGTTTCAACTAAATTCCTCGAAATACACGACTCAGGATCCTGCCCATACGTTCCTGCGAGTGAAGAAAAATAAACTAAAAACACCTAGGCGCGAGCCTCGATTTTGTCCTCCGGTACAACGACCGTCGTGTCCGCCGGTGTGCCGTCTGGATGGATCTTCACGGAGCATCGCGTTGGCCGGTCGGTCAGCACATGCGATCGAAAATGGGGAATATGCAGAAGGGGGAATGCTTACCGAGTAGTGCGGTGGGTCGTGGCTACCGACGACGTTCTTGATGGTGCCGGTATGGTTTCTCGAGTCTGGCAGGTGGGTCTCTGTTAGGTTGGGTTACTCGGGTGGAGGAGCTGCGGCAATGTACCTTTCTCATAGTTGACCGTCTGGCCTCTCGCGAACTTTTCGTTGGCCATACTTGTTGATGAAATGAACTAGTTGAGGAGAAGAAGAATGAAGTTTCGGATTTTGTGTTCTGATTTTGTGGTGGGAGTTTGGGGAGTGAGCGAGGTTTGTAATGAGCTAGAAACAGTGGGGAGAATAACCTGTATTTATGTAAGATAGGATAGCGGGGTACGGCTGGTTGCTTGAATGTTGAGATCAGGTTATTTGGGGGTGGGGCTTACTGGGGAGGCTGGGGGTCGGCCTTGGGGTGAGATGGGCGGCCTGAAGGTTGTAAATATGTTGTATGCGTGTTTTGCACTATATGGGTGCCTAAAAGTCGAAATTACGTATCTAAAGTATTGTCTTCTCCGTGGGGATGCCGCAAGTTAGGACCTTTGCATGTCGAGCCCGTATTACGCATATTTCTGGGTAGCAGCGGATAAGGTGAGATGGGTGTGAGAGTGTATTAACCTTGTATGCAACGCGTTTATATAACAGTTTTATGATCCGCTGAGGCGATCTTGAGCCATGGCTATGATCGTACAATTCTACTACTAAAGCTCTCAATGCCATGTTTGATGGAGAGTCCTGGGGTGCCATGCAGTGGAACATCGTGCCAGGTCTGTCATTAGATCGGCAGCATTTTACACAAATTAACGGGATTACGATAGATATCTACTCTAGTAAGACAGTATTGAGCCCCGTGCTATTCATATTCCTTTTTCCAGTGGTGGTTTACAAGGAAATAACTTTTTCATTTAGCTAAAAAAGTGCCCTGTCCAGCTCAACAGTTAGTCATCTAGTTGCCCAACTTTGAGTTATATAACGCTTAGTAAATTTCAATCTACGCCGCGATCTAAATCCTCCTCTACGCACGGGGTTATGCGGGGCAACGGAGTGTTCAACTGTTGAAACTAAAAACACCAAACTAGTACTAGAGTTTATTTCGCAAGTAAGGCTGCATAGAGTCTGTCAAGGGGAGACCGGCCTAACTGGTGAGGAGACAGGTCATAGCCTTTCTCCTAGGATATTATAGCTTTTTGTTATAACATCCCGCCCACATGAGAAAACCAAGTCTTCGCTGTGGTCAGAGTTTTCTAGCGAAAGTCGCTTTTGAACAAGATTTTGCTCAAGAAGGTTTCCTTGGCATACCCAAAATGTATCTTGCTAGCAATAAATCTTATTTCGCGGGTGAGAAATGACTCTGCCAAGTACCGAGTGACAGAAGGTGTTTAGGTGGCGTGAGAATCCGATTATTTACTGCCGAGTCTGGCCTGCCTATGACTCGTGATGCCGCTATTGATTTGCGCTACGATATATCAGGTGAGAAAGAGGTACAGGAGCTGGTAACTTGAACCGTCAGGCCGAATTGTAATGAGCGGCAAATATAAGGCACGCCTGTAGGAGCAGAAACAACAGAAGCTATCATAGAGTTTGTGTGTGATGAATTATATGTAGATTGAAACACAGACATACCTAGAGTACAAACCTTTCGTTTATCACGATTTCCACTTTGCGTTAGGTGCCTCCAATTACAATGCGGCCTGGCGGTTTAAAGAATGCGCGGATTATATTATAAAAATGGAACAGCCAGATATTTCCACCGTGTGTCGACCACTTGCCTCTCGAAAGGGGAAACGGACATGGTATTTACAGCATGCCCCGAATGCCGGAGACAGAGGTCGCGGGTAAAGTGTTATAAAGTTGGCTATACAAGTTTAATTTACTATTAAATCAATGATTATTCACGCCGCGAATACACTGTGCTATCACCGCTGTTTGCCTCTGACCCCAACGTTGCTCCCCTCACCATGGCCATGTCTCTACAATACCTCAGAACCAGGCCGCACCCAAGAATAGCACACCACAATCCCCACCGCGCACTGTACCTCTGTTTCTTCAGCGATGCTGTTTCCCCTCTGTCGTACTAGGGCGGTATGGCTCTATATAGCTATATATCGGCGGGGTCTATGCCGTACCCAAGGTAGACAGCCGTGGGAGGCCGCCCACACCTCCACAACGCCAAAGGTTATAGCACAGTACCAGTACTTGACATACCTCTTAATCCCCCCGCTCTCTCATGTACCAATAGATTTGCTATCGTCTGTTCTTCGACCGCAAAATATGTCAAGCAGATCATAGAATATCACTCGCGCCAAGACGCGGAAGCGGGTGACAGCGGCGTCTCTCCAGCACAACGGCGCCGCTTCCCCCGGCCCCACCACCTCCCTCCTGTTGTCTCAAATGAATGGGTCCACCTCCACGCCCGCAGACAGTCGTAGGCCAACCGCCGGAGCAGCACAAAATATCACTCGCGCCAAGACCACCGAGCGGGTGATCGACACGGCTTTCCTCCAGCAACACGGCATTGCTCTAGCGCCACCGCGCAGCATGACGGCGTCGCCGACCCACCGCCGCCCTGAACCACGGAGGGGGTGGAGGGGGCGGCGTTTCTGGTATGTAGTCTGAGACAGACTCTATAACCGCCCCGGGGAGCCAAGGTGGCTCTGCGTTCCGCTTCACTGTGTAAAAGGGGCGTGCTGCCCCTCCGGGCACGGTGTCCATGCGGGAACGTTCCCTCCGCGGCCGTGGCTCTCGGCGGGCTTCCGCTGGTCACTAAATACGAGCATCGCATCCACCGATTTAATCTCTAAATAGTGATCCTCACTCTGTATCTAGGAAAGCAAAATCGGAATATCGAATTCTTGAAATACAAGCTACCTCTTGCCAGAGATTACTAGTCAAAGCTCACTGAAATCCATTCACAGGACGCTCAGCAACTCAACAGGGCAATGAGAGTGGGGAAAAAAACATTATTAGCCAAACCTGCAACAAGCTTGACTTTGGTGAGTTTATGAGAGATAAGCCCACCTGCAGCTTGTGCCAAATGCGGAAATGTGATGACAGGCATAATGGAAAGCTTTCCACTCCCGGTTGGAGCTCCAATAAACTAAAGAACATCAATTAGGTACTGCATACCAAGACGACAACTAGTCTAACAAGAAGGAGGATGTATCTACATCTCACTCCGAGACATCCACATGTGTGCTCAAGGCTCTCTCTCTCAGGGCTGATTCCGTCTTGTCTAATTTCAACATTTCTATGCAAGTATAGAGCACTGTATATACTAACGGAGATAAAAAAGGATTACAAACTCAAGTGGGACAAATTATCTATTCCACAATGTCCCAACCACCCAACCTAATCATCTGTTGAGAAGACTCTGTAAGGATTTTGTCAAACAAGTTATCAGACCGCCTCGATGTTGCTTGCCGGATTTACATTACGCTCAGAAGGTATCATGAAATTCTGAGATTGTCCGAGTTTGGTTGTATAAGTTTCGGAATTTCTAATTGGGTATCCGTTTGAATTCTCTCAATTTCTTTCAGTGGTTGATTATGAGTGATTTGTTTAGGGAAGGTAACAGTTTCGATAGGCTTTAGAGTTTTTTTTTTTTTTTTTAACTCATTTCATTTCTAGATTCTAGGTACAGAATGGTCGCATGCAGTATAAACTATGGCGTAATATAGGCTTTAGAGTTAAATTCCTGTAAAATATATAAAAGACTTGTAATTGTTTTTTTTTTTTTTTTTTTTTTTTTTTTTTTTTCGTTTCTAGCTACTTTTATCGTATATCAAACCCGTACACATTCTAATAGGATGCTTACTACATGTCTCCTCTTTCCCTACAGCACCACCGCCCACGAGAGCAGAACGCGCACAGATGGAAGAAGGGATTATTCAAACGAGGAGATTTTTGCATTTAATGTTTTATACAGGGCTTCCAACGGTAGAAACCGGTTGTGATACATCACAAAACCGCACGACCACAAAGTCACGGAGCTCAAAATGTATTCAGGGCGATAAGAACTGCACCAACTGTTAACCTGAACGGTTCAGACCACCCAACCATAGCTTCCTAGTAAGCGACATCAATAGCTACAGTGCCGGAACGTACTTGCTTGCTCAACCACATCTGCCAGCTCTTCATTGTCCTCCCCTTTCAAGTCCTCACTTCCTCCCTTTCTCGACCAGTTCCTCTTTGTCGCTCATCGCCTTTGAGTAGTAAGAAGCCCGTCAGCCCACAAAACACCCTTTACCTAGATCTCCCCTTTTAATCAAGATCTCACAACATGTCCTTTCTGTACCTGGTAGAATACTATTTCTTTGCCCTCGCGATTGTGTCTGTCTTTGCTCCTTTTACCGTCCTTGTGCCTACCCGTAATCTGGTACCAAGCCCGCGTCCCTCGCCTCCACACGTACGTTGCCCGAGACGAGCGCTGCAAAAGCTCTCTAGAGTAGGTACCCTTAGTAGGTACTCTAGAGTACTTGGCCATGACTGAGGCACCATGCACACATGCATCTGGTATCCTCGGCACAAGTTGCCATGGATCACTGGCCGCCAAACCTCTCGTTGGCAGAAAGGCGAGAAGCAGACTCTGCAATGGCGGAGATATGTACTTTCTCTAGAGTACTTGTCCCTTGCCAGCAGAGAAGGCCAAGGGCTGGGTGTCAGACACCCTCTCTGGCGTATGTTATAGGCAACAGGTGCATACCCCCTCAATAGCCTCTCAGATAAAATCCGGGGTCATTGGCGCTTTATTGAACATTCACACAGCGAGATTACACATTCCCGCCGCGTTCAACAGTACATATATACCTCTCATCCCCCCCTTCCCGTAACACCCCCTCTCTCTGCGCTCACCATGAATGACACGCAACCCTCCTTCCAGCGCGGCGACAAAATCTGCCACTCCACCAACTGGATCGACGCCCTCCACGCGCTGACCGTCATGCCCCCACCTGGCGCCAACATTGGCGGGATGACCGTCACCTCCCTCTGCGCTATTGTAATGCCGAGCAGCGGCGTCCAACGCGCCATGGAGGTCCTCGACAGGCTCGTCTTTCTGTGGGGCGGCGGCGGGGGTGGCACCTCCGCAGGACCTTGTGCCGGCAGGCTTCGACGCAGCCAGAACTGAAGCAGGTCAATCCGCTCACCACAAACGTCCACGGGCAGTACCCGGATCATGTCCGGAGGCTGTACACTAAGGATGAGCTGCCTGCGAGGGCCGAGAACGGGGCGGCGGCGCGGCTGGAGTACACGCTGGTTGCGGTGCCGGCGTCATTCAACGCAGTGTCACTCCTGGCCATGGCCGGCAAGCAGGCTTCGCTCTTGAAGAGGATCTGGGACAAGCTCAGGGGGCGCCTGGGCGCGAGCGGAGAAGAAGGCTGGCGCTGTCGTGCAATTACAGCTGTACATGGTCAGCGACGAGCAGATGCAGCAGTACGGGTATGCGGCGTACCCGCACGTCGCCATGTCCATTCTCAATCTACTCGCGAGTCTCCGCTCGGCAAGCTATCCGGCGAGGTACATTGTCCACTATCGCGGGGGCATACAACCCGATGGAATTTCCCCTATTCATTAATGCTATCGATCGCCGCATAATGGCGGCAGCGAGGTCAAGCATACCCATAGCGGCAGAACGAATACGTTTGGACATGCTAAATGGGGTTGCGCCGGTGCGGCCGACGTTGGAGGAGGCGGAGGCGGGGCGGGGGCGGGGGCGGAGGCGGAGATCAAAGCTAGGGAGCTATACCCGCAGAACCGGTGGAACGAGGAGCGAGCGAGCGGCAGTCGGGAGGATGGTGAGCGGTGCGGTTGGCGCCGTCTCCGTCTCCGTCTACGGCGACTTTGCCCCCAAAGAACGAGATGATGAGGGCTCTCGGAGCAGTCCCGCCGGTGATTCGAAAAACACAATAACTAACAGCATTCCCGTCGACCATCAAGGAAACCAAACAATGAGGAAATTCCTGAGCGTTCCCGCCAGCGGTTCCTTCACGTCTCACCTCGGAGTGGTAATTAGCCAACTAGGTGCTAATTGAACCACAGATCCTAACGACAACCTTCGCCCTTCTTGCGGTGGCGGGGTTCTACACGGCTGCAAAGATGATTCTCAGTGACAGGGCCTGTAGTAGAGTATAGGCGGGTGTCTCTGGATGGTGCTTTTGGGGTATTGCTGGTGGGCATGAAGAAGTGGCTGTTTGTGGGAGCCATGTGGTCTTTGTATAATCTTTGCTCTGGCGGCATCTACTCCCTGTGGTTAGCAGCATTGCCCGACGATCAGATGGAGAATGTTTATTGCGCGCGAATAATGAGAGCAGAAGAAACCGATAGCAAAATCTGATTGTATCTAGTCTCGAGGCTTGGAGAGAAAAGCAAAAGAGGAGATGGAGCTAGGATGGAGGAAATTAAGAAGACTCGAGGCGGATATATATATATATATGATGGATGAAGCCGGTCTCCTCTCCCAATTTTGGCCCCCCGCTTAGCGTGCCATATCGGTACGTACCATTGAGAATCCGGGCAGTGTTCTCTGGTTTGATGGTTCGTATGGATAAAAAGGTAAATGGTAGTGGGATGGTTGGTCCAGTTCTTATGCTTGACTGATTCATCTACCGCAGTCACCGGTTATTACCATCTCTGCATTTATATAATAAAGTGTGCTGATATAGATATGGCGGCGGACACGACAACGGGGTCCGTAAAAACAGAAGAACCTCTTCACCACAAATCAATGATTTTGGAGTTTAGCCACCATAATTCTAGAGAATCAGTAGGAGAATAAATTTCGACCACCAAGAGTTGGCTCTAATGTTTGCGTATGCAATTGTAAGGTCGGCTAGTGTTTTTTCAATCTCTTGTTTATACTCAAGGACCTTTGTGGCTGGTGTGACAAACTTGGTTTCCAGGATGAAGTTGCACTTGGACGTATGCCGGCACCTGGCCAGCCAAAAATGGGGGCGGTTGAGGTTCGCGGGAGACTGGTGGTTGAGATGTGTATTCTACTAGTGCAGAGCGATGTACACGCCCCCCGCCACTGGGTTCAACGGACGCCCTGCTTCTGCTAGCTACAACCATCTAAACAAATTAAGCCGCCACAATAACTAATTATATACTCGTTTCAAATACCTGTGATTGAGCATCTTGAAATAATACGTTCGGCACGTTTCATAGCATCAGGGAATTCTCATTTCTATAGCCATTCTACGTTGGTCATATCTCATTTGTCATAGTATTACTCAGGTGCTCATGACTCCTATTTGTATTTCTTTTGTACTGCCTTTCTTTACTACAAGTACGGGGCATTCTCCCCTCTAGCTGGCAGAATCAACACGCCCAATCACTTCACTTCTCTACACACATTTCCCTAGAGCAAGTATTCAAACCTGAGATGATACAGGCGTAAAGAACGGCAGATATAATGCCTCTTTGGCTTTTTCCAACTGAGGTCCTGTTGCAAGGCGATGTTCAAGTTGTATTCCCATACACAATCTGGTTATAACGCACCATCTGGTTAGCATTGGCAACTCGCAAAGGTATAGAGATCGGTATTGTTGGTATATAGCATCAGTGTAATGTTGGGAAGTGGGGAGATGCTTGGATTTGTTGCGGGGATGCTTAGCCCACAATGTATCTGGGGGTTCCCAGTGGTTACATGGCCGCAACAAATCTCACTCAGGACCAGTCCGTGTACTGGAGTCGGATCTCTCTGTGTGGATTGATAGATACTGGTTTCCAACAACACCACCAGATCTGTCGGCAATGAGAAGCACATAGGGAATGAGATTGGTACAGCCACAAGGTGATTATTCCGGCGTGTAGCTAGCTTCTATAGAGGGTATATACCCTTCTATATAGCGAGGCTGAGTTCCACCGTACGTATTACATGTACTCTACCCATGGAGTGTATATAGCGGGCTCAAACCGAGATGAGGAACTAAGGGCATATATATGCATGCATGTGCGAGCCAAAACTAAGCCTTCGGGCCGCATACCGAGGGGGATATATCCGGATAACTTGCATGTCTTTTGCTTGTACTCCCTGGGGCCGGCCATGAGATCGCCTACGAAGCCCAGCGCACAAGCTAAGAAGGTCTTGACGGATGGTGCGTGGGTGGGGGGGTACTAGACTGTCGACTGGAAAAGGTACAGAAGACAGAAGACTACCGCAGAGTGTGAGTTGGACAGAACAGGACTCAGGATCGGATCCGGTGAACCTGGCTATGTATATTAGTTGGTCATGATGGTGTTCTGCCTGTTATCCGACGTCTACCCGGGCTCTCCAGGTGCGGGAAAAAGACCTCATGACGGCGCTGCTGCAGTTCTGGTTCACCATCACGGTTCAATTGCCAGTGATTGCATATAATGTGTTTATTCCAACTTTTCAATACTAAAAGAGAAAGAGTCCCCGCCTAGAAGAAACATTTCTCGCCACAAAGCAAGCCTATACCACTAGGCCGTGAAAAAACAAAAAGATAAAGCCTCCGAAAATCAAGCCCGCAGAATCTACTCTTCCGACCCAAATGCCAGATACGCCACGCCCACATTGAAGCACCTGGTATCATCCCATGTGTCCACATTCCACGTCATGCCATCCTTCGTCACCTCGCTCTCGTACGCCTTGAACCTGACAAAGTAGCTGTTGTCGAAATGCAGCTCATTCACGCTCAGCAGCACCTTTGGCCGCTTATTGAACGGCCCCCCCGTAAAGTCCACCTCCCCCCGGTATTTCTGCTCCACGTCTTCCCAGTTGTCCTTGTGGATCCTCGTTGTGTCGCTGCCCGAGAAGGTGTTGTGCCTGTTTGGGTTCCAGGCAACCCACGACGCAGAGGCCGAGTACAGGATCGACTTACCGCCCGTGCAGATGTTTATCGTGAAGCCGTCCTCATCAATCTTCTCCGCGTACGCCCGCACGCGGATGTGCTGGCTGCGGTCCATGTCGAACGCCGTCAGCCACACCACCACGTTCGGCGTCGTCTCGAAGCTCTTCTCAAACGTGACCCGCTTGGTCGCCTTCTGCGGCCGGACCCATGAGCCATTGCCGGCCTCCTCCTCCTCCTGCGGCGGCGGCCGCTCCCACCGGGGGTCGTCCTGCGTGCTGAAATTGCCCACCCTGAAGTCGTCGTCCTCCTGGCGTGTCTCCAGCCAGCTGGCACAGCCGCCGTACAGCGTCGAGTCGGACCATGTGTCCACGTGGATCACAAAGCTGTCGCCCGTTATCCTCGTCGCCGCCGCGCTGCACCGCACATTTGTCAAGGTGGAAATGTCTAGGGCGCGCAGCCCGACCGCAATCTCCGGCGGCTTGGAATACGCGGAGGCGAACAGCATCTCCTTCTCGTTGTGCTGCGGCGGCGGCGACGCCTGGTGCACAGCGGGCGGGAACGCAGACTCGTCGGCGCCGGGGGGGAAGATGAATGTGCCCGTGCCGTGGCCCCTCTTGGGGTACAGCTTCTGGATGGCCTCCTTGTCGCCCCGCGAGAGGACGTAGTTCTCCTGCCCCGCCACGCCCTCGGCGTTCCAGGAGGCGTCAAAGTAGTAGAGCATGATCGATTCCGGGTCATAGCGCGCGTGATCGGTGTCGTCCTCTCGCGCCGTGATGTTGCCTCTCACCATCTCCTTTGACCAGCCCAGCGCCCTGTGATAGAAGGCAAACACCTTGTCAAAGTTCCAGGTGAACATCTGCGCGGGGCCCTGGTGCTCGTGCACGCAGCCCAGCGCGTGCCCAAACTCGTGGAGCGTCAAGCGCTGGCAGTCCTTGTCGCTCATGCCATCGAGCGTGAGGTGCATAGTGATGAGCTTGTTATCCTGTAGCCGGTGGTTTAGCCCGACGAGCGCCCAGTTGCCGCGCTCGTCCGGGTGGTTTATGGCCAGGCGGATGTCGGCGTGCGTGCCGTCGGGCACGAACTTGAAGCGCACGTTGGAGTAGTGATTCCACATCCCGGCGTAGGTCTTCACCTGCTGGCGGCGGGACTCGGTGGCGGCCTTGGTGGGGATGAAGACCACCGTCACCGTGTCGCCGTTGTTCCAGCGCAGGGATTTCTTGAGGGCGAGATAGCTGGGGCCGCCCTCCTGGGGGTTGAGGAGGTTACTGGAGGGGAAGTCGTCCACCTCGATGGGGCTGGGCATCGTCAGGCATGTCTTTTGAAACAGCTGGTCATCGTCCATGGTGGTGACCATGATGGGCAGGTCCGGGATGTGTGTGGAGGTGGGTCGATGGGTGGTGGTCTGTTATACTCAGGTACTGGACAGCAGATTGATGGAGAACAAAGGTCCCTGTTGACACGACGTAGCTGGCAGCATTTATATATACCAGAGATTGGGTAGAGACCAGCTCAACCCTCGACTCGCAGCGGTGATCCCTCAATGGCCGCTAGATGTGGACTGTGGGATTGGCCGTATGGTGACATTTCCGCCCCGCCCACCCCCCCCCCCCCCCGGGCCCCCCAAAGTGCCCCCTAACTTTGGATCAGGGCAGTTACCGCCAATTGCAAACGGAGATGGATGGCCAAGGGGCTCTTCTAGGCAGCTCTTGTCGATGCAGTTGCTATCGAGATCACCTCGATCCGCGGTACGGCATGACAACTACCGTACTCGTGGTCCAGATGCAATGAGCCACCGTCGTGCAAGCTTTCCTCATGAACGTCGGTCAAAGTTCAGCTTCGGCCTACATGTGCTACCATAGCCTAGCCCACGAAAACTTCAGCCCAGCCGGCATGGTCCCCATAGGAAGTAACCTGCCATATCTGGTCCATTTGAAACATTCCCCCGCTGCCGTCGGTGTTTGGGGTCTCTCGGTGCAAGGTCTGAAAGCTCTCTAGTTGGACCTCGATTTTCCTAGTGGTAGCAATGCATAGCTTGTGGTGATTAGGTTTGTATTGTTGCCGTAGCTTGTGGTTTTGATAGCTACTCGTATCTTCCTGACGTTTGTGAACGCGAGTGATATTGCATGCCATACAAAAATGCGCCAAGCCCATGGTTTTGGGCGTATGCAAATAGTGGCCCAGTTGACAAACGTCAGTATAGGCTCTGGCTCTCTATCAATCCAACCCATGCCTCAACCTATCCCACCCAGCATGGTAAACGTTGTCCCGTGTTGGAATATCTGTTGAGATAACCTGCGCCGCAAGATCAACGTCCGAAGCGGGAAAACGGGCATTGAGTGCTCTGTAGTACAGTATAAAGGGTCAGCCCTGTTGTGTACACCGCACCTGGGCCGCTGCGTGTGCCTAGCTGCAGCAAAACTATCAAAAGCTTGAATAAAGCCATGTGTGCCTGCACACATGCACCCATCTCAATGGAACCTGCGGCCGGTATATGGGGGTAATCGGGCAACACACCCCCTGTCGAGCAGGTCATATGTGATCTCCTGACGCTCTCCCGTACAGCGATAGGTGATAAATGATGGAGTGAAACAGAGTGACACTTGTTTTTGGGTTGGGTGCCATCAACATAAGATACAAATATTTTCCGGTACGACTGTTGCCCAGGCCGTTCCATTATTACCGCTCTACAGGCATGTGTCTCCTTTTGTGGGGAGCCCCACCTTGAACTCGGCTCTCCAAGCTTTCTTGCACCATACGTTCTTGACATCAAGGTTGTGAAGAGCTTGACTTGGCGTGGACACCGATTCGCACACAGGCCATATGGAGTTGCCACTTCACACCGCTGTGGATATATATGTACATATGTATAGCATACCGCCAAAACTCGAAAATTGGCCATCTCCGCCCAGAGATTACAACTTGACTGATTGGTTGAATGGCATCGATCTGCATCAGCAGTTCCCCATAAAAGTAATTTGGATCCAATTTTTGGGTACATAGTACTCCATCGCGCAAGAGTCGGCAAGACCTCTCTGGCAATTGAGGGACTGTCAGGGGAGGGAAGCAGGGAAAGAAAAGAAACTTTACCGAGTCACCCTGGCGTTTATTCACTTCTGGAATACATACTCGGGGGTAGCCTCGTGCCCAGCCTGTTTTGCGTTCACTTCTATATTCTCTAGATAATCCTCCTGCAGCCGGGCCTAGGTATGGTGCGCCACTTTTAAAGGTACAGGGATAGGAATGATCTATGTATATGGTGCACAGATATTTCGCCATACAATTTCACCCCCCACCTTTTCTCATGGATCATTCTGGTCGCTGTACATGTAGGTAACTTCAACACCGATGCAGCTTTGTGCATATCGTTGCCCTAGGTTTTCGAAAGCCCATGCTTCCAAATAGGGAAGGTATGCATACTAACCGCTCAAAGCGCTCCGCCAATTGTGCACAGCCGACATGCATCTCTCCTTACTAGTTGCTTGTTCTGTCCGGCAGCCAATCGCGGCGCGTGTACGTGCAGTCCTGCATAATTAATTGCGCAGAGTGATGCATACATATGTAACCCACAAGGCTATGGAACAACACACTTATAGTTATCTACATACATGTGAGGTTGCGGTTATTGGATGTCCTGAGGTTCGGATCCTACCATCATTTAGCCACTATGGCTAGGGCAGCAGGGAAAGTCGTCGGAAGAACATTTCCAGAAGTCTTTCCAGATGGAAAATGGATGCATTTCCTGATTCATCGCCAGATGTATTTCCACTTTCACTACGGTTACATCCCCCAGTGTATGTACCTCGCTAAAGTAGTGGAGCCATACCTCACGATCTGAAGAACCGCGTATCGCTAGATATGTTTAGCGTTGGATGTGTGGGTCTGTTGCCACTTGGGTAATGCCGACCACGATAGCTGAACTACCACCACCAGAACTGGAACAAACGGACCGAATGATACCGCGGGATACCGCGAAATCTCGACTTATTCAGACGGTTACCAAGGTGAAAAGCTGAGAATCTTTACCTTTAGAGAAAATCCTCAAGTAAACAGCCATCTTCTGCAGGATCTATGCTAAATAGAAACTTTAAAGCGACCATCAATCCTAAAAAATCCTGGTTGCAAAGTTGCTGGTTCAATGTCAATCCACGTAAAAGATGAGTTCAAATTCGTTAGTTGGAAGTACCATTTTGCTGGGTGGCAAATAGTATTCATCAAAATTGATCCTAAGCCTCAAGCTTCTATTAAACGTATTTCAGCAGGTAGCTTTAGCAACCCCCCGAATAACTAGTCGGATCAACCAGCACACGATTGATGAAAACGTGAACTTTATTTCTCTAACCTGAGAGATGAATTAGGGTCCTGATGCCTCTTCCTGGCACCATTTTGAATGTGATCATAGATTATCACTCGGTCAATGCTTACCCACAGCTCCATTTCGAGAAATCTACCATCTCAGTATTCCCATGCAGTATATATGAGCCAAGGAAGATCTGGAGTACTCTGGCTATGAAAACTGAGGGGCACACGTAGACATGTACTTTTGCTGCCTCGCAATCCAAGCTGAATGAAGCGGAGATGGTGGATTTGTCGTGAAAACAACTGTAGTGAAGATATTTCACCTTACCGACACGCGAGACAGGGCTCACTATCCGCAACACGGATTTATTTACCGAGAGGTAAGATTGGAATAACCCATCATTACAGGTTGTGGCCTGGAGTGGGTTTCCCCACATTACTTACGGTCTGGCGTGTCCAGAAATGAGGTATGTATCATTGTTTCCTGCCAGCACAGGGAGAAGCTACTAAGATATGGGCGCTACACATTCATTTACCCACGGATGCATGAGTAGGGCAACAATTGGGATCTAGTGCTCTGCCTCATCACCAACTTCAATTAATGAATTAAACAAAAAAAAAGATCATCACCAACTTCATTTACCTCAACTGAATTCCCTCAGCTGAGTTATTTATAGTACCCGATGCGGCCGATTCGGCCATGTCACAATCATGGAACCATTACAGTCCAAGAAGGAAAAAAAAAAAGAGTACAGCGGGCCAAAATCTTGCATTCGATGTCCGGTATTCCATCCTTCCGCTGAGCATGCGACAAGTCTGGACAAGGCGAATTGGCGGCATTCTGGGTAGCAATCCTCATGCGTTCGTGAAGATACACTTTCTTATTCGCCCTGCATTGGAGAATAACGAAGCAAAAATAGAGAATGTCTCGGGAAGTAACGGTACGATCAACGGGATCTTTACAAGCGTTGCCGCAAATTTAGTTCTTGGGACTCCAAGAACAGGATTTAATCCCTTTACAGGGCGTGGTGGGCGGCGTGGTGAGAGAGGTTTGCGCCATCTCTGGTTGGCTTTCTTTCAGGTCATATTGGGCGCTCGACCTTGTAGGTTCATTAAGGCGCACGACGAGTGAATACCTAATGGCCTTCAGTAAAGGCGGTAAAAAAAGGTTCGTTGCATGACATTGGCACTGTTTTGTTTGCAGTACGCGACGGATGGTCTACTAATCAATGTCTCCGATACTAAAGCTGAGAATCAAAAGACATGTGTAGTTTTGGAGCTGAAAGTGAGTGAAAACTAGACTTAGTTTGGCGTAGACGATACATGGATAGGGGGGTATGCGTTTTACACAGAAGTAGGGCAACCAATGCACTCTTGAGTTGAGTTGAGTACAGCCACAGGAAATCTTGATGTCCACGTGGGTGAGATCGAGCTAGCCCGCTTTAGTCCATCGCGTACTCCGAATCCGGCTGAATCAGATCTGAGACATGTATGTAGGTACAGCTCATTTTGGCTTCGCTTAATGAGAGAATCCACGTTCCGCCCCGGTCTATGCCAGGGTGCCACGCGGGAACTGGTTCAATCAACTACGCACACTCGTTTTGGATTTGCATATACATGCATACCCCACCATACTGTTGTCGTTCGCCTTCGGGATTGCCGGTGGGCGATACATGCATGTACTTTATACAGTACTACTTTTGGGGAAACGACAAAACTGATTCAACGATGATCCACAGGGATGTTTGGCAGTCGAGACACAGGCGTTGAGGCTGATACCTAATCGCTTGACTGGCTGAAATCTGTATTTTCGCCGTTGTCCCAAGTTCGTTGTTGCCCAAAATTGACTCTACTTACCTTTTTGTTTCCTCGTCCATATCGACGGTCAGCAGCAAGAAAAACCGATTCTCGGCTGAAAGGCTTCCTTTCTGACTTTACAAACATCGATCAGGTATCCCACAGCTGGAAAGACAAACTATCCTATAATTCCGCATTTAGGTGGCTTTAATTCCAAGACAGAACAACCACTGAAATAGGAACGGTGGTAGCCGAATGTGTGTGTGCTTTTAAGCCACAAGCCACACGAGGCAGGTAGACAGTTTTAGCGGGTCATGGGATGATATCAGTGTCAGACCTGGTACTTATCCAAAATATTTCTGATGGCAATCGAACCAAACTCAGCTGAACTTTGGTGCTCAGTTACTACTGGTATTTTACCGCATGGGCAAGGCGCCTTGATGCTTGTTACAGAGCTTGTTTTGGACTCATGCTTCACTGGATGAGTGTAATATTTGGGGACTCATTCAATCTTGAACGGCCATTCAATTCCATTCATCACACAGTCTTTCGTAGATCGCGTTCTGCTCAGCATTGAGCTGATGTAGGACGTTCTAGGCTAATACATGAATTTGAATATGACTAGTTTCAGGAGCAAATACCATACTAGCGCTCCCGCATGAGACGGGATAATATTGACATGTAATTCTGAGAGGCCTATTATGTTTTGTCTTTGATCGATATGGACGGTATGGCGCATGATGCATTGACGCTTGAGGCGTCTTCCTCGATAGAGCTGAGGCATGGTTTTCGCAAGACGAGCATACCCAAGGCAGATCATTGTAGACCCTACTCACCTCGAGCTGTTCGAACGTGAGGTACAGCATATTCTATTCAGGTAAATTGATATTTCCTATAGAAACATCAACTTGAACAGTAAACTCCAAGTTTATAACTCTATTGTGGTGATGAATGACCTCTAGCGTAGCTTGAACACCTCGAGGCGCCACCTGTTCTTACAGGAGGAATCAAATGTGTAGACCATACGAGTTAGACGTACCTCGACGCAGTGGCACCCCGATGCAATTTCCTCTGCTTGCCTCAGGTAGCCTTGTGGTCCACACTACATGATGTTATGCAATGGATTGGAGTACACAGTGCGGAAGATGTGGTAGTCGGACTGGTGGTGCACAAGACAAGGGTTGGAGGTGTGGCAAGAATCGGGCAAGAAATTCGTGTTGCTGAGAGCTCGTGGGGTATAAATACCTCCACGCCCACCGCACTATTCAATCTCCTCAACCAGCTTCTCACATCTACAACAAACATCTCCACCCAAACAACTTTATCAAACTTCCAAACCAACCCACTACCACAAATCACAATGTCTGGCACCGTATGTCTTCCCACACCTTCCCAGCATTGCCAATTCTAGCTAGTAAGATACTAACAGTGAGAGTTCCAACAGGCTGCTGATACCCCTATGTCTGTAAGTTAATCCCGCACACTTCCTCAATTGAGCTCTCCTACCCCTGGCTTAAGCTTACCCTTCAAATAGACCACCGGAGTGGAGGCAGTTGCCCAGGCATTCCAGACCGGCAAGAAAACCTTGGTCGATGTTATTCAGAAACAGCAGTTGCGCCTCGTCGAGAACAGCCCAAACCTCGCTGACGGCACCAGAATCGCCGATGAGGTTCACGCAGCCTTTAGCGCCTGCTCCAACGCATTGGCCAAAATCAAAGGCTCTGACATCTAGGCAAACAACAATCAGAGTGAGTCCCCTCACTCACCCCCCTGCGCGAATAAGCTTCTAATTGCATATGTTATATACAATTAAAAAGGTCCCTGCACATATGCAATGCTCTCGTGGGGAGAACGCTATTAGGAATTTGCGGCGGTGTGAGAAGTGGCGGTTTGAGAAGTGGTTGATCGTGTCTCTTTGACATTCTTTTTTTCTTATGTGATTTGAATGAGCAGGGTACCCGTTAAAATCTCCTTCTGTTTCTCGAGGGCAGGAGGAAAGAAAATTTTTAAAAAAACAATAAATGCATGAGGCCTCATACTTATAGTTCCAAGTGACCTTTTATTATGACCATATCGAAGTGAGACAAGAATTTGGCAAAGATGATGTCGGTGTTTTCTTTCATTATCAGAGGCCAGGGCAACGATTAGACCGGAGCTCATAAAGGCATATCCGCTCCCGCGTTGCAATATAAAATACTTTATAGATTTTGGAACACAGCTCATAGGTAAGTTTGTTTTCGAGAGCAGTACTCAGGAAGGGGTAAACCTATCAAGATTGGTACAAAAGCTGTTAAACCCGCCGCCCAGCTTGATAATACAAGAATTGGTAAGCCACAGTAGGTAGGACTGTGATACTGCGCCACTTAGCAACTTGTGTAACCCTGGCTCTGACGCTTGACCCTGACCCCGAACACAAAGTTCCACAGCCAAGTCTGTGCCACAGTTGGTCGTATAAAATACCGTGCAAAGCTCTCTATCAATTGCAAGTATGAATTGGACTGCACATGCAAGCCCTACGTACACAGTACGAAGCGTACGATAACGCTATTATACCAAGCGATTCCGACCGTGCAGGAAGGATCGATTCAGAGGGATCTTTTTTTCCATCCAGCTCACTTCCACTTCTCGAAGCTTGTTCAAACACGCCAGGTGCAGTACTGAAAGCAGTCATCAACATAAAAAGCTTGCGAAAGTTATTTTCCGTGCTGTTGCTGTGGTTGAGATGACGCCAAGCCACGGGGGCAGGAGGGTTAGGGTTATACTCTAGACCCTTTATTATTAGTATTTTTCTTTTATATCATTACTGCGTATACTCTGGAGACCCGTTTGAAACCCTGGGTGATTTTAACGAGCTAGGGCCCGATGGGCAAGGTCTCCGACATGCGGTGGCGGATATCACCTCGTTGATTGCATCGTCGCGGGGAGGGTAGGTAGACCGCTTAATTAATGACGGGCGCCAACCACATGACACAACGTCCGAGTGGGAGTTTATGATAACCGCAGTGCGAGACAAACTCGTCACGCAGAACAATATTTAAATTAGGCTACATCGTACGCGCAATACAACTTACCAAAACAGGCCAGGCTCCACGGGTTAAACCAACTCATCATCCAGAAGGAAACCGGATTGAAAGATTGACGTCCGCTTCGCCCAATCACAGCCAGACCGATTATGATTTCCTCCAGTCTACGTACTCCTTATATCAAGGCGCAACTGGCACCCACAAAGCGCAGGCCAGGCCGGGTATGTTACTGCCAACTAGGTGTAACTAGGGTCAATTAGCTACCAAAGATAGTATTCAATCGTGTGATGATCCATGATGACATTTCTCATAACCCATGGCCATCTATCTAGAAGGAATAAACAAAGGAAATTTAACAAAAGTGATTATCGACCACTCTGGCCTTCCCTACTGTTACAAAGTGAATGGCAACAAAATCATAGTGAATCAGCCAAGGAGCAACAAAGAGGACCAAAGATGAATTTATGAAGGAAATATGCCTAATAAAGAGATAAAAGAGCAAATAATGAAACGTTTACGTAAAAGAAAATATGCTGATTTGTCAACTTCTTTGTCCTAAACCTCATCTAAGTATTTACCTACCTAGTACGTGTCACTTCACAACCACGAGAAAATTAATAGCACTACCACAACAACAAAAGATAAAAATTAATCTAGCCCTATCACGCTGTAGAAAAGAAGCAGAACTATCAAATAAAAGAGAAAAAAAAAATTAGGATGTGTGGCTTAGGGAAAGGCATTATAGCGGTTGAAGCTCACTTCCGAAACCACCAGATGCGCGCGTAAACGGGGGTGTAAAGCTCCACCGCCAGTCTTGGCGCGTGCATTTGGAAAAGCCCTTGCCAAAGAACCATCTTTTTATCGTTGACAATGAAGCCAGAAATACCTAAAACGGGATCCTCAGCGCAGACATATGAATAATGGAGAGTTACGTGCACCGTTTCCATCGTGCCGTCAGCGAGTGACAGCACATGACTCTTTATTTTTATGATGATTATTTTCATTATATCACCATCGAAACAACGCACAGTAAACCCCAGAACTACCGGGCATCGTCTTCCGCCAGACCTAGTTAGGCTTAGCGTAGCTGATAATTAATTCGCGCGGTTGACTTTTTTGAATAATTACCAAGGCACGTTGCTCACAAGAATGTAGTACGGTGCCTACTACCCCAATCCATTACGGTAGGCACCGACGTGGTCCACGACGGAACCCAATTCGTATTCCCCCCCCCCACCCCCGCCCCCTGCTCTCTTGTTCTTTCTCGCTACCAACACCCCCGTAGACCCCCGCGCCAGACCCCGCACTGCGCATCACGGACCTCCCCCGGGGTGTGGGGAGGGCGCGTAGGGTGGGAGTGATTGGAGAGGTGTGGAGCTGGGATTTGGCTAGCAGTTTTGGACCATGTGCGGTGGGGATCGTGCGAGTGAGCGCTGGTGACGGGTCTGAAGCATGGTACGACCCGATACCGGTGATGAGTAAAAGCCAGGGCAGTGCCTTGATGACGGTCCCGTAATAGCCCATCACCCAAGTGCTCTGGATAGGAAAGTAATAATATATTTATCTCCCATGTCAAGTGGCCGAGGACGTTGGGTGGGCCGGGTCACGTTGTCGGGCCATTTAGTGGTCAACCATTGGGAATCCGGGCAAACGCGGGTTAGCCTTGATGGGCGCCCTGTAGAAGGAAAAGTGCCACCGTGTCCAGGCGGCAATCTAGTTAGGTTTCTTTGCAATCCGCAAGGGGGCATCGATTGCGACCGAGGCCGCGCCACCACCAAACCCCGGAACCCATATAGATCCGCAAGCCCACACTCGCCTCGGCTGGCACCTCCGCCTCCGTCTCCGCCACCGCCAGCAGCAGTAGCACCGGCTCTGCCTGCACCGCTTGCACCGCCGCCGACACCGCCACCCAAAAGGCACCTAAATCGACGCCTAATTGCACCAAATGTTGGAATTGTGTTCCGAGCCTAGGAGCAAAGTCCTAATACTCATATGAGTGTCACTATATATGTCAATATCTTGTCATATATAGATGTTCTAGGCACAATATTGTTGTATAAATATAGGCTTGAAATGCCCTCTGTATGATAGTTAAGCAAGCCAATTGAGAAAGTCACAGTCTTCCGCATTTATTATTATCTATTATTCTTCACTACTATTTATTTCCAGCAACAAATTGCAGCGCCAAGGCGAGTGACAGCGCATGAACCAGAGAGAGTGAGTGATAGCGTGTGAGCGGGTAAAGGCGAGTGATATTCCATAGCTCATATCGTCTTTTTGTTTTTGATTAGGGTTAATCGACTAATGGCATGGCGCGTGACCTAGTGCGATAAAGTGTCTTGCAGCAAACCCCCAGTGCCTGACGGATGTATTGCTCGTGAGAAAGAAGAAAAAACAAAGGTCACAGTGAACGTAGTTTTCGAACTTCACTTGAAAATGGCCGGGCCGTCAATCGACAAAGGAAAAGTGAAACTCAACCGAGATCTTTCTGTTCACTCTGTAAAGCTTTGATATGCTCAGGCCGCTGCTTTTAATTTGTACCATAACCAATGTTGTCTGGGTGAAACAGTAACTCATGCATGTGGACGCCACAAAAAACGGTCAGCATTACTTGCTTACCACGAAAAGAACCAGAAAATGCGCGCGCCGATCCAAAATCTTGACAAGGGTTTCGGACTGGGATGTGACCAACCTCAGTTGTTCACAAAGAGGTGGAATTAATAGCAATTTGATTCAGTAGATACAGATAGTAGAGTGAGCAGAGACAGGAAAAAGCGGAAAAAGAAATCTGAACTGATCCTCCACGGCTAGCAATGAGTGCGGCCTCAACCTCAACAGCTACCAACGGGTATGTCCACCTTTATTCGCAATAATAGCAGCGATTCTCTCAGGCATTGTATCAATAAACTTTAGGATTTCCTGTGGCGTAATCTTTGCCCACTCTTCTAAAATAGCAGCTCTCATGTCATCATTACCACTAGGTCTTGGATATCTTGCCCCCGATCTACCCTTTAACAATCCTTAGACATTTTCGAGTGAATTTAAGTCTGGAGAATTAGCTGGCCAGTCAATGGAGGGCATATTGTATCAATCTCGCTGTTTTTGAGTACTTTTGGCTCTATGAGCTGGTGCACCATCCTCCATTACCCAAAGCCCGCCACCTAAGTACAAGCACCTGTGGAACCAAAAAGGGTGCAGTGCAGGTTGCAGAACATAGTTGATATAGGTCTCTGCATTAATAGTGCCCCAATTTGTCCAGTCCCAGAATACTAGTCTATATATGAATTGGGTTTTAAGAAAAAAGAAAAAAATTCTGGAATACTAATTCAGACTTGGTACCTCCTACAATTGCTGCCCATATCATAATTAAATTCGATTTTTTGAACTTTGAGATGATGCAGTCCTCTTTAAAAACCTATTCTTTACCTATTGAATTAATTAGTAATTTATTCAAGTTTCTCTACTCGCACGTCAATGATGTATTTGCCCGATGAGTAATCGGTGCGCGCGAGTTGTGAAAAAAAGGATCATGAGCCCGTTGAGCAGCCAATATCAACGAAAAAGACCCGTTCAGTCGCCCAAAGCCAAAGATACTTCGCGTAACAATTTGCAATAATTTGTAGCGGGGGTCTCTGGGCGAAGGACTATAGTGCCAAGGAATACAACCGAGGTGAAGACGTAGCGGTAGGTGTTCAACACTATGGACTATGGGACGGCTCTACCTGGTATGACAAACCAGTTGAACCCTATGACGTAGCGTAGAACAAACGTGGTATTCGTGGAGTAAGTACATCAGCAAAAAAAAAATTTGCTCCGTGGGCTCCATGGAGGCGACGGAGCCCACAGAGCACTCGGAGGACTTTTGTCTCCATGGAGCGACCCTATTTGTTTCTCCTCCGTGAGTCAAATATGAAATAAATTCTCCTCCGCGAGAATAAATTCTCCTCCGCGAGCCAAGCATGTAATATGGTCATTTCTGGGAGGCAGATCTGTATATCGTCTTATATCCGCCGAATATCGTCTCTTGAAGTACGATTTCCGTGAGCACTCGGAATATGGTACATCTCCGCCAAATACAATTGCACTCGTAGAGATCGTCACATTTCCCTTAGATATAGTGTAGTAAATCCTAACTCGTAGAGGACGCTTGTCGGCGTTTAATTAAATTCTACCTTACTATCTATGTACAAAACAATTATAATTCGTCGTCGTCTGATTCCCCTTCAAACACTTCCGCATCTTGGGTCTCCTCTATTTCCCCTTCAAATCTATTCTCCCCGCGGTGCTTTTGTGGACGCCTGACGTCGCTTTCCACCTCCTCTTCGTCGGAACTTACGGCTTTGAAATCCAAGGGGTCCTGTGTAGCTCTGTCCCTCTCGGCGCTTCGGCTTCCTTCGCCTCATGTCGCTTTGTCAAGGCTACCTTGAGGTTGTCAAAGAGCCTGTCTTGATTCAGGATCGGTAACTTGTTGAAGCTGTGAAGGTGACGTTGGAACATAGCTGACCAGACGAATTCAGTCAGTTATTAGACGTCTGACGTCCGAACGGGTCTTACCAAAGTATGTATCCCGCTTGAATTCACGGCCGCTGGTCCACTCCCCCATTGCCCAGTTCCTCAGCCCAAACCCAATCACACTGGCTCATCAGCAAAAAATTACGTGTCGTCTTGAGGCACCTGGGTGCCCGAGATGCCCCAGATGCCCCAGATGCCCCAAGACTTTTGCTTACCTGTAGACCGACGCCGGTCTCAAGGGGCGGCGTTGGGGAGTATTCCGCAGGGTACGATAGGCGACAGTAGTAGCTATCGAGTTAGTCAACTGAGGTCAAGCGAGGTGCAAAGGTCTTCGTGAAGAAGAGAAGTAACAGCGTATATATTGAAGTGGTCCGACCTGGTATGGTATGCCAGGTACGAACAAGTATTGTAGTGTAGAGAGTACAGAAGACGTTGCGTAAGGAAAAAGAAGAGAAAGGAAAACAGGAACGAAGCGAGGGAGAGCCCCCCTATTATACCCAAGGAAATCCTGCGATGACTAATCCCCAATGACTCACACCACGCAACCGAACAGAAACCCAAAGAACACGCGATAAAACTTCTGACTAATCCAGCTCAGAACCCAACGACTCCATAAACCGATCCATGAAAGTACTTCAGCGAGCTCCTGCACCTGAGTCCTAATCTTCTCTCGGCGGGTTTCAGGGTATTGTGCGTGGAAGACATCGGCTATGATATCGTTATGGTAAGCGGCGGGTTAGATAGTCGGTGTATCCTGTCCACTTGACGAAGTATTGCAGGCCGTTATTCCTTGTTTCCCGCGAGTCCAGAATCTCCTCAACCTCATATTCTTCCTCTTGTTAAGCGATAACGCGAATTGGCGGGGTGGTTGTACCTGATGCCGGGTCGCATCTTGACGAGATCCAATAGTGACACATGGAAGACAGGGTGTATCTTCATGCTCCGGGGGAGGTCGACTCGGTAGGCGTATGGGGAGATGATTTCATGGATCGGTTGATGGAGTCGCTAGGTTACGCGGAGTTGGATTAGTAACGATGTTTCTGTTAGGTTCTATGGGTTTCTGTTCGGTTGCGTGGTGTGAGTCATTAGAGGATTAGTCATCGCAGGATTTCCTTGGGTATAATAGGGGGCTTCCCCTCGCTTCGTTCATGTTTTCCTTTCTCTTCTTCCTTCCTTACGCAACGTCTTCTGTACTCTCTATACCATAACACTTGTCTGCATCTGATACCGGGTAGGACCTCTATATCTTATTCATCTGTTACCTCTCTTCTTAACGAAGACCTTCGCACCTCGCTTGACTTCGCTCAACCTCGCTTGACTAACTCGACAGCTTCTACTGTCGCTTATCGTACCCTGCGGAATACTGTCTATCGCCGCCCCTTGAGATTACGTTGCGTCATCATCCGCACCGTACGCCATGTCTACCGCCGACCCACCTCCGTGGGTTCCTCCCAATAATGTGGAGGAATTTAAGCAACAATTCGAACAAGACCCCGCCGCCCTCTTCGCCCATGAAA
Source organism: Morchella eximia (assembly GCA_024713935.1). Classification (NCBI taxonomy): domain Eukaryota; kingdom Fungi; phylum Ascomycota; class Pezizomycetes; order Pezizales; family Morchellaceae; genus Morchella; species Morchella eximia. The sequence goes on from JAMGZG010000016.1 coordinate 1,599,447, forward strand.
ACTCCGACGGCGTGGCGAAAATTTCGCTCTTCGTCGCGGCGGAATTATCGATAACGCGGAAGAGCAAATAAACCAGCTCAACCTGGACCTCAACATCGCTGCCATGCTTCGCTCGTCATTGTCGCTCAAAACGCCGCAGTCCAACGCCACCCCGCCTTCAGATCCGAAAAGTTCGGACGCGAGAAATTCGATGCTCCGTTTCACGGATTTATCACCCAACTCCGGACGAAATTGGAAGTCAACGACGATCGGTTCCTAACGAGCAGCAAGGTTATCTGTTGTCGATCGAATGGAAGGAAGGGCCTAGACCAGGTCGTTCCTCTTGTCAGCAACCCCGCCGGCTTCTCCTCCACCGCGCTTTGTCGCCCACCTGGAAGCGTTCGGAGACCGAGGTACCGCCGTCAACTCGTCGCTTCTCAGAGCAAAGGAGACTTCGCCACCTACTATTCGCAGTTCCTCCGCATTGTGGCCTACTTGGACTACAATGAAGGGGCAAAAATTGACGCTCTAGCTGAAGGATTATCCGAGGACCTCAAGGACGCCATGAGTTACAGGACGGACAGGCCCAACACTGTGGAAGCCTATGCGACCACCCTAATGACTATCGACAACCAGATCCGGGGCCGAAAGGCCGAACAAAAGGTCGTCCGTAACACGATGGGCCAATTCACTGCTCCCCCCGCCGCCGCACATCCGTCCCACACTGCTGGAGGCCTCGCCCCCATGGACCTTTCCGCCCTGCAGGCTCGCCCCACCCAACGACTGGCTAACAACGCCACACCTTCATCATGGTCGGAAAACCTCCACTGCTGAGAAGCAATGGAGGCGAGACAACTCTTTGCATGTCTCGCGCCACCCCGTCGCGTCTTTGCCAACTGCCCTCCGCCAACCGTCCGTAACCAACCGGCTATGAGGCGCCTCGCACCTGCCCGCCCACCAATGACCCCGCCGATCGCTAGTTCCGCCTCAAGTCGGGTTTTCAGTAGTCACGGGCTTGATCAATGCTGCACTCATCTAATGTTTTTTCCTTTGTCTGCGTTCTCTATCTCTGGCTACCGGTATCGTCTGTGGAGGATAAATTGGATGGTGATCATTTTGTTGCTTCTTGTAAAATTGTAAACAATAAAACTCCCATTCAAACCTACGCATTGATTGATACTGGTTGCTCCGGGTTCGCATTCATTGATGAAACATTCGCGCGCCATCACAACTTCCCTCTCCTTCCACTCAAATCACCTCGCATCCTCGAAGTCATAGACGGCCGACCCATATCTTCTGGCCAAATCACCCACCTATGCCACTTGCCAATGTCCATCGATGCCCACCACGAGACCGTTCCTTTCTTCGTCACCAAACTTGGCTCTTACCCCCTCGTACTAGGAATCCCCTGGCTCCAACTGCATGACGCCACTCTGCGGTTCAAGGAGAACACCATACAGTTTGATTCCGAGTACTGTAAGAGCAAGTCTGCAACGCCTCGAAAGCTGCCCGTCAGCAATCCCCCACCTCGCTTCCACGTCAACTCAGCCGCCCTCGTTTCGCCGGAGAGACAAACTCAGATATTCAGCACCACTATCGAAGAATCCGGGCCATTTATCGACAACGCAAACACCGACTGGAGAACCAAAATACCAGACGATACGAAAGGTTCCACGTCATGATGGATGAAGACCTCGCTAACGCGGAATGCCCGCGCCAATTATGACCATAAGATACCGAAGGAAGGCAAAGAACCACCATTCGGACCACTCTCTATGGCATGTCACATGATTTAACTGATCGTCCTGAGGAAATACATACAGGATAACTTGGAGAAAGGCTTCATACGAGCTAGCTCTTCCCCCGCTGGTGCCCCTGTCCTATTCGTGAAGAAAGCCGACGGAACCCTCCGTCTCTGTGTTGACTACCGCGGCCTCAATGAGCTAACGATCAAGAACCGGTACCCTCTACCACTCATCCGGGAAACACTCGATCGACTTTCCAAAGCACAATGGTACACCAAGTTGGATCTCCGCCAGGGGTACAATCAAATTCGAATGGCCGAAGGAGAAGAATGGAAGACAGCTTTCCGCACCCGATACGGTCACTTTGAATCTGCGGTAATGCTTCGGCCTCACCAACGCGCCACCTTCCAACACTTCATCAGCGACTGCGTCGCGAATACCTCGACATATATTCTGCACAGCCTACCTCGGCGATATCACGATTTACAGCGACACCTCGAAGAACACCAAGTCCACGTCGAAAAAGTCCTCGAAGCCCTAAAGGCAAACGGAGTGCTGCTGAAACCGGAGAAATGCGAGTTCCACACGCAAAGCACCACCTACCTCGGCCTCATCGTCATCGAACCCGCGGCATTCGAATGGACCCAAGAAAGTAGATCTGATGCAAAACTGACGGTTCCCAAAGACGGTTAAGAGACATACAAGCATTCCTTGGATTTGCCTAACTTCTATCGCCGGTTTATATCGGGTTCTCCAAGCTTGGTGCACCACTGGCGGACTGACGAAGAAGGATAAAACATGGGCATGGACAGCGAAGCTCAAGCCGCATTCAACGCGCTTTCGAAGCATTCACTACCGCCCCATTCTTGCCCACTTTGACGAAGGAAATCATTGTGAAACCGACGCTTCAGACTACGTCTCCGCCGGCATCCTCTCATCTGACGATAACCACACCCGACCTGTCGCTTTCTCAAGAACACTCCTCTTGAGTGCAACTACTGAGATCTACGATAAGGAACTGTTGGCAATAATCCGGCGTTCGAAGAATGGCGCTGAACTCGGGGCACACCCAATCGCTGTCATATCGGACCACAAGAACCTCGAGTACTTTATGAGTACAAAACAACTTAACCGGCAAGCGCTGGGCGAATACCTTTCGCGGTTCAACCGTTATCGAAATATCGGCCAGGGAAGCATGGGGAAGCGGACGCACTAACAAGGAGATCAGGAGATCTCGCGGAGAGGGATGAAAGACACTCGCACCAGAGCCAAGTCGTTTTGAAGAAGGAAAATGTGAAAAAATTTAAGTTTGTTGGCGGGTTAACTTTATCAAGCGAAGCTGAAAAAAGAACGCCTCACTGGATATACTATTTAATGAAGGATGACCCATTCCCATCGGAAAGATATTGGAAATCGAAACAAAGGCAAATGACAATCGAAGGAAATATCACTGGCGAATGCATCGAGAACGAAGGGCGACTGCTTTATCGGAGAACTATCGTCCCCTCGACTACGACACTGAAACTCCAAATCCTCGCTTTACCACGGCGTCCCTTCTGCTGGACACCGGACGCGAAAAGACCTTCGAACTCATCGGCAGGGACTACTACTGGCCTCGATGCGGAACTATATTGGCGCTATGTCGGAACTGTCATCTTGTCGGCAAAACCAAGACCCACGGGAAACTTCGGTGTACTCCGACCCTTACCAATACTGGAACAACCATGGCAGGAAGTATCAATGGATTTCGTCACTGGACTCGGAGGCGAAGGCTACGATGCCATCATAGTGTCGTGGACCGACTGACAAAGATGCGACACCTCTTACCTTGCAACACCACTGTCAACGGAGGGCGTCGCCCAACTATATCTGGCGAACGTGTGGAAAATCCATGGTCTCTACATATCACCTCGGACCGTGGTACACAGTTCACTGCCAAGTTCTGGAAAGAGTTGTGCAAACACCTTGGGATTGAAGCAAGGATGTCCACCGCCTTCCATCCGGAAACCGATGGCCAAACCGAAAGGCTCAATGCGGTAATGGAACAATACCTACGAGGCTACGTGTCGTATCAACAGGATGATTGGGTTAAGTGGCTCCCAATGGCCGAGTTCTCCGCTAACAATCAAGTCTCCGCCTCCACCAAAGCTACACCCTTCTTCGCGAATTTCGGCTTCCACCCTCGGTTTACAGTAACGATCAAGCCATCCGACAAGACACCGCCTAGCCTCGATGCCAAAGACTTCGCCGGAAAGATGATGGAACTATACGAATACCTACGCATCAACATCCGAACGGCACAGGACCAGCAGGAGCAAGCCACCAACGTGAAGCGAACCCCCGCACCCCAATATAACGTCGGTGATATGGTCTTTGTCTCTGCCAAGAATATCCGCACCACTCGCAATTCCCGGAAGCTCGACTGGAAGAAACTCGGACCGTTTCCAATCAAAGCGGTCATCTCCCCATACGCCTACCGAGTCGACCTCCCCCGAAGCATGAAGGTACACCCCGTCTTCCATGTATCGCTGTTGGACCCCGCCGCGCAGGACCCCGTACCCGGCCAAGTGCAACCACCTCCTCCACCTATCATCGTCGAACAAGAGGAGGAATACGAAGTCGAGGAGATTCTGGACTCGCGAACAACAAGGAATAATGGCCTGCAGTACTTCGTCAAGTGGACAGGATACACCGACCCCACCTGGGAACCCGCCGCCTACCATAATGATACTGCCGCTGTCGACATCTTCCACGCACAATACCCTGGGAAACCGGGGCCGCTCGAGATGAAGGATAAGACTCAGGCTCGCAGGAGTTCGCGCTTGAAGGGGGGGGCTACTTTCATGGATCGGTTGATGGAGTCGCTAGGTTACGCGGAGTTGGATTAGTAACGATGTTTCTGTTAGGTTCTATGGGTTTCTGTTCGGTTGCGTGGTGTGAGTCATTAGAGGATTAGTCATCGCAGGATTTCCTTGGGTATAATAGGGGGCTTCCCCTCGCTTCGTTCATGTTTTCCTTTCTCTTCTTCCTTCCTTACGCAACGTCTTCTGTACTCTCTATACTATAACACTTGTCCGTACCTGGCATACCATACCAGGTAGGACCACCTCTATATCTACGCTGGTTCTTAATACATACGCTGTTACCTCTCTTCTTAACGAAGACCTTCGCACCTCGCTTGACTTCGCTCAACCTCGCTTGACTAACTCGACAGCTTCTACTGTCGCTTATCGTACCCTGCGGAATACTGTCTATCGCCGCCCCTTGAGAGATGACCGCCTTGATGGGGAACGGTCCGAGCTTCTTCCAGTCGAGCTTCCTCGAATTGCGGGTGGTGCGGATGTTTTTGGCTGAAACAAAGACCATATCGCCGACATTGTATTGGGGCGCGGGGGTTCGCTTCGCGTTGGTGGCTTGCTCTTGCTGGTCTTGTGCCGTTCGGATATTGGTGCGTAGGTATTCGTGTAGTTCCAACATCTTCCCGGCGAAGTCTTTGGCGTCGAGGCTGGGCGGTGTCTTGTCGGATGGTTTGATCGTTATTGTGAACCGAGGGTGGAAGCCGAAATTTGCGAAGAAGGGTGTAGCTTTGGTGGACGCGGAGACTTGATTATTAGCGGAGAACTCGGCCATAGGAAGCCATTTGACCCAATCGTCCTGTTGATAGGACACGTAGCCTCGTAGATATTGTTCCATTACAGCGTTGAGCCTTTCGGTTTGGCCGTCGGGTTCCGGGTGGAAGGCGGTGGACATCCTTGCTTCAACTCCGAGGTGTTTGCACAACTCCTTCCAGAACTTGGCGGTGAACTGTGTGCCACAATCCGAGGTGATATGCGTAGGGAGACCATGGATTTTCCAGACGTTCCGCAGGTATAGTTGAGCGACGTCCTCCGCGTTGACGGTAGTGTTGCAGGGTAGAAGGTGTCGCATCTTTGTTAGTCGATCCACGATTACCATGATTGCATCATAACCCTCGCTCTCCGGTAATCCAGTGACGAAATCCATTGACACTTCCTGCCAGGGTTGTTCGGGTATTGGTAGGGGTCGAAGTACACCGAGTTTTCCGTGGGTGCTTGGTTTGCTTCGTCGACAGGTATGGCAGTTTCGGACGTAGCGGCCAATATAGTTCCGCATACGAGGCCAGTAGTAGTCTCTACTGATGAGTTCGAAGGTTTTTTCGCGTCCTGGGTGTCCCGCAGAAAGGGCATCGTGGTAAAGCTTGAGGATTTGGAGTTTGAGGGGGTCGTATTCGGGGACGTAGAGGTTACCGCGATAAAGCAATCGTCCTTCGTTCTCGGTGCATTCGGCCAATGATATTTCCTTCGATTGCTGCATGCCTTTGTTTCGCATATCTAGTATCTTTTTCGGGAATCGGTCAGGCTTGTATCCTTCGTCAAATAGTTTTTTCAGTGAGGCGTTCTTTTCAGCGGGTTCGTTTGATAAAGAACCCGCCAACAAACTTAGCTTAGTTTCCAAATTCTCCCTCTTCAAAACGGTCTGGCTCTGGTGTAAATGTCTTTCATCCCCCTCTACAGGGAGATCTCCTGATCTCCTTGTCAATGCGTCCGGTTTCCCACCTTGCTTCCCCGGCCTGTACTTGATGACGAAGTTGAATCTTGAGAGATATTCTGCCCAGCGTGCTTGTCTCCGATTAAGTTGTTTGGTGCTCATGAAGTATTCGAGGTTCTTATGGTCGGATATGACGGCGATTGGGTGTGCGGCCCCTTCCAGTTCCGGGCGCCATTCCTCGAAGGCTCGTATTATTGCCAGCAGCTCCTTATCATAGATTTCGTGAATTCGTGGGAGTGCTTGGAAATGTAACGGGTCGGAGGGTTTTGTTGTCATCGTATTGGGACAGTATGCCGGCAGAGACATAGTCTGAAGCATCGGTTTCCACGATGATTTCCTTTTCCGGGTCAAAGTGGGCGAGAATGGGGGCGGTGGTGAAAGCTTACTTGAGGGTATTGAACGCGGTTTGAGCTTCGCTTGTCCATGCCCATGCTCTATCCTTCTTCGTCAGTCCACTCAGCGGTGCAGCGAGCTTGGAGAACCCGTATATAAACCGGCGATAGAAGTTGGCAAATCCAAGGAATGCTTGTATGTCCTTAACCGTCTTGGGAACCGTCCAGTTTTGCACTGTATCTACTTTCTTGGGGTCCATTCGAATGCCGTTGGGTTCGATGATGAGGCCGAGGTAGGTGGTGCTTTGCGTGTGGAACTCGCATTTCTCCGGTTTCAGCAGTATCCCGTTGGCTTTGAAGGCTTCAAGGACTTTTTCGACGTGGACTTGGTGTTCTTCGAGGGTGTCGCTATAAATCAGGATGTCGTCAAGATAAGCTGTGCAGAACATATCGAGGTACTCGCGGACGCAGTCATTGATAAAGTGTTGGAATGTGGCCGGCGCGTTGGTGAGTCCGAAGGGCATGACCGTGTATTCGAAGTGACCATATCGGGTGCGGAAAGCTGTCTTCCATTCTTCGCCTTCGGCCATTCGGATCTGGTTGTACCCCTGACGAAGGTCCAACTTAGTATACCATTTGGCCTTGGACAGTCGGTCGAGTATTTCCCGGATAAGTGGTAGGGGGTATCGATTCTTTATCGTTAGTTCGTTTAGGCCACGATAGTCAACACAGAGGCGGAGAGTTCCGTCAGCTTTCTTCACGAATAGGACAGGGGCACCAGCGGGGGAAGAGCTAGCTCGTATGAATCCTTTGTCTAGGTTATCCTGTATGTACTTCTTAAGGACAATCAATTCGTCGCGGGACATGCCGTAGAGTGGTCCAAACGGTGGTTCTTTTCCTTCTTTGAGCGGTATTTTGTGGTCATACGGCCGGCGCGGTGGCATCCCATTAGCGAGTTTCTCGTCAAACATACCATAGAACCTTTTGTAGCGTGTGGGTATCTTGATTCTCCAGTCGTCCTTCGGGGTTTTGTCGATAGCCTGGTCGATTTCTTCCATGGTGACGCTGAAGATCTGAAGTTTGTCCCTTTGGGCAAAGCGGCAGAGGGCGGCTGAGCTGACAAGGTGGAAGCGGCGTGGCGGGGTAATTCCCTTGACAGGGGCGACCTTCTCGGAGGCATTGCACTTGTTCTTACAGTAGACGGAGTCAAACTGTATGCTGTTGTCCTTGAACCGTAGAGTAGCATCATGCAATTGGAGCCAGGGGATTCCTAGTACGAGGGGGTAGGAGCCGAGTTTGGTGACAAAGAAGGGGACGGTTTCGTGGTGGGCGTTAATAGACATTGGCAGGTAACATAAGTGGGTGATTTGGCCAGAAGATATGGGTCGACCGTCTATGACTTCGAGGGTGCGGGGTGATTTGAGGGGGAGCAGAGGGAGGTTGTTATGGCGCGCGAATGTTTCATCAATGAATGCGAACCCGGAGCAACCAGTATCGATCAATGCGTAGGTTTGAATAGGAGTTTTATTGTTTACAATTTTACAAAGAAGAACAAAACGATCACCATCCAATTTATCCTCCACGATACCGGAAGCCAGAGATAGAGAACGCAGACAAAGGAAAAACATTAGATAGGGGCCATTAATCAAGCCCGGACTAGTGAAACCCGACTGGAGGAGGCGGAGCTGATCGGCGGGGAGGCGGGATCGTGCGGTGCAGGTCTGAGAGGCCTCATGCCGGTTAGTTGCTACGGGGCAGTTGGCGGAGGGCAGTTGGCGAAGACATGGCCGGGGTTGGCACAGTACATGCAGAGGTTGCTGTCCCGCCTCCATTGCTTCTCAGCCGCGGAGGTTTTCGTTGGCCGTTAACGGCGTGTAGCGTTGTTAATGCGGGCAGAGCGGGCCTGGAGGGCGGAGAGATCCATGGGGGCGAGGCCTCCAGCAGTGTGGGATGGGTGTGCGACGGCGGCAGGAGCGGTGAATTGGCCCATCGTATTACGGATGGCCTTCTGTTCGGCCTTACGGCCCCGGATCTGGTTGTCGATGGTCATCAGGGTGGTCGCGTAGGCTTCCACAGTGTTGGGCCTGTCCGTCCTGTAACTCATCGCGTCCTTAAGGTCCTCAGAAAGTCCTTCAGCCAGAGCATCGATCTTTGCCCCCTCATTGTAGTCGAGTTAGGCCACAATGCGGAGGAACTGAGAGTAGTACGTGGCAAAGTCTCCTTTGCCTTGCCTGAGAGCGACGAGTTGGCGGCGGGCGGTACCTCGGGGGTCTGGGTCTCCGAACGATGCTTCCAAGCGGCAAGCGGCTACGGAGACGGAGGAGAAGCGCGGGTTGGCGTTGACAAGAGAACGACTTCTTGCGCCTTCCTTCCATTCGGCTAACAAAGATAGATGACCTTTCTGCCGTTCTGAACCTGTCGTCCGCTGACCTCGAGTTTCATCCGGAGTTGGGTAATAAACCCAGGGAGCTGGAGGTACCATCGTAATTCTCGGGTCAGAACTTTTCGACCTGAAGACGGGGCGGCGCGGCGTGGGGCGGCGGCGAGAGGAGCGGGAGCGGCGGGGGTGGCGGCGGTGGCACGGGCGATGTTGAGGTCCAGGTTGAGCTGATTTATTTGCTCTTCCAGGTTGTCGATGACTCCGTTGGCGGCGGCGAGTTGTTGGCGAGCTTCGTTTCTTTGAGCGATACGGAGCTGGGAGTTTTCGGCGAGGTGGGCGAATAGGGCGGCGGGGTCTTGCTCGAATTGTTGTTTGAATTCCTCCACGTTATTGGGAGGAACCCACTGAGGTGGGTCAGCGGTGGACATGGCGTACGGTGCGGATGATGACGCAACGTAATCTCAAGGGGCGGCCTTGGGGAGTATTCCGCAGGGTACGATAGGCGACAGTAGTAGCTGTCGAGTTAGTCAAGTGAGGTCAAGCGAGGTGCAAAGGTCTTCGTGAAGAAGAGAAGTAACAGCGTATATATTGAAGTGGTCCGACCTGGTAGACAGATGCTGCGATTTAACAAGATTATCTTGTAGAGAGAAGACGCGTTGCGTAAGGAAAAAGAAGAGAAAGGAAAACAGGAACGAAGCGAGGGAGAGCCCCCCTATTATACCCAAGGAAATCCTGCGATGACTAATCCCCAATGACTCACACCGCGCAACCGAACAGAAACACAAAAAACACGATAGAAACTTCCTGACTAATCCAGCTCCGCCTAACCCAACGACTCCATCAACCGATCCATGAAAGCTGGGGCGTACCGAAACGGAGGCAGTGCCAAAGGACGTCGTCGCGACAGGTTAAGACGCAAATTCGTCTTTTGGCGCCTAACGCCGTCTCAACACTAGTATCTTTGGCCCGGTTAACGGGTTTCGCTAGCAGTATTTGCTGGCAGTATGAGATCACTCGGCAAAAGGTACATTGACTAGGACATGGTTTCCGCGCGCCAGTCACATATATTCGTCTATCTGTCTACCTAATTCTATGTACATAATTGCTAGCGCCCTACCTACCTCTGCGCTACCTGCCTACCTACCTCGCTGCCTCCTCTGCCTACCTCCGCTGCCTGCCTCTGCCTCGCATGCCTCCTGCTTACCGCACCTCGCTGCCTACCTTCCTACCTATTAGGAGCTTAATTGGCGTTGATTTCGTGCACCGTTAGGCGTCGATTTGGCGTGGAGATTTGATGCTGATTGAGGTGTCGACTTGGTGCAATTGTCGACGTTTTGGTGTCGTTTTGGGCGTCAATTTAGGCGTCGATTTGCTGCTATTTAGCAGTCTGTAGCGGTGTCAGTACAGGCGTCAAAATACAGGTAGGTAAATACGTATCCAGGCATCGCTGCAGGTAGGAGGTAAGTATCGCTACAGGTAGGAGGTAAGCGTCCCTGCAGGTAGGAGGTAAGCGTCGCTGCAGGTAGGAGGAGGTAAGCCTCGCTGCAGGTAGGAGGTAAGCATCGAGGTAGGAGGTGAGGTAGGTGTCGAGGTAGGAGGTGAGGTAGGAGTTGAGGTAGGTGTCGAGGTAGGTGTCGAGGTAGGAGGTAAGGTAGGAGGTGAGGTAGGAGGTGAGGTAGGAGGTGAGGTAGGAGGTGAAGTAGGTAAGCAGGTGGGGATCCTCGAGATGTCAAACCTGACGTCATTTGCTAGCTCAGTAGGGACTTAAGCAGATTCGCCACGGTTGGGCGTCAAGAGGCGAGTGTCATATTTGGGGACGCCTACTAGGCGTTAAAAACGACATATCGCATTTTGCATCTTCTTAGGCGTCAAAACATGACCTGTATTTTGTATCTTCTTAAGTACCAAAAAAATGACGTGTCACATTCTTGTGGCTGCGGGACGAGGTTTTGTGAGCAATAGACGAGGTTTTGGGCGCGGAAGACGAATTTGGACATCTGGGCGCTCGGATTCGTCCTGGCGAAACCCATTTTTTGTTGATGCTGGCAATGCCATAAAGACGTCATTTATCTTGTCCATGAATTTGGGGTCAACTAGACCCCTCTGTCGCTTACCATCATAATATTTGCTCTGGATCAATTCCCGGATCGCTGGCGCGGCGAACCGCCATCCACATACCTGATAATCGTCAACTTATCAGTCTTTTAGCGTCCCCTAGCTGACGGCAAATAGATAGAGATGAAAATCCAGCAACGCGCAAAGCTGATACCGTGAAGCCCGAAAGCCCCGAAACGAAACGAAACACTCGGCGCATATCTCTCGGCGCATGAAACATTCTGGGTGACGATTGTCAGCTAAGACAAGGGAGACTTACATCGTACTTCGTCGGATGGCATATATATCTGTCACTTTGTAAGAGGTATTCCACTCGGTCCCGTATATATATTGCACTACGTCCGTGGAAACCAAAAGTGGTGTATATGAATCGTTCTATTCCTTGGGTCATCGTACCTCGCTAGGTAGAATGCCGCTGTTTCAACTGCACGCGTACGATTATCAGCTTCTACCCGAGGCGATTCGTCCGATCATGGGTTACGTACATTGGCCAATACCTCCTTTCTTACCGGTATAGCGCGGTAGTCATATGGCCTGTACACCTCAAGCTATGTGTTCTCGGAAATCTGATCGATCCTGTCGGGGGCAGGAAAAGGCTACTTGAAGAGGGCATCATCCCGCAGGTCGTTCACGGTGCCATTGAAAACTGTCCTCTCCAGTCCTCGCAGGTAGGTGTAGGATAAGCTTCTCCGAGGTCGGCCATTGACTATACTATTTTCCTCATCGCTTCTATCCTCTTGCTGCTCCTGCCCCTCACTTGATCCACCACCGGACGCACCGCGTCCCTGATAGGACGAATTTCGTTCTTGAGAAAGTGGAATATCATTCGAATACTTCGAAATCTGTTCCATCAAGGATGAGGACGGGATGGTTACCTTAGTCTAAACTTTTGGGTCAATCCTCCATCAGCAAGATTTGATCTGTCTCCGGAGTCTCAGGAGAATCAAAATCCGTTTTTGAGTGTCAGGAGACTCTCAGGAGACTCGGGAGACTGTTGGGAGACATATGATATATATGGTATTTTGCTGATGAGTCCGTAACCCTTTTCTACCCTCATCCAGTCGCATTAGTTTCCGAGGACGCCCTCGGTCTTCAGGTGTGCTAACAGAGGTCCCTCAGGAAGCGCCGGAGGGATCAGGAGATAAAGGCCGGGTCCTACTATGGAATACAGTAGGCACAAGGGAACCACGACTCGGTGGCGGACGCCTGGCATCCGAAACCACCTGTCTAGCAGTTGATAATGCCTGCCTTGGAACATCCGAACGACCCCGATACCTATTCTCCACCGGGGTTACACTTGGAGAGGGAGGAGGAACTTCACGAGTCCGGAATTGTGGAGGGACTGGGGAAATAGCCCGAGGACCCGAACGTACAGCATGGCGAGCCGAACTTACAGCGACGGTTCTCGGATGTACTATAGGCAATGGGTGGCGCCTGGTACGTACAGCGTCCGTTGTCTGACACTGAGAGTCCGAAGTAGACTGAGTAGCAGTTGGTTGTCGATTCGTTAGCTCAGTTGTCTGAATACTCGTGTACTGGACTGTGGGTCTTCGTGTAGGGGGAGGGGGGGTGAGAGGGCTTGAGGGAGGCAGCGAGGAGAGACTTTCGTCCTCTGATTCTTGATCGGCCCAATCCTCCGGTTCCTCTGTCTGTCTATCAACTCTTTGACTCTCTCGCAGCCGAGCCCGGGTTAATAGAGGACGTGAAACGTCTGATACTGTCCTTGACTGGGTGCGTGAATTGACGCGGGTGGTCGGGGGTGTCTGTACGGTGTCATTATTCACTGGTACGTTTGGCGGAGCATCGTTTACACTCTTTCTTGGACGCCTTCGCTTCTCTGAGTTGTGGATAATAGTCAGTACGGCTGGTAGTTAGGAGTAACGACTTACTTTGGGTGGAATTAGTAGGCATTTTCTTATATCGATTTTGTTGTCGAGGGGACGTTTGAAAGAGGATGGGGGACGAAGAACGGGAGATGGAGGACACGAAGGGTAAGGTAGTAGACAGAGTCAATGGGAAGTGTGATGTCACCAATATATAATTCATTCCGATAATAGTATCAATACAAGACATAGCTGCCAGGAGGTAACTCCACACGTCAGAAGATAGACGAAATTCGTCTCCACTCAAACCATCTGTAACGGGGGTCTATGGACGTGGGACTATGACGCCAAGGAATACAACCGGCGAAGCGACGCGACTCGGAAGGTTCGCTTGACTATGGACTATGAATCCATGGACGGTTTACCCAGGTATGACAGGCCAGTTGAACCCTATGACGAAGCGTAGAAAGAAAGATAGTATTCGCGAAAGAAATACAGAGGTTGCGTGAAGAGAAAAGGAAAGGAAGGAAAACATGAAATTAGACGGCGAACGCCTTATATATCCAACTCTACCATGATGATTACGACACCCGCGACAGAAACCGAAAGAACATAAGAGAAACCCCATTAAAAATCCTAATCCAACTGCGCAATATCTTCTCTTCACGATCCAATCTATCGCCATAGCCGAGTTACAAAGTTGCCGTTACACCATCAGACCGAACATCAACTATTATCAATTAGCGATAGAAGCATTGAGAAAGTATCAGCTGCGCTTAGGTTAGAAACACGCGATAGAAATACCACTAAAAAGAATCAAATATATACCATTCAGATGGAGAAGAAGAGGCGTCGGAGAAAATAAAAAAAAGTCCTACCCAATACAAATGGAAAATGAATACGAATGAAAAGTAAAATAAACCTCCTCAATCAAACAGAAATAGAAAGTGACGCCTGCCGCCTACCCTAGACGTTGTTCAGGACGCCATCCTAAAAAGTCGCCCAGCACAGAGAGATAGCCTCCGGAAAGAACCTTTCTTCCACAGAATTAGGTTAAGCATTAGTGATTGAAGCCGTCGACGCCGCTGTTACCACGATTGGATTGACTGCTCAAAGCGGTGGTCGTTATATTCCTCGCCTTCAACGAGATTTGCTTTGGGGCTTTTATACCCGGATACCAGCCCTTCGTCCGACTCTGCGATATTTTCCTGCCCCACTTTCAGACGCGCATAGCTTCCTTTTTTTAAGGAGGACCTATCGTTGATCCTTACTAATAAAATCCAGCTTGCGCGAGGTCTGCCGGGTGGTGGGGAAGAAGAAGGGGTTAGTTAGGTTAGTTAGGTTAGTTAGGTTAGTTAGGTTAGTTAGTTAGGTTAGTTAGGTTAGTTAGGTTAAGTTAGGTTAGTTAGGTTAAAGTTAGTTAGTTAGGTTAGTTAGGTTAGTTAGGTTAGTTAGGTTAGTTAGGTTGTTA